>OZ012705.1:18367867-18864383 GCA_963942595.1 Cylloceria caligata
TACTTATTTCGACTTGGAAAGATTCAATTACTTGTACGTTAATGTGTAACAAGTTCTTTAGTAAATTATTCTATGGAGATAATACCTTACAAACAAAACTTATAATATAATGCAACTCCTGTTGCATTTAAAAGTTCATTGGAGATATAAATGTCTCACATTATATTAGGGTTGTGCAATTTTTCTCTTTCAAGATATAGATAGTTAAAAAAAAAAAGATATTCCCAAATTTTTGGGAGAAAACAATTAGAAAAAGATGACAGAAAGTACTCTCAAGTGATAGTAAAATCTGTTTGATCGGAGAGAATAATGAAAGAAGTTGCTGAATTGACAGATCTCATAAAATAAAACTATTTTCTTAACTTTTTATAATAATATTAATTTTTTTAAAACAATAATGTTAAAAAGAGGCAACAGACATTTGAAACCTCATGAAAAGTCACTAATGGACTTTAATTTTTACGATTCCTATAGTGATTAGACATTGCATTACAATAAAAACGTTAATACATCTTAAATAAAAACGTAAAATAGTAAATTTTAGGCTCACCTGAGTCTTGTAACGAATAAAGTAAACCTCAGGCTTGCTAGGCTGAGTGGGTGCCTGGGTAGGTAGCACTACTTCCGGTGCCTCTTCCGGTTTCTTGACGAGCACATAGATGAGAGTCTTCTGTTCGTCCTGAGGCGGGACAGGTGGCAGTGCCGGCGCAGTTGGAGTAGGTGGTGTCGGTGCCTTTATGAACACGATCTTGTAGTGCTTCTGTGGTGGCGGTGCCGGCGCTATGTACTTCGGTGCTTTATATTCAGGTGTTTCGGGAGGTGGTACGTGGACGTATACATGTTTGTGGATCACAGAGCGTTGGGGTTGTTGTTGAGGTGCTCCGTAAGCCGAGCTGGGATAACCTCCGCCACCGCCGCCACCTCCGCCCGGGGGAAAGTACGAATCAACCGGTGGCTCCGGCGCTGGTTTCGCCAGACAGCCCAGCACACACGCGTAGAACACGATCAACTGTTGATCACATGAGAGTTTAATGGCAGAGGATTATACAAACACATGCGGCTGCCGGAGGAAGGAAGCAGCGTCTCTGAACGCGCGAATGTTTCCTTAGACGAAGGAAGAGGCTGTGCGTGTAAAGGAAAGCCCCCCCCCTTGTACAGGCTCTGCATTTTATGCACGATTTCCAGAGACGGGAGGGGGATAAAAGAAGAGCACGGTGGACGACCTTTACGCTTTCGCCAATTCACTCTCATTACACGATGAAGATAATTCGAGGATTCGGGTAAACCCTTTCTCCACATTAACGGAACTGATGCGATCCCAGCGAGAAGTTTTATTTAACGTACTAGTTACGCTGCAGAAAATGTATTTTTTGACTGCGAAATTGAGAACACACTATGTATTTATAAAATTTGCGTTCATTTTGGGATACCAAGAGTAAATAAACGCTCAACTGTTGATACTTGTGTCACAAGTTATTAATATATGAAATTTAAATTAAATTTACGTTACTCTTACTTTACTCTACGGTGATTCTTCGGTTTTCTTATTTTGAGAAGGACGATAGCCGAGACGCTGATAAATTCACTATCCCTTTTAATAATTCATCGTTTTTAACAACAAGCACACTACGGGTGTAATGCATCCATGGAATTTTTTTTAACGTGCTAGTTACGTTGTAACCAATTTTTTTTTAGTTGCAAGAAGGAGTATCCAACAAATTCTTATGGAAATTGTGCTTTATTTGAGCACAAAAAAAATGTGAATAATTGCTTAAACGATAGCCGAGACGCTGATATATTCACTATCCCTTTTAATAATTCATCGTTTTTGAACAACAAGCACACTACGGGTGTAATGCATCCCTGGAATTTTTTTTAACGTGCTAGTTACGTTGCAACCAAATTTTTTTTAGTTGCAAGAAGGAGTTTCCAACAAACTCTTATAGAAAATGTGCTTCGTTCGAGTACAAACAAAATGTAAATAATTGCTTAATTGTTGAAACTTGTACTAGAAACATATTTTCGTAACATATTTTATATGTTAATGATATATAACACTTTTATTAAATTATAATAAAATGTTGGCATGAGATTGAAAAAAATGATAGATATCGATTTCGTGTGATTGTCGCAAACGAATATTTTCAACGCTGGAAATTAAATCGAATGAAAATAATAAAACAACATTTTCGTATGTTAGTCGATTTGTATAAAAACTTTTTGTTCTTTAACAATGAACCTTGTGGAACTATATAAATTGGTCATTGTTACGTTGAAACAAGAAAGTCTATCGTTTCGCAAGCTAAATTATGAATAAATGATTGATTTTTGAAGGAATATTTGCTATCTCTTCGTGACATATAGAATGAGGTTGTAAATTCAACTTGACGCCTCGAATAACGCGAATCGATTACTCGTAACAGCGCTGGAAATAATTTTAAAAAAAAAGAATTTTCTTGTGCACCACCTGGTGTGATTCCACTGAATTTTTTTAACGAAAGTCTTAATATTTGCGAATAAGAAGACGCGCGGCTACCGAATCGGTCTGTAAATTGCATAATTATCGCTTTGTTGCGGTATTTGCGGCTCGACAAGTGCGCTAATTACTTCCTGTAGAAAGCATCTCGCGCAAGTGGTACACTCGCCTTTAAAATTTTTTTTTATTGGAGCGCGTGATGCCTCGGTGCATCACCGTCACGTGACGTTAGATCTCAGTGGAACGTTAACGTTCAATTGAACGTTAGGTCTTAAAGAAAGGTCTTATAAAAATTTCGACGAAACTCCAAAATCACACGTACAAAGATGAATTAAATTGTTATAAAAAACGAATATTGAAATAAACCAAAATGGTTTTAAGGTTTCACTTACGATGGCTGATTTCATTTCGAAGACGGTGTCAACGCCGTATCTTCCGCAGAGCGAAACGATGCACAAACGTAGAGAATTATTAAATTTTTTGTTTGTAAAACTTAAACACAATAAAATATTAACAAATGAATTACTATTGGCTGATAATCACTTCGGCTCTTACTGGAGCACTCGTACACCGCGTATGTGCTCGACTGGCGTTGTCTTTGAAACTTTTATACCTCGACCCCCGCTATAGAACGTTTTCCCTTGGTTGGTTGCGGTTTCTCGGGGATTATATAGAGCGGTGGTGGACCACCGCCACCATGGCACCCGCCCTCCTTTCGTTCACCTGTGCGCGTACATGTAATCGCCCGTTCCCATTCGATTCGGACATCGAGTGCTTTGTACGTGTTTGCGCGGCTTTCGAGCCATCATCATCATCAACATCGTCTTCCTATTAGACATGGGGCGAAAGAGAGTGAGAGGTGTTGATCGTTGCTGATGTTATGGAGTTCGAATGTACGAAAGTACATCGGCGGCAGGTGGAACGCACTAAAACGTTTATCAACATGCGTCACTGCAGGTCAAACGATAGTTATTGGCAGTTTACTTGAATGCCATTTAAAACATATACGGAAATGTGTATAAAATCTTGGCATTTGAAAGTCAAATTATATTTTAGCGTATGAAATTTATGGGATCTATTAGTTTATAATATTTGTGTCAAGTATTGCCACATGATAGTCGAATAGGAAATTATCAAATAAAATTTGTCATTTCAAATAAATCTTGGCATTTGAAAGTAAAATTATATTTTAGCGTATGCAATTTATGGGATCTATTAGTTTATAATATTTGTGTCAAGTATCGCCCCATGATAGTCGAATGCGAAATTATCAAATAAAATTTGTATAAAAAATTGGCTAACGTGAAATTGAAATACGATATTTGCAAATTAAATTTGTATGAAAAATTGGTAAACATGAAATTAGAACGCGACATTTGCAAAATAAAATTTGTATAAAACATGTAATACAGCAAATTTAAATGTATATAAAAAATAATTAAAAAATGATCCCATTATGAAATATGGAAAGAGGAAATATAAATGCCACACTTGCAAAATAAATTTATATGAAATATTTGAACATAAAATCGATATGAAATATTGATAAATATAGTTTTTAATGAAATTTCAACGCATGTGAAATTTGCATCCGACATTGGTTGATGGAGCACGTTTTCAGAACAAGACTATTCCTGTTCTCGAATCTTAATTTGCCAATAGCTATATCCTATGGACAATGCAGTAACCTCACGTAGACTCGTTTGTTGTATATAAGAGAAAAGTCGAGTGAGAACATGCGCATCAATTGTAACATCCTTGCAACCGCATACAGGATATTACCGAACGTACCAGGGTATTAGATCAAGATCTAAATGAGATACGTGAAGACTACAAAATGCTCGCCCTCTGATCTTCCTTTGCGGTTCAAGCGATTCAATAATGGCAAGAAAATATTTTTACAAAATATCGTCAATCAGTCAATAGTAGAACAATAATATTCTACTACACTTATTTAGTCTGATGTACATACAAAAACTGTCGTGGTAACTGTAATAATAGCAAATGGGAAACGTTCTCCTTCGATGAGAACTGCTAT
Source organism: Cylloceria caligata (assembly GCA_963942595.1). Taxonomy (NCBI): domain Eukaryota; kingdom Metazoa; phylum Arthropoda; class Insecta; order Hymenoptera; family Ichneumonidae; genus Cylloceria; species Cylloceria caligata. Next base: position 18,372,382 of record OZ012705.1, read on the forward strand.
TAAGGCGAGGAGGTACAAGGAAGAAGAAATATACGAAAGAGTAAAAGTAAATACACGCAAGGCGTTCATACAATTCCATTCGTGGCTGGCACGCGCGTGAAAAACGATTCATTTAATACCCGGCGAGGTCCCCTGTACCGAGAGCTCACCGAGGCATCATCGAGAACGAAAGTAAAGTTTGCAATGCGAGACGTGTGCTCGGTATACGGTATTGGTCGCAGTTAGTGCCTGCCAGACTAGCAGATGTAGTGACAAACGTTCCAGTGACCGTACTGAGTAATGTATACGCGCTAAATGCGTAAGAATGTATAGTCCGTTGACTGAGCATACTATAATTTACCAAGCCATATAGCCAGAGAAAATAACATTTCAAAGCCAAAGTGGAGCAAAATTATCATTAAAATACTCGAAACAACTTCAATTAAATTTATTTTCCATTAAAAAAAATTATTCGCCGTAAAATAAGGTGAGGGAAGTAAAAAATATTTTGCAATATTATTTTTTTTTAAATCATTCATTTGACATATTATTTTATTTATTTATACAAATAAATTAGCTTAAAGTACAATATACTCGATTTAACAAATGATATATTCGCAAATGATTGCTAAAATATACGACAAAAATTATCATTAATTTAACGTACAAAGTTGATCTTCTTTGTCAATAATTATATTATAAATAAATGATTTATTAAGTAACTAGAAAAAAATTGAGGTTTTAAATGTTATTATCATTGTTACTGCATAACTATTTCAGTTAACGTTTGTCGTCGTTAAAGTTGATAAGACATTGCCGGGGAATCATGTCTCATTGAATTCATATCACGCCCAGTCCTAGTGGAACCGTTCGGGGAGAACGGTTATGCGAATAACGGTTTAGTCGGGTGTAGCTTGAGCTCTTTGCTGGTGTCTAGTTGAATTGTTATTCCTTGGGAGTTCTGCTCGGTTAGCTGTGCAGAGCTCCCGTGCACTAGGGCTGTGGCGGTTCATCCGCTTATGCGCTTTAATGTTGCTAAATCGGCGTGTCTACACACAACACTGCTCGTCCCTAAGTATTCTCTCGGCCCGTTGGTCACTTTCACCCGCGTGCCACCGTACGCGTGCTACGCACTTCCAAATACATATTCGTATGAAGCTCGAGCTAAACTCGAGCCCCCCAGGTCGCAGAGCGAGCCACGTTGACCGGGATGGAGTGAGATAATAAATAAAATAAGAAATTTGTCGGACGAGAGAGTGTGTAACGTAATTCCCGTGTGTCTTCCGTTAAAATACGAGTTTTTCAATTCTTATGCAGTGTAACGTAACATTCGGCACAAAGGATTTATTTCAACTCATTGCGAAGCATTTTTATTAGCAGTAAAACTGAAGTTAACGACTAAAAATGTATTTACTCTCAATATCTTATTGCGAGTTTCATAGAAATGTTTGTAACTGCAAGATATATGTTTTAAGGAACAATTAAAATGGAAATAACAAAGTTATTGCACTTTTTGATAATATAACAAAGCGTTCAATATACAATATTCATTCTTTATATTTATCAAGAAAAAAAGTTTTAAAAAGTATATAAAAAAGAATTTTTAAATCCTTTCAATTGCCACTTAAGAAGTTCAATTCAATCCTTTTCAAGTAATTTTTTCTTTAGATATAAAAAACAATAAACAACAATAAAACTTTACAATTCATGAGTACTTCTTGTAATTGATCTCAAAGTGCAATAACGTTGTAAAAAAGGTTTAATTTCTGCTTTTGTCAACAATTGTATCTCACTGAACATTTAAAAGCTTACTTGTAAAAGAATGCTACAAGTTAATCATGAAAGGTAATATATTTCGACTAAAATAAATAAAATTAATCAATAAACAGGTGGTAAGTACGTCAAAACTTTTGACGATATTACTTCGTTGAATCTTCAGCACCGTATCTCCTTATTCTGGAATATGTTTTGGCAACTTCGGCCACCGGGGTAACGACAAAAACTGCAGGTGTAGTAGTCTTCGGCTTCTGAGTAAAGCTGTCCGTTTCCTCAGTCTTTACTGTCTCCTTAGTCTTCTCAACCGCTTCTGACTCGTGATGATCGCTGCTGCGTCGCTCAGAATTCGGGCTGTGTCTTCCAAAAACGACGGGATTTCGATAACGCAAAGGCGGCAAAAGATTCACCAACGAATATTCCGAGGGAATCAGTTCTTCCGATTCAGAATCATCATTCTCTGAGTCTGAAGCCGGAGCGCTGTACTGCAAAACTGGTAGGTTCTGAGGCTCTGAGTTGTCAGTAGGAGCGCCATGCGTTGAAACGGGTGGGATTTGAGGCGTTAGATCGCTAGCAGGAGCGCCGTACTGCAAAGCTAGTGGGTTCTGAGACGATGTGTTGTCAAGTGGAGGTCCATACTGCAAATCTGGTGTGTTCTGAGGCGATGAGTTGTCAAGTGGAGGTGCATACTGCAAATCTGGTGTGTTCTGAAGAGGTAAGTTGTCAAGAGGAACATTATATTGTAAAGCTGGTGGTTTCTGAGGCGCTGTGTTGAAGGCAGGAGCACCGTATTGCAAAGCTGGTAGGCTCTGAGGCACTAAGTTGGCAAGTGGAGGACCATACTGCAAAGCAGGCTGATTCGAAGACGACTGATCGGCAATTTCTTCGACAAAAGCATGAACCGGTCTGCCATTCTGATATCCTCGTGGATTAACCAAAGTGTAACCCGTAGGCTCATTGTTAGCTGAAGAATCAGCAAAACTGAACCCTGCCTGCAGCTGAGCAGATCCTGAATCAGCGGGGAGATTAGATCCTGCGTTATTCGAAACGTACGAAGTCGGTTGACTATCCTGAGAGTAAACGGTACCCTGCGAAGCACTCGAAGCTGCTGATATTCCACCGTCCGGAATTCTTACAGGATTGTCTGCCGGCAGTCGATAAGCAATGTAACTTCCTTTTGTCTCCGGTAAGAGGTAAGTCGGAGCGGCAAGGTGGAAATTGGTGCTGCCACCAGACTCCACGAAACCGGCTGACGGTGCTGGTTGAATCGGTTGGTGATGCGCCACCGTCGCTACAGCTCCATTCACTTCGCTCGTGGATGAACCCAGCACGCCGAAAGTCAGCTTATGGAGCAGCGACTGTAAAAATCCTGGCTGGGCCTTGGTCTCTTCTACTATTGCGCTTGAGGACGTTCCAACACTAAACTGATTTCCTTGAGTCTCCGTCAGAGTCTGTTCTTCCGGTGGGTTCGGCAATAAATCCGCTAGGCCACCCAGGTTGTCGAGAAAACTCAGATCAACTGGCTTAGTCGTTCCTTCGGAGTTACTAACCAGAGGAACTGAATACAACGGATTTCCGACTACACTTTGAGCTCCCGATGGGTAGCCCCCATTTATAGGCAGTTTGTGCTGATTGGAATAGCCTGGGAAGATGTTTTGTTGGTTTTCTCGGTATCCTGCAGTTCCTGACACTTCTTGATATTTAGGATAGCCTTGTTGACTTCCAACCGTTTCTTGTTGATTTGAATAACCTTGTTGCACACTTTGCTGATTTGCAGATGCTTCGTAATGATTGGAAAAGGCTTGCTGAATATTTTGCTGACTTCCAGATATTTCATGATGATTGGGATAGCCTTGCTGAATACTTTGTTCACTTCCAGATATTTCATGATGATAGGAATAGCCTTGCTGAATATTTTGTTCACTTCCAGACACTTCTTTATGATTCTGGTATCCTGCTTCAAGGTTTTGCTGGTTTGAGGCATACCCATTATTGGTGACACCTTCCTTATTGAACGATGTATCAATTTGATACCCGGGTAGTTTATGACTTCCTTCCGGTAATTTTATCTCGGACTGTTCCGAAAAAGTGCCGTCAGAATTCACACCCTGGGTAAAGGAATCGCCAATATGCTCTCCTGGCACAAAATCAATGGGTCTCAGTTCGACTCCCTGGTACTTGTGAATCTTCCAGATTCTTCTATCATCCGGTTTGATCTGCAAAAGTCCTGGCACGATTGTTTGATCAAATCCAGCCAGGCTAGGCTGTTCGGAAGTTGTCACTGAGACATCCGAGAAAGACGACTTCTTGACAAAGGGCCATATACTTCTGGCATGTCTCTCAACCAGCGGAGATGCAGTGACAAGCATAATTCTCGATACCCCGACGACTAATGTCACCACGAATAATGACAATCTCGAGTTCTTCATTGTGAATAAATGAAAAACAATTGATCACACCGACCCGACTTGAACGAAATACTGAAACGAATTGATCCATTTCTGTCTAGCGACGTTCCCTTAAATAGTGGCAATCCGAAAATAGGAAAAAATTTCTAAATCACTCTCCTGCTCATTACCCTCAATTTCATATATAACATCAGTGCTCGAATGTGGATCGTTATCCGTAGCAGCTTGTTCGGTGACTAGTCCACATGGAATCTTTTAGAAAATTGATTTTGTCCAAACTTTCATCAAAGGGAAATTTACAGGTTTAATAGATTTGTTTCAACTGGACATTCCTCGATATTGTAACGAAACTCTCTCCGTATGACTCTGCATAGTCTCGTTATCGGTGCGAGGTATCGAAAGTGACGTATCCCCAAAGGCCTGTAGCTTGTTCAGCGACTGCAGTCGATGCTACAAGACGACTCCCAGACGACTTATACTTACTTCCTGTACATGAGGTACGCGACGAAGAAGCTCTACAACAGAGAGTTCTACGTGTGTTCCTGGCTATTACGTATTACAATCGTCTCTCCGCACAGTGCGGCCCTAGCTCCTGGCACGACGGGATTCCTACTTAACAGGAAGATCGCGAGGTGAGAGTAGAACTCGTGTGTTGCAGGGGAGAGAGGCAAAGGGATATCATCGAGGATTCGAGCGCGGGTGAAAGCGGGCTTCTTCTCGGATCAAAGGTCACGACACCTGCTTACTCGGACACTCTCATTACAATCTCCTTACGTACTATACTCGTATAATATCGATTCGTGCTACTTGAAAATCAATAAAATTAGATGCACGTTCATTACTGAAGAATGGTTATTTTAATTTAGAATTATGCAGCAACGTCTTATCGTTTGATATTTATAATGAGTCATGCGTCAACTTATATCGTACGAAATTTATAAAGTTTCAGGGTCTTGCCTGAATCTATTTTGAGTACTTTTTTTATCTGCCAAAAAATCTTTTTGCAAAAGTTAAGTCAATAATAAAAAAATATATAAAACATTTATTGTAGCTATAGATAAGATCTCTTAAAAGAAATAGAAGTAATGTAAAATAAAGAAGAAATTAAACCTAACCAAAAGGAAACAACAAAGTCATGTAAGCAGAAATAAAATAAAAATAATCAAGTAAACGATTTTAAAAAATGATAAATCATTTCCTGTAACATTTTGAGATTTCTGAACCCTATAAACTGTTAAATATACATTTTTTTTTTATTACTACCAAATATAAAAAATAGAAAGCACTTAAATTGCGCGAAATTTCGGTGAAGAAAATCAATTTGTCGGTAAACGTCGATACGAAAAAAAAGTAAGGAGACGGCTTCTCAAAGTCTCGAAATCTAACCGAGGTGAAAGCGTGCCTTTACGTTATATTCACATACAATACCCAAGCACAAATGTGTATGTGAGACAGTGACTGGCCGCGCAGTATGGGTACATGACGAACTACATTTTGATGCCGAGCTGCTTCTTCCTCATACTCATGACACATTAGCTCTCTCCACCTTCCATAAATACATATATAGTCATCTGCAACCAGACGCAGAGTCCACTGCATACATAGAAATTCTTCAATAAATCTACGAGTTACTTAGGTAGCTTCCCAAAAACTTTTTTTGAGTTTACGGACGATTATCTCTATGTGTATTTACATATAAACACATGTATACACGGTAGCTTCTTTATGTGCATATACTCAGCGACTAAGAACAAACAGAGCGTGACTTCAACGTTAATTTATATGGGTTATACACTTTTGATTGTCAGTCGTCGATATATATGCATAACATATGTTTATATATATTAAGAAGTTACCGCGTCTCTGCCCTCCAGTTGAAGTGGTGGGATGCGGAAGACAAGTATCTTGGGAGAATGAGCGATGAGCAAAGAGACTCTCGAGAGAAGCGAAAGTTTCTCTGCTGCACCGACGTCCCGAGCACAAAGTTCGATTATAATCTCCCTCGGCGTCGCTGGGATCCTATGGCACTCGTTGTGTACCTGTAATCCTTTCACGCGTACATTATTTACGATTCACGAGTGGCATGGGGCGGGAGGAGAAGGGAGAGGGGGAAGAAAACAGGATAATAAGGAAAAGAAAGGACGGATGGATTTGACATGCATGTGGGCAACTGTTGACCCATCTAGCTGTAACATATATCTATACATTAGAGCGTATAATGAATATTCTTGTAGCGCCAGCGGCGTCTTCGCGGTAGTTAGCCAAGCGAAAGTGGGACCACCGTGTGAACGACTTTCAGACTCTTAGGAGTATCAAGAGTAAGTCTTATAGAGAAATATAATAATAAAGTAACATTTTTTTCTTATGTAATTAAAGACATAACAAAAAAAAATTAAAAGTTTTGTTTAGCGATAGTGTTCTTGCAAATAATATGAAGAAAAAGGGTTTTTTAGTACTTATTTGTGACGGGTACGATGCTAGTTTAGAATTTGTTTAAAGAGAATTGTAATGATTTTATTTTTTCTCATTAAGAAAGTTCAAAATAAATAGAAAAAGTTTGATTTTACCACCGTACTCTTACAAAAAATATGTAGAAAAAGCGGTTTTTTTAACAGTTAAGATGTTGATCGGGAAATTGGTGAGGAAAAAATAATAAAATTGTTTTTTTTTTTCATTTTTCTTATGTAAAAAATACATAAGGAAAGAAAAAGCTTTATTTCGCCACCGTTTTCTTGCAAAAAATATGTATAAAAAGGGGTTTTGTAAATATTTTCCCGGGAGGGGGGGGGGGCACGATGTTCGTCGGGAAATTGTCGGCTTCTCTTTGTTGGCCAGCCGACGAGGCAGATTGTAAATACATGTTGACGTGACTCGCGGACACACGATCCTCGCCATCGTGCGCGTCAGCTTCGAGTAAAGGGGACCATTGGGAGCAGTCGTTGTCCACGATTGAATCGAAGCTGGCGGGCTGCGTCGGCAATTTCATCGGCTCGTATGTCCAGCCGAGTGCGTCACGAACATAAGACACTCTTGGTCGCAATTTCCAGCGACTCGGGCGTCATTGTTGTAGTAATATTCACCATCCTTTCATCTTCTATTCCTTGATCCTCTTCCGGTTCGTCGTCGGGACTCAGATCCATGCAGATAGTGGTTCGTAGCGAGACGTCGAACGGAGAAGGTCGGATTACGAGCAGTAGGTCTCCTCGAGTAGTCTTCGTCATAATCTTCGTCTATATTTCGTCTTATTTATATTATTTACTTAATTAATTATTTATTTCTTGGTACAGCCGGTCGATGTTGCCTTACTTCCGGTTTTCCTTGTTCTTTTATCTTCGGGATGTAGAGATGGCTGTTGTGTGTGTGTGTTTGTGTGTGTACGTGTGGTCTTGTGAGTGCCAATGAGTGTATTTGTCTTCGTATTTGTCGATCTCTTTCCCTGTTTTTTACGTTGAGTAAATTGACTAGTAGGGGCCTGAGGCTCCGGGGGCACCGTAATTCGAGCTGGGTCCGCTCGGGCCGCTGGGTCCGCTTCCGTGACCGTCACCGATTCCACCACCGATTCCACCACCGATTCCAGAGCCAGATCCACCTCCTAGACCACCTCCATGACCACCTCCGATACCGCCACTGATTCCACCGCCACTGATTCCACCGCCGTGTCCACCACCGATACCACCGGCTCCTCCGCCACCACCAGCACCTCCAGAGGTTACTTCCTTCTGCAAAATTTAAGAAAAAAATGTCATTAAGTCACTGTTTTCCAAAACAATAAATAAATTGCCTCAATTTTTCAAATGCAAAGAGTTAGCACTGGAAAATTTGAGTTTTCTTATGTAGCCAATCGTTGTTTGTAGTCACGACGTGTGAAATTTTTTATTAAAATTCCAATCACGTATCCTGTGCAATGGAAAACGATGCTATTTAAGAGAGAATCAGGAAATTGATTATTCATCATTTTTACTCGGACAGACATTTGCAATAATTGGTGAAAAGCACGAGTGGCTTTCATACTAGCAGTATTGGAGTAATTTGAATGGAGAGTTCTATAGAAAAAGGAGTTGCGGCGTCGGAAATGCCTTGTCACAGTTTTACAGTTGTTCAAAAGATATATTGTTCACTCTTTGAATCGACATGGACGTTAAAGAATAGAAGTTATAACAGTCAAGATGCAATTGGCACGAACATGGATGCACACTGGGCGAAAAGATAAATGTATGCTCAGAACTGAAAATGAGCTATTCGTGAAGCTGGTAGAATCACTAGAATTAATAAGTTGATAAATGAAGCAACAAATTTGGCAAGGTATATGAAACAGTATTCGAAGAAAAGTATTTGAAAAGAGTGTTTCAAGTTCTATTTGGTAGTAGAAAAAGGTATTCGATAAGATATTTAAAAATTCAATTGGTGATGTATTTGAAGAGGTGTTTGAAAAGGTTTTTTCAAAAGTATGTAAAATGTATTCGACATCGTATTCCACGATAGCCTTACCTGGGTCTTGTACTTGATGAAGTAGACCTCGGGTTTGCTGGGTTGTGTGGGAGCAATGGTTGGCAGATTGATTTCAGGTGCCTCCTCGGGTTTCTTAACGAGAACGTAGATGAGAGTCTTCTGTTCGTCCTGTTGAGGAAGGGCGGGGATTATCGGCGCGGTCGGGGTTGGTGGAGTCGGTGCCTTGATGAAGATGATCTTGTAGTGTTTCTGGGGTGCGGCCTGAGGTTGGATGGGGCGCTGGGGTCTGTCCTCTGGCGCCTCTGGTGGCGGTACATGAACGTAGATGTGCTTTTGGATGAGAGAGCCACCGCCGAAACCGCCGCCGCTTCCCGTGGAACCGAATCCGCCCGAGCCTCCGCCGAACGATCCACCGCTACTTCCACCGAACGATCCACCGCTGCTTCCACCGAACGATCCACCGCTGCTTCCACCGAACGATCCACCGCTACTTCCGCCGAACGATCCACCGAACGATCCACCGCCGAATCCACCGCCTCCGGACGTGCCGAATCCACCCGAGCTACCGCCGAACGAACCAGCTCCCACACCACCTCCGTGGCCTCCGTGACCACCACCGAGCCCTCCGAGTCCTCCGAGACCGCCTAGGCCCCCGAGTCCTCCCAAACTTCCACCTCCGATACTTCCGCCACCTGGTGCACCGTAACTACCGCTCGGCTGCGAGTATGAGTATCCGGCTTCGGGGCGAGCCATCGCCACTGTGGCCAATGCCACAATCTGCATACACACAAAAGAAATAAAAAATTAAATATATGTCGAACGACCATTTAACGATTTCTCTCTCGAGTTCAAAGGGCATTTAAAAAATATAATTTCGTTAGATAATTAGCTTGTGAATGCCACGATCGATCAATCTGGTTGGTCAATGTTTTCGATTCAATTCAATCGTCCTTTGTTTTCAAAAGAAAGGACGATGTCTCACGTTCCAACGCGACTTTCGATCTCTCTTTCGTCTTATAGCTCGTGTGAGAACCCTCACTGCTTCTGGGGTAAAACAATAACCGAACTACATTCCTCCTCAGGAACACCAACACCATCGTATGCCAGTGTTGCGTGCAAGTAACTTCTGTAGCGTTTCTTTTTCTCTTTAATCTCAATTCTCGGATGAACGTGTCTCACGTGATGGAGAAAGTGCCGATGACGTCTGGCAACCTTCTTTTATTCAGGGCAACTGGCGAACTTTGATGAAAACGTGAACACGAGTATTTTATATATATTTTTCGATGTTACGATGTGAACACTGTGAGCTTTTTTGTTTTTTTTTTTGTTTTTTATTGTGATGTGCATCCTCTGAGAAACTCTACTCACCATGAATGCCCTCATGGTTTGTTTTTGTGGTGGTGCTGCGGCTGGTGCTGTTTGTTGGTGCTGCTGCTCCTACAACTTGATTTGAGGACTGATGCTCTCTCGTTGTACGGGCACCTCCTTTTATACGAGAGACGCTGGGCTGTGTGGCCTCTTGGGCCCCACTCGAGTTCCCCATCAGCCGCTACAGCAAGCAGAGGCAGAGGCAGCAACAGGAGGTACCTCGACCCATCACCTATGGGATGGCCACCTGGTAGAACTCAAAGAAGAGAAGGACGACAGAGTTTCGACGGGACGCATCGCGGGGGCGACAAGAAGTTCCTTCGCTAGCGGTCTATTACAAATCTTGATGACTTTCATTCTCTTCTTCGCTCATTCTCGCTCTTCCAATTAAATCCCAAATAACGCTAGTTCATTTTTTGAATTATTCTCCAATTTAGTTATTACCGAACCACGAGAATTAAAAATATCATCGAGAGAAGCTTGCCGCGAGAGAGAAAGAAAGAGTTAACTGCTCTCTTTTGAATATCAACGTCTCTGGGATCATTCTCGAGGTCATTGCATTACTCACGCAATGCTAATTGCGTGTTGTATGTGCTCGTTGGTTACGCCGACCAGTCAGTCTTGATGCACGTACTTATTTGATTTGTACGTGTTACGAGAACTCTATCAGCGAGTATAGCTGTGTGACACGTCCAGTCAAGCCTATTTAATCGTAAAATCATCTCAATTTCTTCGTACGAAAGAACCAGTTCAATTATGAAAAATTGTAATGATATCAAATTTTTTTTTGCATTTTATTTACAAGAAAATCATTCTCTTGATATCATTATACATTAGAATTTATTAATGAGAATAATAAAATAATTATATAAATAAATGAATAAATAAATAAATAAATAAATAGCAAAAATAATGAATATTTATAAAAAAAATCATAACTGCATATTTTCATTTAATTAAGATAAAATTAATAAAAATATAATAATATTCATAATACTAATAATTATTATTATTATCGATAAATTGAAATTTTGATAATATTTTAATCTCGATTAATTTTAATGATCGACGAACTTGTAATACATTAATATAATTATGTATATTATACAAAATGATTTGCATACTGCGTTCGCGTATGCATCTTGGCACGTGCCGCGAGGTACGGAACACGAATATTACGTGAATACAGGGGACGGTTCATAAAATCGTCCAGTGAATTGTAATGTAAGGAGCGGAAAAAGTTACTACATCAATATTTCTTGTGCGAATTGGCGCACGTCCTTTCGAAAACACGTCAGTTGTAGGAACTTGTAGGAGCAGTTGTAATAATCTGGTGTCTTTATAGACAGAGTACAATCCTCGAAAAAGAACTCTAAGTGTATACATTTTTCGAATGAACGTTAATGAAACGAGCTCGGTTGACAGAATGATTAACGATGAGGAGTGCCACTTCTCGTATCTACATTCGACCGAACGAGACTCTCTCATCCCATTGTAAATAATAGTCGACTTTCACGCTATACAGAACTAAAAACATTCTATACAAATTAACATTTGTAAACTTTTTATTATAAATCATTGGCGTGCGTCGCGAGTCTATCGTTATAATGACAAATTACCGGTTTACAGAATTTCGGTCAAGAATTTTTGACAAAATGTTTTACAAGGTCAATGTCTTCATTGATGAATATTTCATTTGTGCTTGAAAGCCTTGATTTTGTAAATAAAACAGAAATTAACGGGTTAGAAAAGATATTTGAGGTATTTAAAGGTGTCTAAAAGTATTCCAAAGTAATCTAAAGTATCCACAAGTATTTAAAAGTCTTTGAATGTATTTAAATTAATTTTAAGTATTGAAAAGTATATATGACTGTTAAAAAGTATTTAAAGTAAATGCAAATCGCATGTTGTTTTCAGGAAGTAAAACAGACTTACATCCTCAAATGCAATATACTTGTCTCGTTCAACCAAGGTGGATTAACGAAGACGTTAAGACGTGAGAAAAATGTCTCCTTCGATATCTCGAAATTCTTTGCTTCGAGTACTCTGGCTAATACAAAGACGCACCGAGAAGAGTTATGCAATAAAGAGACGTGGAACAGGTAGCTCCTGCTCTCTTCTATTTAACTACTATACATATACGTTAAAAGTATTGCTACGTCGATTGTTGGAATGGCTTGGTTAAAGAAACTACACAAGTTTTTAGTCAAATTGTCTGTTTCACGTGAAGGCAGTGATCGTTAAAATGTTCACATTCCTGCTCGCGGTTCGTCCGCTGGAAAGCCATTCAATTTGCTATAACTACGATAATTCCACAACTCATAGAGCAATTCGGATTGTATAGGTATTACCAAAGTGGCAAAATATACGTATTCGTTATACACTCTCTCAGTCTCTTGATACATTTAGATCATCAGCGGAGAATAAGAGTTATCGAAGTTATGGAATAAGTACGAACGAAGGAAAAAATATTTATGTACACTCCTCGGTTGACTTTCAAGACAAAAAGTATTCGTAGATCGTTAAGCACGAAAGACGTGCTCGAAAGACGAACTCGTAATGTACACAGAACTCTCCGTGGCGAGAGAAAAGTGAGTGAGGCCAGTCAAGCGCTAGGTAGCACGAGAGTGTAACCGCGCGATGCTCTTATTACGCAGACCCTACTCATCTCATCCTGACCAACATGCGTGTAACTAGCTATGACGTAATAATTAGTATACCTTTATGTTTTTTTCTTTTTCATGCACGAAATTTAAGAGACGTAACACGTTATTTCCTAATCCGTTGTATCTCAAGTGTTTTATAAATTATTATTTTTATTTTACGTCGTAATAAATCGTTTAGTAAAAAGTTAGTGAAAAGTTAGCTTTTAGAATGTTTTATTTAGATATTTTCACTAACCGTACAATATGTTTTAACCTTAGTAATGACAATGAAATTAATTTCGCAACTAACGCAAGTTCTTGTTAACAAAGTTAGCGTCAGTCATATCGCAACGAGTATAATTATTCATTGGTAGGTTAACAACAATTATTAACAAAGTTGATAGATTTCATGTAATTTTTCTACCTCGTTTTACAGATTTGTACGATTTTTCACTTAAATACATAGACTTTTATTACGACTTAACAGAGCTGGTAACGATATTCTCGTTAACCCTCTTTAAACGTGTGGTTAACCTAAAAAAAATGGTCTGTTTGTTGTCGTACGTAGCGATACGTAACCGCACACACTTTCATTGTTGTTTCATATAATTAGAGTGACCAGAAGTGAATTAGCACTAACTCTAATTTTTTAATAATAGAGTCAATCACAAATGGGTACTGAGTTAACTACAAAGGAATAAAGGCTGCTGCGTGATTGACTACAAAGAATTTTCGTAATTATTGAAAAATCTTAGAAAACGTGACATTCATTGCAGATTTACAGATTCCACTTGATCCAAGTGAAATATTTCAATGTCTTTCTAAATACTTCTAACTGAGCAGATTATTGTGGTTCGTACGTTTGGCATGTTTGCAGCAGCTTTAAAATCGAAGCAAGGAATGCAATAATTTTTTTTTTCACGACGTGCTTGGATTTTATCCAAACCCATAAAATTCTATAGCGCGTTGCCACTTCGTCGATCAAGCTAGAACTGTTAAAGATCTTATGAAAATGAAATATACTTCAGATATCATTTGTAGATCATTTATACATATTACGGCAAACAGTTCTATGTTTTTGATATATATATATATATATCCTTAAAAAATATATCTCAAACATCGAGAATATATATCGCGTTTTATATCAAAATTAAGGATATCATAACGGCTCATATTAATGATATAATATATCATTAATAATATGATATATCATTAATATTATATATTATATAACGGCAGAAAGTTCTATATTTTAAATATTCATTAGTATATACAGAACTCTTCAAAACTTACATTCGATGTATATATTCTAAAAAGATATATCTCAGATGTATAGAATGTATATCTCATTTCATATAATTATTGAGGATATAGCCGCTCATATTGAAGATATATATAACGACGAAAAGTTATATTTTTTAAATATTCATGTATACACAAAACTCATGAAAGCTTATATCCGATGTATATATCCTAAAAATATATATCTCATACGTCTAGAATATATATCTCGTTATATATAAATATTAATAATATCATAACGTTATATATTTTTTATATTTATATATATATATATATATACATATATATATATGGTAACAAGATATATCTCAGATGTATGGAACGTATATCGTATTATATATCAATATTATGGATATAGAATAGATCTATAACAAATATATATATTTTTTTTTCTCGTATATATCTTTGAATAGTTTTTTTTTCCATGTCGTACTGTTTAACAGTTTAAATCGCAAGGAAACAATTTTATTATAGAAGCTTTGTTACATCCATTAATGGTTTTTCTGACTCATCAGTCGCATTAGAAAATATTGTAATTCAGATTCATCAAATATCATTGCGCCAGCGATTTTCTCTATGTAGATTCTTTTTGTTGATCGTAGGCTCTGATCCTTTGGATTCTTTAGGTTATATTTCATTACTGATTCATGAATTTCTTTAGGTTCCTAAACATTTAACAAAGAAACAAGCAACTTTTTAAAAAATATATATATACATTTTAGCTGATCGATAATATATTTAAGCATATAACATTTTGTTATTTTGGCCAGATGATCTCGCGTGTATTAACCTAGAGTGCTAAGAGTCTAGTTGTAGCGCGTCCGATAGTAATACTGCGCTTTTTTTAAGGATGTGTGGTGAGAGGCCCGAGGTGACGTGAGAGGAAACATAGAAAGGGAACCCAAATTCATTTGACCCGAATATTTTTTTTCTGTTTTTTGTTGTGTAGTCGCCCCTCCCCCTCACACATACGCACGCACGAACACACGCATACGCACACGCACACACACACACACACACACACACACACACACATACACACGTGCGCGCTCGCTTCCCTTTGTGGTATAGTCCTGTGTGCTGACCAGCGCTTTCTGTATAGCGACCGAGTGGAACTTTCGCGGACGCGCGATTATCCACTCTCGGATATACACGCACGTTCGATCACGGATGCTACTGGCTCGCCACTTACTATGCTTTACCTCCTTAGCTCTGTATGTCCAGCACATACTTTTTTCTACTTTACACCTCTCAGTTTGTGCATATACATCGTTGTATTTTTTCTTAACGGAAAAATACGCGAAAAAAAATTTTGCCAGTTTGTTGAAAATAATTTTTTTTTTAAATATTAAAAAATATTAAATAATTATTTTTATCAATAATTTCGTTCATTATTCTCGATTTTTTTTTATTATTTATTTATTTTCAAATAAATCTAGAACGACTACAGGCTATTCTCGGCTGTCCTCAGTTTACTTCTGCCTAGAGATAAATAATTTAAAAAGTACGAGAGATGTGCGACGGGATACCGTAGTCGTGTCAGACGGAAGAAGGAGGGGGGGGGGGGCAGAGGCCAGGAGAAGAGAATTCGTGCGCCTTTCTGCCCTGCAGCGTAAGCCAAGCATACTAAGGTAAGCGGCGAGCTCCTCGCGAGTTTCGCGGGATGTCCGGATGGCAGCGAGTGTGCCGCTCGTCGCATTTTCCCGTTCACTGAGTTCGCGACTGTGGAACGCGCGAATAAAACTCAGATGTACTACCATCTGCATGATTCTCAGTTAAAACGGTGATTGAGGAACTGTGGATAATATTTAATACTACTCACTGTTATTATTATTATTGTTATGCAATAATAAATAATAATAAATAATATCTTGTATACCAAAGACAAGAATCAATCAAGTAAAAAAAAAGAACTTAAAATACAGAAAATTCATATGTTATTCGAATATCCATCTAATCTAGTCTGATGATCTTATTACAACTGACAGATTATTATATATGCAGCCAGCGAGTAGATACAGATAAGAGTGAATGCCACGATCCTTCACCGATAGTAATTATATCTAGTTGATCGGAGGATCGACTCTCACGCGAGCACAAGGAGAGTCAGTGGCTCCGCACTACATACAGAGAATTTCCGATTATGTCACTTCATGGTCGGCTCGTTCCTCAGGTCTCTACGAGAGACGCACACAACGTTGGTCGTGCGACTTAATTCTCTCTCTATACAGAGTGCACAGTGATTCACAGAGGGAACGAACTCAATGAACGTATAAAATAGATCAACTCTCAGATACAAATATATATGTGAATAAAAGAATTACATTCTACATGTATTTATAGAATGCAACTCCTTTATTAAATAAAAGTATACAAAATACAATAATCTGTAATTCATTAAATTGTATATGTTGTAAAGAGGATGATTATTTGATTGAGCAATTTTTCCTTAAGGACAAATAGTCCATGGTCATGGAACAAGCAATTATTCTGCAATTCATTGAATTTAAGGGAACTAAAAATCCATAAGAAGCAAGATCGTCCAATAACGACGTTCTTTTTATTTAATCAACATATAAAAAAAAAATACATATGTTGTTAAGAGGATGATCATTTAATTGAGCAATTTTTCCTTAAGGACAAGAGTCCGTGAACATGGATCAAGCAATCATCCTGGAATTCATTGGATTGAAGGGAAAGAAAAATCCATAAGAAGCAAGATCGTCCAATAACGACGTTCTCTTTAGTTAATCAACGTATAAAAAATACGTTAATGTATAATTCATTAAATGATATATATGTGGTAAAAAGGATGATCATTTAATTGATCAATTTTTTCTTAAGGACAAGAGTCCGTGGACATGGACCAAGCAATTATTCTAGAATTCATTGGATTTAAGGAAAAGAAAAATCCACAAGGAGCAACATCGACTAATAACGACGTTCTCTCTGCATTAATTGTATATTAAATAAGAAAAAAAATACAAATAAGAGAGACGATGGTGTAATAAGACATCCAATTTAGTTTTGCTTGCATTGGCTGATGTAACCTTATAGATTAATTGGCGGATTCACGAGTTTTCGAGATCGTATGTCTATGCGCCAGCGAAGTAATATTGCACTACGTGTGGGTATCTACAGACTGAATTATTAATGCACACTTTAATGATTTGCCGTCACTACTGTGACCTGTAAACGTAAAGAATAATACGACAGTTAATAATAATAATAATAATAATAATAATAATAATAATAATAATAATAATAATAATAATAATAATAATAATAATAATAATAATAATAATAATAATAATAATAATAATAATAATAATAATAACAATAACAATAACAATAATAATAATAATAATAATAATAATAATAATAATAATAATAATAATAATAATAATAATAATAATAATAATAATAATAATAATAATAATAATAACAACAATAATAATAATAATAATAATAATAATAATAATAATAATAATAATAATAATAATAATAATAATAATAATAATAATAATAATAATAATAATAATAATAATAATAATAATAATAATAATAATAATAATAATAATAATAATAATAATAATAATAATAATAATAATAATAATAATAATAATAATAATAATAATAATAATAATAATAATAATAATAATAATAATAATAATAATAATAATAATAATAATAATAATAATACTAATAATAATAATAATAATAATAATAATAATAATAATAATAATAATAATAATAATAATAATAATAATAGAATGAATAATTAATAAATTATTATTATTGTTTACATCTACACGGGCGGGCGGTGTTTCAAAATCATTTTGTCCGACTGATCCTCCACTCCGGAGGTATGGTATCGGGTCCGTTCAGAATCGTGTGACCCGAGTGGATGGCGAGAACCCATGATAACCGGCTTCGGTACTCGATCCGTCAATCGGTAGACATGTTGGCGACGGACAGTCGGATGATCTTCAAGTTCGTGACCATCGACAGTTTTATCCCTCCGAGAATGCCGATTACGATGACCACCGGTTCAACCGAAATCCCCGGTGCAAGTGGCGAAGTTTGAAAGTTCAGCCGTGTCGACAATCCCTGCCAATATGCCGCTCGAACAGGGCGTTATGCTCCTTGGTGGCCCTGATCATGGACTTAAGCCGACAGAGCTCTGAGTCAGCTGTGGAATCTACCGACCTACTATATCTGCTGTCCGGTTGAGAGACTACCCAACTCCTGCCTTCTCATTCAGGAAGTTCGTCACAAATCGCAGGAGTTGATCCTAATTTGTCATGTTACATAACGTCGCATACTACAACGAGGATCAAACAGTCGTTCACGCACTCTAAACCCTAAAAATCTCTTCAGAACCCCAACTTCATCACATCTTGCGAGTGCTGATAATAGAGCTCGCACAACTCGTCTCGTCTCCATTTCATTATCTCGAACGAGTAGAAAAGGATCGAGACGGCAAACAAGTTCGTGGCAGAGATTTTGTTCCGCCCAGACTATTGAAAACTCCAAATTTGCTTGAGTGGCTCTCAAAGCCTGCGACAAAGAGGGCTTGATGGCTTCATCGTCCTGCAAGGGATTTTGTGGCACACCAAGATATTGGTAAGGTTTTCCCGCGTTAAGGTATATCATGACGGTCCCTTCTATGATGTGCGCGCTTTCAACAAGATGATTTATTCATGGTATAAGGTTCTTACCCTTTTACGAACTCTGTCTCTCCCCTGATTGCGCCCGCTACCGACTTACACCCTTATTGTATCGTATTCGTACTTGGGCACAGGAAATCCTCCGAAAACTTGTGCCACAAGTATATAATCAATCTTTTCAACAGAGATCAGTGTTCCTACAGTGAATCACCAATCTCGAGAAAAGCTACCTCTCATTTCATGATTCGAAACACCTGCTGACGCCCGGCTAAGCGGTGACTTATTCGAGTAATGGCAGCACGAAATGCCGTTTAACTTGGGGAACGCCACACGTTAATCGCACTCAACTAATATTATTGGTTTATTATTATTGTTATTTTAAAGATTAGCATCGTTGGTCCAGAGTTGGAATCAACAGTTTTCGGAAGATCCGAACAAACAGACAGATAGACAGGCAGACGGACAGACTGACAGACAAACAGACAGACAGACAGATAGTCAGACAAACAGACAGACAGATTTCGGTCGGGCGGACGGGTGAACAGGCGGATGAACAGACATTTGATAAGAAATTAAAAATATATACTGTTGACCCCTAACACGAAGAATTTTTGGCCATGGAGCAAAAGCTTATTTTTGTGGGTAGCAGACTTAAGTAAATGTATGCGTATTTATATTTTGCGCACTTTCACAAGAGAACTGGTAGCTCAAATATCCCGAATAATTCTTAGTTGTGCATATTTTGTACATTGTTGAAGTAGGTACCGTAGACTTGAAGAGAGATTGAATAAATGATTTTTATATATTTATTATAACTTTAGCAATTAAAAAAAAATCCTCTATGAATACCAGTAATTTTGACCTGACTCCTTTCCGTGAAGGAACATTTTTTTACTTGTTTTACACACGTCTCCTTGGATATTACAGTCTTCGCCGGACCTCAACTTGACTGCTGTCTATGCGCAGTACACATCTTCCGGTTTCTGCACACTTAAGGACTGTGTCAGCTTTTGGATCGCTTCACATTAGTTAATTTAGAGCAAAACTGTTGTAATTGTTTCTGTAAAGATTTGTGTGTTAAATAACAGGAGCAGATATATATTTTGTTACAAAATGAGTCTTTAACTCAGAGAAACATTATTCCATAATTGTATTGGATTTACAAAAACATTTACTGATTAACGTTAACTTCCGAGAAATTACACTTTTGTTCGATTTTTTTTCTAAAATAATCTGTCAGCTACACTGTCCCTAGAAAATTTTGAAATTTATATTATCAAAATAATTATTTTGTTTTTTGAACATGAATGTTTGTTTGTTCAAGCAATTATTCTCAGCATCTGTCGTTCAGCCAGGTCCATGTAATTTACATTGAATAATGTCTAGTTGCTAAAGTTGCCACGGAAACTGTGTGTTTTAAGGGGATTTTGCAGACTCTGATTATAAATAAGAAGATATAATAAAAAAATTCACAATGGTGTTTGAAATATATAAATATTGAGAAATATGTTAGAAGTGATTTGTTACAAATTACTATCAAAATTTAAAACAGCAAATTTTTTTGTTAACAATTACAATTGTGTAATAATAATAATAATAATAATAATAATAATAATAATAATAATAATAATAATAATAATAATAATAATAATAATAATAATAATAATAATAATAATAATAATAATAATAATAATAATAATAATAATAATAATAATAATAATAATAATAATAATAATAATAATAATAATAATAATAATAATAATAATAATAATAATAATAATAATAATAATAATAATAATAATAATAATAATAATAATAATAATAATAATACGTTGATACGTTTTATTTTATGAAAGGACTTTCGGCACCGTGGTTCAGACACTTTCTACGTATTATTTGAGTTGGGACGTAAAAATTCGTACGATAATTTATGCGAGTAATGCGGATCGAGTGTCTTCCTGGTTTGGTAGGAATCGAGCGGAAGAACGGGTTCGATATTGTACGAGACACATGTAGTTGATACTACACCATACCAAGTGTGTATAATATGCATCGTGCGACGGTATCGCGGTGAGTGCAATCAAGAGACCGATGGTTTCTGGCCGGTGTACGGCGCACACGACGTGCACGCTGGCACGAAAGACCCGGAGACGCAGAGACCATACAATCGAAAGAAGATGCCGTTGGCACACACACACACACACACACACACACACACACACACACACACACACACACACACACACACACACACACACACACACACACACACACACACACACACACACACACACACACACACACACACACACACACACACAACGACTGATATTGCTACGAAGAAAGTTGAGAATTTTCACCTCGACGACGAGCGGAGAAAGCTTATTACGCGCGGGGATACTTTGCTTACGACACGACAGCGGATTAAGTGGAAGAGGAAGATCAAAATGAGATGACGAAGATGAGGAAAGGAATAGCGCAAAGAAAACTGGGGGCTAAAAATATACGAAAGACGCTTTTCATCTCGACGGGAATTTTATCGGTAGTAGGAGATACTGATGAGAGAAGTCTACGTAGACAGCTAGCGTGCAACTGCACGTTGATATGCAGTATCAGGAGTAAGATTCCTGCTCGGTATAGGAAATCCATCAGCATTCGAACTATTCGAAATTGACAGGTAAATCTTAGATAATAATTTAATTTGTTATAATCATTATACTTAACTGTTAACTTGCATTAGTAACCTTAATCTTGTTGCGTTAGTGTAGTTAAGTTAGTAGATAAGTATTATTCGTTATATCACAGTCACACGAATCTTGTTACATTTGTACATATTTATGGTAATCGTAGTTCATCTATTAACTAAATTATTACTGTTACGACTGTGGTTAGGTTTCGTTAACTTATAGTTTCCATAGTTTAGTTACCGGAGTAGAGTTATTTTACTTCGTCATTTAATTCGTAGTTAACCCCGATAATTTAAGTTAAACATCATACTTAACTCTGATATGTTTTTTAACCTTTTTATTTTTCTCTGATATGTTAAATAAGTCTTCCACACTTATTCCTAATGTTTTAAGTTAACCTTCATGTTTATCCCTGATACGATGAGTTATCCCTTACATTTATTCCTGGTATTTGAATTAACTTTATAAGTTAACCCGGATATGTTAAGTTATACTTCAAATTTATTCCTGATATTTCAAGTTAACATTCAGGGATAGTCTTGATATGTTAAGTTAACCTTCACATTTACTCTTAAAATTTATAACTTAACCTTTAATGTTAACCCTGATATGTTAAGTTAACCTTCACATTCATTCCTGACTAGCTTAAACGATCCGGCATTGCCTAAGCTTTTTTATATCTAGAACACAAAAATATTAATAGGAATTACGGGATAGGACATATTCGATGTTATAATCTGGTATCTTAGCTATTATCAAACTAAGTTTCAAGGCAATCGATTGGATTGTTTGGGCACGATTGAGCGACACACAACGTTTTCATTTTGCTTCCTCATAGGCAAACCTGTGTTTTTATAATATCATTTGTTTTCAAGATTTCAATGGCGGAATACTCATAATTGCATTTATACAATTGGTTTAGAAAAAATATCCGGATGTTTGTATGTATGGGTGTGTGATTAGAGCAATTAAACTGAATTTTGTTACACGAATAAGCAGTGCCCCACCCTCCTTGTTTCCTAATTTACTAGATCGTTTTAATTTCTGTAAAATTTGGACTATTTAGGTGAATAGTTCTTCATAATTGCAGGCACATTCTAGGCTGTCTAATATTTAATTTGACCAAAATCGTAGAATACGTTCGGATTATGGGGTTAGCATTTTTGTTTGCAATTGATGTTGTCTCAATAATGACCGTGAAATTTGTACTGGTGAGTTGAAACTTTCTACATAAACGAAAGCGGTGAAAACGATTCAGCGGTGCTTCATTTAAATCGGCAAAGTGATTCATATTTGATGAAACTTTGATTTTTTTTTTTCATTTATAAATCGTTTTTACGTTCGAAAATTTGAAAGTATCGAACTAAAAATTTGTTCACGCACTGAATAACGTATAAGAATGTTTGGTATCTGATTTTTCTTACTCCCGTAAAATTAAATATACTGAACGCAGCTGGTATATACATCATGTAAACAAAAGTTTGCAAAGTAAAATCTTGGAAATTGTTTTCTCATTATTTGACATCATTCGCAACGCTTCTTCTGTGTGGAAAATTAAATTTGTTAAAATACTTCTTTATAGTTGCTTTGTCGAATGTGTACAAGAATAAGAAAGCTATTTGCTCGGTTTTACTTCCTTTTGCTTTTATATATTTTATATTAGTAGAAATACGGATAGGAATACCCCCCATGAAAATTTATTTTTGCGAAATATATGCAAAATATGTGTAAAATACATGCAAAATATATGTAAAATATATTCGAAATATATCGAAAATATATAACATATATAAAAAATATATGTAACATATACTTTATCGCCAAAATATTCTATATTTCATATACATTTTTTAAAATATATATTTCTGATATATCAATTTCCGTGCAGGATGGATATTGTAAACTAGCATTTAGCTATTACCGCGTCCATTATCAAGAAAATCGATTCTATTGTTTATTCGTTATTAAGCAATTAACAGATAACACTTGGTTTTTATATATTTACCCCTTTTTACTCGAGTAGGGAAATAGGGAAGTAGAGATACTTTAAGTTCACCTTCTTAACGCCATAGACTTGAATATTAAGTTTACCTTCTTAACGCCATAGACTTGAATATTATATTTAATTAGTTTACTATAGGCGTGTAGTTAACAAGATTAAGTCATTTTTATTATACTGTACTTTAGTGCTACGAGGATAAAGTTGACCGTCTTAAAAACACTAAAACTAAATTTCTATACCCATTAACAATGTCTTAGCAAACCGAGGATTATTTCAGACACATAAATATAAAATTAAGCAAAAAAAAATTAACAAAGAAAGAGGAAATAGCAAGGTAGCAAGTAAAAAATTATTACTACGCTCAGGTTAGCAAATTCATGGAGACCAACCACAACTTTATTACAATAGTCCCCCCCTCCCCACCTGTAAGCAAAACTTGTGCGGCTCACTTGTGTAATACTCGCGGTGACTAGGATAGGCGTTAAGTTGCCGCGTGGTTAACGTACGACACAATGGGTCAGGTCCTATACAGGGTAGAAAAGAGAAGAACACACGAGTATGACGAAGAAGCAGGAGATAAGCCAGGTAATTCGCCGTATAGCTCTGTACAGCTGGTGGCACTCGTCGCGAACGAGATCGTAAAACCGCGCGCTCGCTTTCAAGCTAGTCGGAGACGGTGACCAAACTTTGCAGCTCCGTAACGCGACGAGAATACCCGTACACTCTTCTCGCTCTGGGAGAATTCTCATAATTAATAAATATAGGCACCGGAGACCCGCGTGGACCTTCTTTCTTTGTCACTCTAATTCTTCGACGCTTCTTTCCTCGTCGCATTGGTTACTGGGGCACCCATTGACTCATTCTGCAGTTACGACTCCATGTTCTTTCGCTTTTGAATAATTTTATTATCCGAATTTTTATTTATCAATCAGGAGACTATGACAACCTCGACCCATACTCGAAAAAAAAGTTTAACTCCGTGATTTGTTTGCTACTGGGTTGTAGAGTCAATTAGTAGAGTATGTCAAGCTATTAATTATTCGCTTCTACATGCCCGAGCTAAAATTTAATCGGGCCGTTAGTGTCGGTTCATATCAGGCTTTTTCTTCAATTATATCGGGCCTGATCTACTTGGCCCTGATCTAAATTGAAGCCAGATCACAGCCTGATAGGGATATGAGAAGACCTAGACGTGAGCCTGATTCGTCCTCGCCAGGGCGTGTCGTTAGAGAAGTCACCAAAATAGTTTTTTTTTTTTATTGCAGAGTAGAATCTTGCACGTTGCTTCCTCTAACAGCAGGCACGCACGCACGTATACACGCAAATACACACACACGCACATAAACGTATACACGCGCGGATGCACGTACACTCTAAACATCTTTTCTCACCGTTTTGTATAATATAATTTTGTATATGCTGGTTTAAATGTCTCGGAAATTTTTTTTTTATGAAAGCAAACCGTCCTCTATGAGGTAGCAACATTTATTTGCGTTAAGTTCACCGAATTTTCACTTTAAATATGATATACTCGATTGTGACGCTGGTAGATGAAAGTTGCATAGAGATAAATCTTTGAAAAAAATGTTTTTTAATTATCCGGTGATATTGGATTTCGATCTTCGGACGAATTGCATCCGTTGTGGCTTAATCCGTTCTGCTGTTATTGTCTTAAAGAAAATAGTTTTAATTAGTAGTAAATTTATAGAAGGTATTTATAATATATTTCAAACTGTAATTGTATGCGTTTATATGATTGCGATTTACGTTATTTTTGTTGTATTTAAACTGCAGACTGATAAAAGTTTTATTCGGGTATTAACGAGCAAGTCGGATTGACATGAGATCAGGCTCGACACCGGCTGCAGTTCAGCAATTCTCATCAGACAAGATGAATAGTGATAACAGATTCGACTTAAAACCACTTAAAACCTGGCGAGCCTGATCAGACAAGACGCAACGATGCTACGTTTGACCCATCGTCGTCTTACACCTCGTGAGTCTGATCAACCCGAAGAGTCGATTTACATTAAACTGATCAGGCAAGACGCAACGATGCCATATCCGGCAAAGAAGCCAACAATAATCAGCCAAAATGAATTTCTATTTGGGTGACTTTCTCATTCGATCCGTTTGCTTGTGTAATCATTCATCACTCGAATTTGTCGCTGTTTTCGTCATCATTTTACATACGCGTTGTTACATCTACTGGTAATTGTGATACAAGTTCAGTGACGTTGTTTCACTGTCACAACAGCTTCGCTCTTATGAATTATCGTAACTGTATTAAATCGCAACGATATCCTCTATTGACTGCATTATAACGAGTTTAAGAATTATTCTTATTATTTCTTTTTCACGCAGAATTTCCTGTATTACTGAGTGTGAAAGAAAATAAGATCGAGTTGTAGTATAAGTAGTAGCGTGACGAGAGAGCGGACGCAGCTCCGTCAAAGTGCCTCTCATCTGCACGCTTATAACATTTTCGTAACACCGGAGAGTTGCTGTTCACTTTCTGGAGCAGTAACAGTGCCAGTAGCAACCGGAGAAGAAGCAAAAGAACCCAGAGGGTCTTATCGCTTGCAAGGGGCCTAGTGCTTGGTGGGTTGCACAAAGTCATTTGCACTAGGCACCTCTATACTCACCTACCTGTATGCTACTCGCGCGCTCAGACGATCAAGTGCCTGCAAGAAAAGCTGTAACTCGGCCGAGGATTGCGATACTTGCTCGATGTTTATACTCGACACGGTAGAAAAGTTGGAATAAAAATTATCTCGACGTTCTTTCAGATCAATATAAATAATTGAGACCGGAAGAATATTATATTATATATACTTTCAAATTATAATATTTCATGAAAATATATCGGAGACATTTTTTTAAATAAAAAATTTTATTTCAGTAATAAATATGATTTCTTGGAAAATTTACTTAATGAATAAAGTAACATTATAATTAATGAATAATTAAATTTAAGTAATTCAATAACATTTAACGTAGAGTGACAAATTTTTCTTGGAAAATTTTATTTCGTAAATTTTTATTAAAATTCGTTTTATTTTGCTAAACTTAATTGTAAAATTGTAAAGAAAACATTAGTAGAGTAATTGAACGTTCTTTTTTTTTTGTTTTTACGTGGAAAAACAATTGAAGCCCGCTAAATCATCAAAATATTACAAAATGACTGTGGCGAGCAGTCGTAAAATTTTGATTCTGAATATTTTCACTGCTAAATATCATTTGCGAAATAAAAATTGTGAAATTTCGAGTGTGAAATCATAATTGTATATTCTTAATAGTTTCGCAATAATTACGTTATTTTTGTGGCAAAACGTAATTGTCGAATTAGCGTAAGAAAATATGACGATGAGGAAGAAGAATTTCGAGGGAAACAACTGGAACGACGAGTGAAGCATCGAAATGGCCTTAGAGTGCCGTTGCGAGTACATAAACGTGTGAGAAAGAGAAAAGAGTCCACGAGAAAGACAGAGTATATAGTACGTCAGTGTATGTGTCTGTGCGCCCAGGTATACATAATAAGGATGACCAGATGACCGCGGCTACTTTCACATTCTGTAACCGAGAAGCGACCAGAGGAACGCATTACCTGCTCGCCCTGGTATCTTCTCCTCGAACTCTCCTTGGTTACAAGCCGTGCGAGCCAAGGAAGAAGGGATGGTTGAGAATTTTGTCCGTCGCTATTTACTTTTTTTCTTCAATATATACGTCGCCGCGCTGCTCTCGAGTGCGCGCAGTAGATAAAGTCAGTACGCGGACAGTCGTGGTGGTTGTCTGCACGTTCATTCGTACGTCAATAGCTCTTTTGCACCTAAAGATTTCATTTAAAGATTTTGGCGAGTGAGCTAGAGCTTAGAATTCAATTACAATAAGACAATTACACAATTATTTACGTGATCTACGTAAATGAATTTAATTAAAATCATTGTATGATTTCCCAAGCTTCTTCACTCAACATTTTAGCGGTAATTATACATAACAATAATCATATTAGGATCCATTAACAACATTATTAATTAAAAAAAATGATTGTCAATCATTTGAAAAATGATGAATAATTATTTTGAACAATATTTTTTATTAACCAAATGATTGTTCAACATTTTTATGTGTCGGTATGACATTTTTACAATGTACAACATTGCAACATTTTTAATAAAAAAATGCTGTTAATCGAGTAACTAGATTAAAATAAAAATTGAAATACTTATTAATTATATAATAAGAATATTTAACTTGCTTTTCCCGGATGTTATAATAAAAAATAATGTTAACAACAATGCTACATTTATAACTTTCCCATTAATTATTCTACAGCAATACGACTCCAACAGAAGCGAATCAGTTGAAATTACTATCACGAAATAATTCTATCGCGAATAAAGTGGCCTCTAATTAAGGCCACCATAGAAACGACTCTGTTATAATCAAAACTCTTCGAATTGTAGGTCTACCAGTTTATATTTCAGCCCACGGAATTCTACTTTCCGGCGTACAAAGACTGGAGTGTAAGTGTTTCCTGGTAAAATAAGAATCGTCAGAGAGATATAGTGCTATCGGAGCTTCGAGGGAACCGAGAGAGAACAACCCTCTGTTTTATCTGTGAACACTTACCATCGGTCTTGTGGACCGCTGGAGAATTATTCCGTGCGGTAGAGATGTATATTGGTAGACTTGTATTATGGTGGAAAGTTTTTCTGGCAATAAATCGTGGCAGAGATGTTTTTTTGCTAGAAGCATTAATGGGAAAGTTATAAATGCGCCATAATATTAATAATACTAATAATACTAACAATAATAATACAAGCAGACAAGGTATCGGGATCTCCGTTTCAAAATTCTCCAGCTGCACCTGGAATTCATAATTCAAACGGTGATCCTGGTAATCGGCGTTCTTGATGGAACGAAGCCATCGCTCGTCACGAATCTGAAGATCATCCTTACCTGTTGGCATCACGTCGATTCATTGGTGGGCTGCATGCAGAAAGTGGCCAGCCTGGGTTCATTTCGTTAACTCGAGTTATACGATTCTGGACTGATTCGTGGACTCTATATTTAAAAAACTGTTTTATCAGTGGTATGACTTTCTTCCTCGAACTTCGAACGAATGAGATTTGTTACATGGTAGTTGCAGTCGATCAAAGCCAAGAATGAATTACTCGGAGCTCTTGTTACATCTTTAACGATAGCAATATACCTACCCGCCTATATCTTTGTATAGGTAAACTGAACTATAATAGATATTCTTGAAGCGGGTAATAGGCGGTACGGTTACAATGTAGTAGGGAGCTGTAAATAGTATACACCGGTGGTAATATAACGTAAGAAGTACCCGAGCAGGGATCGTGGGAATAAGCGGTAGCTGCGCGCTGTGGACGATGGAGAACAGCAGGCAGATGCGGACGAACGGATGGACGGTGAAAGTTTTTGATAGCAAAGGAGTCTCGGGACGAGTCTGCCGTTGATGAGAATGATGCACCATCTCTTCGATACGATCTTCAACGAGAGTCGTTTCCACCGCTTACTACACGTATTACACTCGATCCGAGTACTCCTTAAGTATATATAAGGTTGCCAATGCATCGTCAAAGCGATATCGCTTGAAAGCGGCCGCAACAGAAGAATTACGAGCTATCTTTGAATTCTTCCTTTGCTTCTTCCGTTTCCGCTACGACGTCAGCAATCGTTTGACACATGCATTATTTATAGATTTTTTAAAACCATATAATGAAATAATTAAGTACTGTAGACTGGAAGCGAAGGAAATTTTTTATTTATCATTTCTACTTTTTTTTTAGCACTTAAAGTGGTTTATATTCGAATGTAAATAGTGGAAAGGTGTGAAACTTGAACGCCAGTATAAATAAATGATAGATGAAACAAAACTGTTGGTACCAGAGATAACCGATGACATTGTTTTCTTTCATCTGATTTTTTATATAAAAAAATGCTGTGAATACGACAAATTAAGGTTCTTTTTTAAATATATGCAACGGTGATAACAATTATTGTGTTAAAAAAACTAATTCGACTCTAGTGCAATTTATAAGCGTCGATAAAAAATTGTTTGACACCCCTTTTATCAGATTTGTATTAAACAATATTAGAGTTCATAATTATAAGCGTATTGTGTAAAAATGTTAAAGCTATGTAATGCGGAAATCGCATAGAGAGCATTTTTTTCAGAACAATCAAGCGAACACTCTTTTTTCACTCTTTTTTTTAGTCTAAACTCGATATATAATCGTTTATGATATTTTCTTCTGTCCTTATTGTTCTAAATATGCTATCATCAGTAGCGACACCTACTGCCTGATGTACGATGACGATTGTCAATTTATTGCTCGCATTGCTCTTGGGAAAGAAATCTTTGATTCTTCGTCCATCGATAAAACGACTCATCCGACTGTCGGTAAATTAGAATCGCTACAGTCACACGTGGCAGGAAAATGCAAATGTCTAGTTTAAGAGTTCTATCGAGCGAATGAAGATGTCGCCACTCATGAGGTTCCAATGAAGTAAAAGCGGCTAAACTCGAGTCTCCTCGAACTCTATTCGGTCGCTGTTACTCTATTCCCTATCTCAATCACGCTGGATAGATAAAAATCCAATAAATTCTTCTTTATTCAATTATACGATGTATTTCATTCACGTGACCAATAACAAATGTGCCTCTGACACTTTTGCAATCAAATCATCTATAAATAGTCAATTCTCGAGTTTTCAAATGAATTGGATAATTCCGGGCCTTCTGTATACGGCTTAAAATAGAATATAGTCTCCGATATACGAAGAGGAAGTAGTTTTGACGATGACTGACAAGTTTCAGGCATTACGCATAACTTTATCTAGTTACATAAGTCTATTATCCCAATTACATACCAAAATGCATTTTTTATTTTTTTTTTCCTCTATGAGGAAGCAAATTCCTCTATGAGGAAGCAAAAAAAACATTTTTCTCGAAATTTTGATGTCAGAGTACTTAAAAAGTCTCTCTCTCTCCCTCTTTCTTTGTGTGCGTGTGTGCGTGCGCGCGCGCGCGTGTGTGTGTGTAGCTTTCAAAATTGCAATGGATATATCTCCAGAACGGGTTACTCGATTATTCTGAAACTTTACACACGGGTTGGGTCGCAGCCCCCGTCAGTTTGCTGCAATTTTCGCCCAAATCGTTAACGGGTGTCTCATTTTATAATTGCCAGAACTTTAAGCTAAAAAGGAGGTATGTTCTCTAGCTATCGTAAATTTTCAGCTATGGAGTTAAGACTTTGTACAAGAATAGCTTAGGGTCAAGGTTGTTCGGTATTGAGTATGGTAAGAGTCGATCAAAGCTTTTAGATTTGATGGAATCATGGATTTTTGTAATTTTTTAGACAAAATATAATTTTGCTTCAACTTTTGTAAATTTTAAACTATCAAACTGAAATTTGACATACAAATTGACTAAGGTACAAGGGCACTTGGTTTTTAATTTAGTGAGAATCGTTTGAGGGAATTAAGCTTAATGAAATTTTAAATTTAACCAAATTCTCAATTGTATTGAAAATTTTAATACCATTTCTTCTGTGTGAAAGCTAGAATTGAGATAACCATTTCCCGTAGAGGAGAATCTGCGGGTTGGTGAGAATTACAAGGAAGCAATGTGAAAATTGCAAATTTACACGCCTCGTTTATCACTGTTTCTAAATGTTATCTACATAGTAATACGAAAGAAAATATTTCAAGCGAATCATTTCACTTTTTAATCTAAATTAAATTATTTTTATAATTAAATAATTAACTCAATCGATTAATAAATCGAAACTGACATTAATAGAATTTTTTAAATACATTTATTGACATAATTATCAAGCTTTAAATATTTGGAGCTTATACTAAATATTTTTACCAAGTAACATAGCGTAAACATTTTTATTTTCTGTTATAAAAGTATTTTCTTGTAAAAATATTACTATTCTTATAAATGTTATTCAGTCAATGGGTTTGAACGATTAATAACTGGGACGTTAGTCCAGATTTATTATAAATTCATAAATCTAACAATAAGCTTTATTCACGGCTTGTTTTTCAAACTATTTGTGATATTATTAGAATTATTACTGGTGCATTCAACTTCTTATAAATCGTGGCGAGCTATCACAGAAGCAGGGGCTGCTTGGTTGCTCGATATCGCGTGGTGAAGTATTCGCCGAGGGAAGTTCGAAGAGCACTCGAGCTCCGAGTCGTCGCAGTCCCGCCAGTCGGTTGATAGTCGCGGTCCGCGCGAAACACGCGACAACGAGACGAGCACTCGCTCCTCAACGTTCGACGCTATTTTCGACGACGCGTCGAGAGAGGAGAGACTCACTCTCAGCCGGTGTGTCCTCACGAATAAATGGTTTCAATCTAGTCACGGAAAATCCTAAAATATTTTTTAAAAATTAATATTGAGTTAAAAAAAAAATTCAAAGTTATAGTGCGGTGAAAATGATTTTCCATACAAAATTCCTTAATTTGAATTAATCAAGAGTGTTATCATTAACAAAAATTCATGATTACCAGCAATGTTTATTTAAGGGCGTAGAGTCCAACTGCAGCTGTCGTAAGTGCATCGATGCGAGGAGTTCAATCGCACATTGTTTCTTCGGAAGCTGACAGCACAAGCATTACTTGAGAATTGTAAGCTCATGAACTACGAAGAAAGTTTATATTATTTCTTCAAAGATGAAACTTTGTTTTGATGAAAATAATATTTCGAAACATTTATGTCAGAATATTTTTAAACACCTGAAACGTCCAGAAAAGTGCTGTAGAAAAAATGTATGGTGCGTACGTGTATGTGTGTGTTTACGCTAAGGACTTCTTAAGTACATTCCTCATAATTCAAGAACGACTTGATGGGTCGTATTGAACTTTTGCACACAAGTACAGCAACACATCGCCCTTTATTTCATGTAATTGTCTTTACAATCGTTGGAACAAACAATTCGGTGTACGCGAAGACTAAGACAGTTTTTAAGCAATCGGACTGAAAGTTTTATAAAACTGACGTTTCGACCAAGGATGATTGCTGTTGAATTTGAGTAAAATTAATCAAGTTAAAAAATGATGACAATGTTTATTTCCGTTGCTGCATAAAAAAATGAATTACTTGAAATTTTGGAACGGATTGAAGCAACTGTTTGAAATTTATTGAAATTTAATTTAAATTGAAAAAAAATTAGAACACAAAGATTAAGAACAAACTTGTAAAATTATTTTTTTTTAAAATACAAAATGACGTAAATACACTAACTGGTACAAAATTGAAGCTATCGAATTGAAACTTTGTACACAATTGTTGTTACCATTAATGTTTGGTTGGTACTGAGAAAAATATCATTTTTGTGTTTAAAGTACTACATTCGATTTAACTCTCATAACAAATTAAGCAGTTATTAAGAGATCATCAAGGTGAAATTTTAATTAAAGTCGAGAATGTCACTAATATTTGTAGCAGAGTCAGCGATCTGCAGATTTTTATTCTTCTGTCAATTACCGCTTAATTCCTAATTCTGGGTGGAATTAGAAATTTATTTTTATTCAATTTATTTATTTCGTTTAATTTAAATAAAAATTTCAGTTGTATTAATAATTTATTTTTATTCAAATACTAAGTCCAGAAGGAATTTGTATTTACTT
Source organism: Cylloceria caligata (assembly GCA_963942595.1). Lineage (NCBI taxonomy): Eukaryota > Metazoa > Arthropoda > Insecta > Hymenoptera > Ichneumonidae > Cylloceria > Cylloceria caligata. Next base: position 18,405,343 of record OZ012705.1, read on the forward strand.
TTTATTTAAACACAGTTTAAATACAGAATTAGTATTTAATTTTTATTTAAATAAAAATTCCTTTTGGGATTGGTACTTAATTTTCATTAAAACACAAATTCCTTTTCGGATTGGTACTTAATTTTCATTCAAACACAAATTCCTTCTGGAATTAGTATTTGATTTTTATTTGAATACGAATTCCTTCGGGAATTTGTATTTAGATATGAATTAATTACAAAATCCAGGGGAAAATTGGAATTGAGATTTCATAATTCCGAATCTGCCGATTTCTGAGCAGAGTTAACATTTATTGCAAAAATGTTAACCGACAAAAATTGGTTAGCTCGTAGAAATTTTAAGGAATACGTCCCCTGTGTAAGATTTCGATATCCGAATTTTTTATTTTTCAAAGCGAGGTACGATTAATTTTTAGCATTTAAAAAAAAAAATATGTACCCACTAGGTTGCTGAGATACAAATGAGTAAAGTTCTGTGAATTTACATAGATATTGCGCGACGATTATCAACATTCTTGCAAAAGCATAGGGTTGTAAATAACTTATTATGAAAAGAAATTGCTTTCTAGGTACATTGAAGTCTTAGAATCACATAGAAATAGTAAAAATCGTAAGTGCCTACGTATCAAGAAAGATATTGCGATTAAACGAGAGCTATTTTCTCCAGCCGTCACTTGCGAGACAGAGACTTGGCAACGCTGCTACTGTTCGTGTAACGCGCGCGATTCAAATGCTGTTTGAAAATGAATCGGTCTTCTGTAGTTGTTCTATAACAGCTCGCGGAGTAAACGTTTGTTTTTTCGGTTACGTTTTGTCAACTGCGTGTACCGTTCACGACCGACGCCGGGCAGTGTTACCAACGTAGACATATTGCAGTGCTGCCAAATCAATGTGTCAGATTAGTCTCTGACTAACCGTGCAATTTGGAACACGAAGCGACGTTCCTCATACAACAAATGATTAACTATATTTAAACTAATTTAGGAAACTTAAAACAGTACATAGCTTACGCCACCACCTCTCTATCTTATTTCCGAAAACTTGTTTATTTCATTCTCAACATTTTTCGTCACGAAAGGTACGCGTCAAATCAGCAATTCAATAGACGGTAAAAAATATATAAACACTATTATTACGTTGTGTATCTTTTACGTCGCAGCGTAGTTCACCATTTCTTGAACATCTGCATATTTTACATATTTTCGTTGGCCGGTAAACGTAGTTTTATGATATTACACATACAGTTGGTTAATTACTCAATGGTAGGGGACGTATTCCCTTAAACAACCGAATTTAAACATTCTACACACGTATAGTTGCAGCCAAGAAGTTGACTGGTATTGAGTTTATCCGGAGTAGACAATGACTATAAAAAATTACGAAATTTGTCATTTATGAAAAATGATTAATTCGCTTACTTTTACAAAGTTCGAGCAGATAAGATTTATTTAAAGAAATCTACAATGTAGAACTTTGCACATTGCTTCTTCATTATTTTCCACATTTTATAAAGCTTCCTCCATATAAAAGTTAAGATCATAAGGATTTCCTTTGTAAAAGTTGATAAAATAAATAGTTTAATATAAAAACTTTAATGTTTTTAAGTTTAAAAATTGGTTAATCCAGTTCAATGAGTAAAGTGTTACTCTGATTTAATATTTATCTATGAAAAATTCATCAAATTTTCATCCATGACTCAATATTTTTTATTAAGCTTGCTTAATTGAACGAAGTAATTCAATTCTTAATGCAGTAGTTGGGCATCGAAACTGAGTAAAGAGGCCAATACTTAGTTATACGATCTCGTTGGAAACATAGTAACTTATTTCACGACTGAAGGTCAATAAATTATTTTGAACTTTAATTAAAAGCTATAAATGATTTACAAAAATCCTGTTCCTCTCATAACTTATTTTCAATAAGTTACGTATAAGATTTTATTAATGAAGCAAATAACGAGCATCGGATGTGTCCTTGAATCGTCAACGACTATGCCATTAACCTAACTTTATCTACGCTGGATACATAGCACGCGTCTAAAACTATCGAGATCGAAACGCTTCAGGGATAAAGCTCTAACACTTCAAATATATTGAAACTATACAACGTAAAAACAGATATACGTATTGTACTATATTGCTGTACGTATAGATGCAGAATGTGCGGTATAATAAACCGGTGGGTGGTAAAGTCGATAGTGTGGAATCGAGTTGCAAGTTTAGTTTAGCTAGGAGCTTCCGAGTAAAATGCCAACCAACGTTGGAAGATCATTTAATGACACGCGATAGAGAGCCGTTATCGCGCCGTTGTGAGAAGGACCCCCAGGGAATATTGCCATAAATGTCCCGCTGCCTCCATATATCTATATATAATGAAATAATTGGCATGGAAAAAAATATTTTCAGATTATTCGTTGCCTAGCTACATAGTGCAGACCACGAGTGGTCGAACGTGTTTTATCTCGTGTCAAAGAGCAGCTTTCAACTAAATGAGGAAAAATACTGAGCGGTAAAACAGGAACTCTACAAACTGAATCCTTTTTTCCTGGCTGCGTATATGTCTGATCTAACAGATACTCGTTTACCTCATCGTGGAAGTTATTAACAAGATAGTTTTACGAACGATCGATCATATCCTTACGGGGGTGCTTTTATCTGGACTCAATTTTTTTTTGTTCGAGTCACCATTTTCACGACGTACATATGTCAAAAGTCATGTGCTATTGTATTAATTATTTATTTTTTTTTTATAAATGAAAGGAAAATATTCGGTAAGCGCTTTTTTTCGAAATGTCTACGAAACTCGTAAATATCAGGGAATATTTTAGAATATTATTATAATTACGTATTCATCTAATGGCCAATTACAAATATTGTTCGTTGAAAGAATTTATCACGGTGATTCTTTTATGAGATACAATGTTAAATTTCTTAACTTTTTACGATGTATTAAACATAAAACACATTTAGGTACCCACCTAATACTCATTGTCAGAAGAGGACTATGTTAAACCATCATTTTATGCTCGTGTATGTATCTCTTTATAATGAGCTTTCTTTCGCCGCTTTCGTAGATTTCTATCGTTGCTTATCAGAATCACTTTGAGCTTCGTTACATATGCTTATAGCTAATACATCTTAAACTTTTGGAAGACATATTTTCGTAGTTTCTTTCCTGGGCTTTGAGACAGAATACATTCGCTCGTATGTTGTATTTATCGACTTACCGCAATTTGAAAAGATATATGATTTACTATTTTTAGTCCATTTTTTTGTAGGTTCAATAAATATCGTTAACGACTAAAGTAACTTAAGGGAGCGGAGTCAACAAAAAATTGAAGATTTTTTATACGAGAAATTTTATTTCTTGATCATTTCTATTAAAAATCTATCAATCGAGGACTGGAATGAAAAAAAAAAAAATGTTTTATCGCGGTAGAACGAATTCGGTCGATTGAATAGTTCGTTCGTGTTTTCAACTGTTTCGACGCTTGGCGCGTGATTGAGAACAAATTTTTAAATGGATTGTTCCTCTATGATGTCACATTTTCTTCGCAATGACATTCTACATCGGTTGAGCGGAGTAAATATTGAAAAAGTCAAAGGCTTAAGGGGTACATTCCACTCTAAATGACAAAATATTATTTTAACAATTTTTTAATTAGTCGATCGCTCGGATCTGAGAATCTCTAAAAAAAATGTCCTTCGCCCAACCGGTGTAGAATGTTACAAAGGCAATGAGACGTCGTGGAAGGAAATCCTCAATGGATTACTTCAGCCGTGGCTTGTTCTCAATCACGCGCAGCTTAATACTAATTTAAGAGAAAATCAATTGATCGAATTGATTTTGCGGCGACAGAAAAATTCTTTATTCCTGTCCTCGACCGTCAGACTTTTAATACAATTTATCACGTTGCTGGAAAACAAATATTTAAAACAAAAAATCTCAACTTTTTACCTAATTCGGTCGTCTCAAGGTCTTAAGAGATTGTTAATCATCTAATTTTTGTGTAGTATGCATCGAATCATATGAATTTAGGGTCACAATGACTATAGATTTTTGCTAAATCCACGTACTATCGAGGTCTACAGGACATTTCAGCTCATGTGACGACGCAGAATTATATTCAAACGATTTCCACATCACTGCCCACTTTTAATATTACGATTTTCCTATCAGATGGATTGTAAATTGCTGCCTCTAGGAGATATCATTTAAAAATTGTCAGAACACCACCTGAAAAACTTTTTTAATCTTAACGATAATGAACGCATCGTATTGATGGACATAAAAATTTGTACAGACGCGATTTAAGTATCAGAAAGTGTTAATAATCTTCGACTAACAGTTTGCTCCGCAAGGAAAAGCTATTGGTATGAAAACGTTGTCACGGCTGCACCTTGCGATTTTTTTAATGGTTCAATTAAAATGTCACTGCACGATAATCGTTTATTGCGCTTCTCTCTGTTCTCCGAGAAAGAAATAAAAGCAAGACGATTCGAGGACGCTCGATAAGCAAGCACGCCGCGCCTCAGGCTGCTGGAGCGGACGGAGACTCGGTATACAAGACGTCTAATATATAGTGAACGGAAAAATCTTGATGTTCGCATGTGCGGAATTAAAGTTGAAACGGTGAGTCGGAGTCGGAGTTCTATCGAACTTAACGCCATAATGGAAGCGACAATTTTTCTACTTCTTTATTTTCTTATTGTTCTTCTTGTTTTTAGTCTTCTTTTTCTTCTTCGCCCTCGAGTTAGCGGCCGGAATATATATGAGAACCCACCTTAAGGGCTCTTTAACGTCCCTGGAGTATTTAACGACTCACAAAAGATAGCAAGGATGGTTAGATACAATGTAATATAAACAGACAGTTAGGTATACGATTTCTACTTGATTATTACTATTATTTTACGATTTTAACGACTTTTATAAAAAAAAAAAATAGAATCAACTTTTTTTTTCGTACACATTTCGTCACAAAAAATCGGGAATCATGTTTTTCAATGTATCATTATCCGCTGATTATGATTCTTATGTTTAGTTTGACCTAAAGACGATAAGATACAAAATTCAGGCAAATATTTTGACAAATTTGACAAAAACCGAATTTTTTATGTAACAAAATTATTAGAGACTAAATATAAGATCATATTTGGAATCAGATTGAAAAAAATAAGAAGCATATGACTATTGCATACAAAATTCTCACCTGTTTTCATATAAAATTTCAATTAAAAATTCATCGTGTTGTGTTGTTGATTTCGAACACTAGGAACGGTTGAGGTGAGCATATTGCGATTAAGAAACAATAATACCACGTGATTAAACGTACAAACATTGTCATGCCTTTTATTGATGAATGTAAGGGGCGTCGATCTGCCAGTTATTATTCATCGTCATCGTATAAAAAGTATCGAAGATGATACCGCGAAGGGGAAAGCGATAGAGCAAAGGATTATGTTGTGAAGCGCGTGCGAGGCTCAACGACGTCGCCTTCGATTAGTCGGAAACGCAGAGCGCGCAATAATCTTCGATAGAGAGAAGACGAGAACGAGCACAAGTGTGCACTGTTCATGACTGTATAATTAATTCCAAGAGGTCGTGATATTCCTCGATGCCTTTATCTTGATACTCACGAGTCAATTTTTTTAGTCTTCGTTCCTCTGTTGTATACCGCATTAACGATTTCGTTCGACGCGTGTAGAGCTCAACGAAATTATGTAATCAAGTGCTCTTCTGCATACTCGTTTCGTATCCAATGTATAGTAAAAGCTAAAGAATATAGGGCATAGTTGACCCAGTAACTTGACAAAGTATTTCAATAAAATCAATATTGTATAATAATTTTAAACTTGTATCGGGTCTACTTAAAAGCGCAGTGTAATTATAGTGAAAAAAGTTTAACCGATATAAATAGTTTAAACATTTGTAAGGAAGAATTATTTTAACAAACTTTATATATATAAATAATAAATGGAATTTGACAAAAAATATATTACAAAAACAATGGATTAATTCGGCCGAGCCACTTAAGAGTACATTTTTATGCAAAAAGTTCAATATATATATAAAATGTTAACATATGTTCGGCTATAAAAAATAAAACTATATAATGAAAAACAACTATCGTGATAGACAGCTATCAAATGACTGTCGTACGAATACAATATATATTTGATAAAATGTAAATCGTGCAAGAACAAAATTAAAAATGACATCATAACATCAACATATTATTCATAATATGAAAAAATAAAATGGTAATAATTATTTTGAATATAAATAAACAGTTTTTTGTACAAACTTCTCGGTACACGAGCGAGATGGGTAGTCTTTTAATGTGAATGACATTATTTAAAAAATATATACAAATTCATTTTTTTTTTTGTTTAAATTGCAATATTTTTGTTTATCTAATTTTTATTATTCGAACTTTTTAAAAAATACAATACTCATCGTATGTGATTTTTGCAAAAAGTTGTTTTGGCAGGCACATACATTACATGTACATTAGTGTACAGAGAGGTTAGTTATCGGAATCCATGGAGATCGACGAATATAGGATTGACGGCAATATCAACTGCAGCATCTCTGATGTTGGCGTGCGGCAAACTTTCGTATACGCATGTATTTCTTATGTGTGCTATCGGTATTCGTATGCGGCCCCGAGGTAATAAAATCGTTGAAGTGCAGTCGCGAAAATTCATTGACCGCATGTGCGACACACGATAGTCTACGATTGCTTTTTTATATAATATTCCTCCGATGCAGCTATCCCCAGATTTGCATAGATATAGGAATTCTAGATTATCGATTTGTCCCTGTACCTATTTCCCTGATTTTATTATTGTGTCACTATATATATATATTTTTTCCTAAAGATATAAATAAAATTCCAAGAAAAAGGTAATTTCGTCATTTTTCTAAGCTTTGTTTTCGCGATAACATTTTTTCTTGAGATTTTGATATCTCAAGTGCTGTTCCGAAACATCGAGAATTAATATTTAGAAAAAATATGTCTGGCTGTGTGTGTGTGTGTGTGTGTGCGTGCGTGTGCGTGTGTGCGTGTGCGTGTGCGTGCGTGTGCGTGTGCGTGTGCGTGTCTGTGTGGGTATGTATGTGATAAGCTTGTAAAATTGAAATGGTTATATCTCAAGAACGTGTTGCTGGATCTTCCTCAAACTTCGTACGCGACTCGGGTCGAAACCCTTCTCGGTTTTCTGTAATTTTTGCCGAAATCGCTAACGGGTGTCTTATTTTATGGTTGTTTGAATTTTTGGAAATAAGTGTATGATCTATGTAACTTTCGTAAGCTTTGAGCTATCGAGCTAAAACTTTTTACAAGAATAGGAGACAGGATTATTCGGTATTGAGTTTGGCATGAAACAATCAATGTGTCGTGATTTTATAAAATCATAAATTTTGGTAGTTTTTCGAAAAAAAAATATTTTTGCTCTAACTTTCGTAAAATTTCTTTAATCAAACTGAAGCATATAAATTGGCTAGGAGATAAAGATACTTGGTCTTGAATTTGGTGAGAATCGATCGAAGGATTTAATTTTATGGAATTTGCAATTTTTTAAAATTTTCATTCTATTGAAAATTCTAATACCACTTCCTCTATGAGGAAGTCTGAGTATAGATAACCATTTCCGGTAGAGGAGAATATATGGGTCGGAGGATATCACGAGGAACCAATATACACATTTCAAATTTGCGCACTTTTCTTTAGATAACGAATAAAAAGAGAAATAAATAGATTCATCGAATACGTGGTTTCAGAGACACATTTTGATAATTCTGCCATCTATTCCTCTGCCAAAAACAACTCTACCAGTACAATTTCATTTTGGAAAACAGTTCTAGCACATTTGCTAGAAAATATTCGTTAAAATTGTTTTCCAAAATGAAACAGTCGTAATGAAAACACATATGTTAGAAAACATTTGATAAAACTGTTTTCCAATATGAAATCGTCGATACGACTTTATCATATTACAATACTGCTAGATTATAATCCTACCACGAGACAGAGCTCCGTTTTCATTTAAGTGCCCCGTATTGTCTCAGTGGTAGAGTTGTAATGTGGTAGATAAGTTCTCCGTTATTAAATTGCGTTAAAAAATTTCTTTTGGTACAGAGATTAATGGTAAAGTTATGAATAATTTCTTACAATTTCGACCTGGTATCAATAAATTTCATCGGGATATGCTTTACTCATTACAAATGTCATTCAGTCGTGATAATAATAGAGAATTAACAATGTGTGTAGAATAAAGTCTCCAGTTTAGAAATTTTCATCCTAAATGATATTATTTCACTGTCAGGTGCAATCTCGGCGATGTTACAACGTTTGAAAATAATAAATTACGTAAAGGCAGAGATGACAGGGTTTTTCACGAGCCTGTCACGCTTAAGAGTATATTGAGAGCCTGAATGGAGCGTTGAAGCGTATTCGATATGGTTTTGTGAATTTTTCTTTGGTACAGAAATTAAAGGTCAAATTATAAATGTGTCTAATAATTTCAACCTGGTATCAATAAATTTCACCGGGATATGCTTACTCCTTCCAAATGTCATTCAGTCGTGATAATAATATAAAATTAGTAATGTGTGTAGAATAAAATCTCCAGTTTAGAAAGTTTCATCCCAAATGATATTATTTCACTGTCAGGTGCAATCTCGGCGATGTTACAACGTTTGAAAATAATAAATTACGTAAAGGCAGAGATGACAGCGTTTTTCACGAGCCTGTCACGCTTAAGAGTATATTGAGAGCCTGAATGGAGCGTTGAAGCGTATTCAATATGGTTTTGTGAATTTTTCTTTTGGTACAGAAATTAATGGTAAAGTTATGAATGTGCCTAATAATTTTGACCTGGTATCAATAAATTTCACTGGGATATGCTTACTCCTTCCAAATGTCATTCAGTCGTGATAATAATATAAAATTAGTAATGTGTGTAGAATAAAATCTCCAGTTTAGAAAGTTTCATCCCAAATGATATTATTTCACTGTCAGGTGCAATCTCGGCGATGTTACAACGTTTGAAAATAATAAATTACGTAAAGGCGGAGATGACAGTGTTTTTCACTAGCCTGTCACGCTTAACAGTATATCGAGAGCCTGGTTGGAGCGTCGAAGCGTGTATTCGATATGGCTTTGTGCGCACTATATGGACGAATGGCTGGTGACCGATATATCAATATCCATAATTATTTCATCTATCCGTCGGTTCTGTCTGCTTGCAGGTTCATGCCGTTGAAACGTGTACACGACAAGTCGAGAAGAAGTCCTGATGGGGTATTGCACAGAGGAAAATGTGCATCAGTAAATTTAATACGTAAATCTCACTATAATCGTATTATGGTGTGAAAAACGCGAGCAGTGCAGATGCATCGTATCGCTGGTGTTGACGTACGTGCATCTTGAACAGCATTGCTTTGCCAAATCCGGTCAAATACATCGCACATCATGAAATATTATAAAAATTTATTTATAATAACATAGGTAAATAATAAAAATTAAAACATTAATAATAAAAAATTTTGATAAAACTCTATATCCAATCCCAGCAACGAAATGAATAACGACACGTTAATTAACGACACCTCAATTAACGATACCGATTACGGCATGGATTATGACGTCGAGACATCAATAAATACCTTCAATTGGGTAGAGCTTGGACCAGTTCTAGTCATTTACTCAATCACCTTCTGCCTCGGACTTACCGGTAAATTTAATGGCGAAAAAATCTAAATTATAAATGTTTTTCTTTGTAATTACAAGTTTTTCTGTTACAACATCTGTAAATTCGACCAATATTTTGACCCAATTCGACTCAAATTAGATGACTCATTTTGTTCATATGAAATTAATCAATCGATGATTTTCTGATTGAAATTTTTAAATAAAATTTATTATTTTGCAATAACATGTATTTTTTGTATTAAAAAAATTGCTAAAAATATTTTTAATTTCTATTTTTTTTTCGACATTGAGGAAATTTAAAGAAAAATATTGGTCACTGATATCACGTAGACACGAACAGACTGTATTCGCACTGTTACCAACTTCGTCAAATGTTAAAAATACATTTTTAAATGTTTTTTAAAGGAAAAACTTGAAAAAAAAAAATGTTTCAAGCGAAATTATAACTTTGATTCGTAGCTGATCGCAACTATACAAATTTGACACATTATTCGAGTGACAACATTTTTCTTTTATTTAAGCATTTGTAGAACTAGGCTGTATTTCGCTTGCCCGTTTTCTTTGTACTTTCTACTGCAATCAAGATTTCTATCTCGTTATCGCAGGTAATCTGGTTATAATCGCGTCGACGCTGTGTCCGAAATTGCGACCATTGCCATCTACACCGACTAACATATTCCTGGGAGGTCTCGCCAGCGCCGATTTAATTCTCATACTTTTCTGCATACCCGTAAAGGTGAGTCTCCAACAAATTACAAACCAAGCGACCCATAATTTTACCATTATTTTCTTATTATAAGTTGGCATTTTAAGAAACGTTGAGGTACCTTATACCCCAATTAATTAATTTAACAGAAACTACAAAACTATAAATAACAATCACAATAATAAGCATTAAACATTCGAATCTTGGAGCTGTACGTACAGCTGAATAATTGGGGTACGTCGTACCTCCCAATGAAGCAAATTTATCATATTATTATCATGACGGTAACAAGAATAATAATAAAAATAAACATGTCGTCGATGTTGAGATCGTTAAGTCAAATAAAGCCGGATGTCCGCGACATTTGCGCGGAAGTCTTCTATTCGTTTGTGCACTCCTCCCCGCGACAACCAAAATAAAATATGACGTTGTGCCAAGCTCTAAAATTATAATGTGCGCGTGTATATATAGGTGCATCGTGCTCGCGGATAATCGCTAATTCTGAGGAAAGTCAGTTGTATGATGACGATCGTGCAGAAGTAGGTAGGTTGTACGATCAGCGGTAACACGTTGTTACTCCCGATTCAGACTATTTTACTGTCGTATATGTGGCTCCATATGTGGTCTGTCGTTCATCGAAGAAAAACATCGCAGAGGGAATGTCATAACCTAAACGAGCATCTAAATTATTTGTCTCGACGAATTTATCGCGAATTAATTTGCTTGTTACGATAATTTAGTACATTGACATGACGAAATAATATATTTAATTAATTTTTGACCATTTTTTAGGACTTTCAAGGTGGTGTACCACTAATGCTGAATAATGTCTACTCAGTAAATGTTGATTAAAATACCAAGTACTTGATAACTACCCGTGCAGAAAAAAATAGTCCCGCAAGGAGCCCCGGATGGACAATGGGATTTAATTTGATCCCATCGTCCATCTGAACTCGTTTCGAGACTATTTTTTCTGCGTGGGTACTTAACTTAGCATAAAGCTATTATTGGGTACGTAGCTGTACACTAAATATCAATTAACTTAGTAAACACAGTAATGTAGCAGCAATGTAACAGAAATATAATCAAAAGTTCAAGTAATATTACCCGGTTATTACATCTAACTTGCATGAAAGTTGTTATTTCCTATTTAGCGATTTAACATGTTTTGTAATGTGTTATCTAATGGAAATATAACAATTATATTAAATCGAATAGTAACAAAAATAATAACAGTCAACAGTAATATTAACATTAAATGTAAGCGTTGGCGTAACCGTTACTTTGCAGTTATATTGACCCTTTGAGTGTCGATATAACGGTTATTGACGGATATATTTGTCGATATATGCTTCGGTCACATTGAAAGAGTTAATGGTAATATATTAGTTGACGTAACTTTATTATTGCAGAGATATCAAGGTAACTTCTCCTGTGGCTATTACATTAATACATTCATGTTTTAGTTAATCGCTAAACATTTTTGAATCCGAATTAAGAGCAGAAGACAATCGGCGGGCAACCAGGAATTGTGAAATTGCTTCCATTAATGGTGGTTTATAAAAATAATCCGCTACCACTAAAAGCAAAGCAAGCCAACGGTAAATCCGATGGGTTAGGATACCTTAGCCTTTGAAGGTATCCTAACTTGAAGAACTACAAGGGTAAGACTACAAGGGTAGTCCTTCAGTGTGTAGTTGGATCTGCGACAGAATTGCTGTCTTACCTACACCGATGTGACGAATCACCTGCGAGAAACACTCCAAAGCCGTTCGCGATCTACCTGTTACAACCAACAATATTTGGTTAGTTGTGTTCGAACCAAGCGCTAAATCCTTACTACGTTATCAACCAAGCACTGAACAAAACTTACTGAATTATTAGCTAAGCACCACATACTTAATTTACTTAGCGATTATGTAAACATTAAGTTTTTAGTCTACATTGAAAAACTGGACCCGCAAACGCGTTCCTTACGCAACTATATGTAGACCGATGCGTTATATCGAGGTTGACGAGTCAATCTGTCACATGTTGGCCAGAAGTCTCGTAATCTATGATGTGACTCTAACCGGAGCGCATCGAGATCGTTAAGATGGCTTGATTGCTGTCCACTCGTTGAGCACTCTATCGAATATGATTGTCGCTCTCTCACTCTTTCGCTGCGTTATTGTAACGGATGAGATACCGGTTTGTGGGAAGATCGCTGATTCACCTACAAATCTGGTCAGTGAAACGAGTTACTTCTATATTAATCTTATTTAAACAATTTATATCGCTTACCAAATACGATGTAATCGCACCGACTGTGCTTATACTAGTGTTCCGTAGGGTTCGAGCCTCGAAAACGACTCCACACTAAAGTTAGAATCCTCGACCTCGTTACGAGCTCGGCTAACTCATGTTGTGTATACTCACAGCCGTCCAATCGCTGGACGTAGGACGTTTGTCGTGCGTGTAAATTAACAATATCATTTTGATTTCGTTTGACTCGCTGCTACTCGAAATGCGATAGTTCCGTGATTGATAGTTGACGTCCCTCTTTCCATGTGTCTACAAGTGTTTCTGCCTTTTTTTCTTTTCTTTTACCACGGCGATAAAAAGAAAACTAGCTCCGTGACGATAAATCGCCAAGGCAAACGTTGACGTATGCATTAAGCTTCCTACTCGTGTTTTAACATTCCAAGGCTTTATAACATTGATGGATGAAACGTTTCAAGCGTAATTCAGATTGGTTAGATTTGCCGAATGTAACATTGTTGAACGAAGTATGATGTGACGATGTTTGAAGATTACGCATACTTTTGTAAAAGAGAAATTCAGCGGTAGTGAAAGACGAGTTTAGCTTCATTGATAACGAAGTTTAATTATGTTAACAGGAAAATTTAACTTTTTTGATACCAAAATTCGTCTTAGCTCATAGATTTAACTCTAATGATAAAGTAATTCAATTCAGCATCAACTTTGTTGATAGTAAAGTTCAATTTGGTTGATAACAAAATTAAATATTGTGAAAATAGAAATTAAACTTCATTTATATAGGAATTCAAGTTGATTCAAATAGGAATTTAATGTCGTTGAGCAAATGTTCGCAGGATTTCTTTCATTCACAGATAACGCCGAGTAAACTGTGAGGATAATTATAGCGATTGGGTCAGAAGCGACGAGAGCTTGACTCGTTCGTCAATCGATAAATTATAAAAGCGTCAGGCCCGTCCTGTTCTCGCTCAACCATTTCGTTTCTCCTAGATGAAACGAGGCTTTCCGTCATACGATTAACCGGTAGTTGGATAGTATACTATAGTATATTATACAGTTGTGTGTACAAGTTATGTATACACAACTGCCACTGGTGTGACTATACCGCATCACCATGTGGCTTGGCTTGCCCTCGGAACCATTTCCCTTTACTAACCATCAAAAATATGGACTGAATCGAATTAGTCCCCAATTAAGTTTTTATGTACAACCACGTGGTCCGTGCCGGTGTTATCCTACAAATTAATTAATTTTCCTTCTGTTTGTATATCAATAACTTAACGTCGTTCTCGTTACCGCTGAATCGTCGAGATTATTGTAGGACGAATATTAAGGGCTAAGAAGTAGAAATTGCTGCATTTTTCATTCTTCTTTTTCAAATATAGAATCAGAGTCGTATTTTGCTCGTTCCATATCTTTGATCTTCCAGCGATTTAAGAGCTCATTTATTTTTTAAAAACTTTAATATACTCTCAAGTCAATATTTAATGAAAAATTATTCAGTAATTACAAATGTTGGACAAAAGTGATAAGATGGTTTTGAACTATCAAAGGTTGGAAAAAAAATTATGTAAATATGTAAGAATCGTCAACGAAAATTTACAATAGAATGTACATTTTTAACAATACTACGTTTTATATTTGAAATTTATTCATGAAAAGGTTTCCCTCGACATTAAAATTAAGCGGTAATTACGGTGTACACTCTACATCGCTTCTGGCTTTCTCATAAAGTCAGGCTAATCAAGTCTTCTATCACCGTAATATGTTTGTATTACGTATCGCCATTCCTATCTCTTTTATTCTTGTATCTTGAGAGATTGTATCGTTCCCCAGGAATCATTAACCCAGGTCTCGTAGGAGTTAAATTGATACGAAAGATATGTTTATATATAAACTAGGATTTCGTACAGCTCGAGCACGGGGCGCCTTCGAAATCTATGGTATCATCGAAATTCCTCGGTCATTATTATTGACACCTCCTCCTTCTCCTTCTCCTCCTCCTCCATTGAAATTATGAAAGAGCCGAACGAACCGCAGAGCCCCTTAGGCTCTTAGGCCTCGCTGAATCGACATTTGTTGCAAATTCGAAATTGAATATCTCGACACCTAAATATCCTAGCAGCAAATTTCAAAAACGGTTTGAAAGCTTTGAAACCGTACTTTTCGAAAGATCTATCGAAATTGTGCGCGACGATATTTTTTCAAAATGGCGGGTGATAAAAAGGAAAACATGAAAAGTTGCTAAAAAAAGGTTCGAGCTTGCGACGGCGCATGGAGCAAAGTAAGTGTCGCAGCTCAATGGGATGAAAAGCACGTAAAAGTATAGAATGTTTTCTTTAAAATGCTTCTTTATAGAGCTTGATGCGATAATTATTCACTGAGTTATGCAAATTCAACAAGAAAATCGCATTTTTAGCAAAATTTAGAATAACTCAGTGAAAAATGATCGCATCGAGCTCTATAACGAAGCATTTTAAAGATAACATAACTCTATACTTTCATGTGCATTTGGTCCCATTAGGCTGCAATACCTGATTCACACCATGCACCATTGCAAACACGGACCTCTGATTATCAATTTTGCATCCTCTCACTTTATTATCCGCCATTTTGAAAAAAATGGCCGAGCGTAATTGCCATTCAAATATTCTTAAAGAGAACGTTTCAAGCTTTATTTTCGATTTTTGCGCATATTTTTATTTTCATTATTTACCAAGTTATGATCATATGAAATTTGGTAATTTTTGCCCAAATTCTTAGTGAACCGCTTTTTTTTGCATCTGAATGTAAAGGGTGGTTAAATATTTTAAGGGCCGATGTTGAATGTGAACCACACCTAAACGTCAAGTTTTTTTCTGCATTTCATTTGACATTTCTCAATTTCAGACTAACTCAATTTGAACCATGGAAAGATACACAATCGAGCAACGCGTTAAAGTTATTCAGGCTTATTATGAAAATGGGCGTTCAAATCAAAATGCATATCGTGCACTTCGTGATTTTTTCGGTCATTTTAATTGTCCAAATGTGCGTACAATCGGAAAAATCGTGCAAAAATTTGAGCAAACCGAGTCTGTAGGAGATATTAAAACACCAGTGCATGCTCGTATAGCTCGTACTGCAGAAAATATTGCTGCTGTTCGCGATAGTGTGGCTGAAGAGCCGTCCACCTCAACTCGTCGTCGTGCCCAACAATTGCACCTCTCACGCTCGTCGTTGATGAACATTAGGCATAAAGACTTGCATTTACACGCTTATAAGGTGCAATTGACTCAAGAACTAAAGCCTCTTGACCATTCCAAACGTCGTCGATGGTCAGAATGGTGGCAAGAAATGGCAACAGTGGATGATCAATTTTCGAAGAAAATCATCTTCAGTGATGAGGCACATTTTCACCTCAGTGGATTCGTCAATAAGCAGAATTGCCGCATTTGGGCGAATCATAATCCAAGAGTGATTGTCGAAAAACCAATGCACCCACAAAGAGTGACTGTTTGGTGCGGTTTATGGGCTGGCGGCATCATCGGGCCGTATTTTTTCCAAAATGAGGCCGGTCAGGCAGTTATTGTGAATGGTGTTCGCTATCGTGAGATGATAACGATCTTTTTATGGCCCGAATTGGAAGATATGGATGTGGGCGATATGTGGTTTCAACAGGACGGTGCCACTTGCCACACAGCTAACGAAACAATGGCTCTTTTGCGCGACAAATTCAATGGCCGTGTTATCTCACGTGGTGGCGATGTCAATTGGCCGCCAAGATCATGTGATTTGACACCGTTGGACTTCTTTCTTTGGGGTTATTTGAAAGAAAAGGTGTACGTCGATAAGCCAGCAACAATTCAAGAGCTAAAGGATGAGATAATTCGGCACATTAACGGCATAGAACCTCAATTATGCCTAAGCGTCATCGAAAATTTGGACCATCGGATAAAGGTGTGCCGCCAAGGTCGCGGCGGCCATTTGGCCGATATTTTGTTCCATACATAATTGAACCATACCATATTATCATAATAAAAAGAATTGACAATAATTTCCTAAATAATTTGTGTTTTATTCAAAATCAACATCGGCCCTTAAAATTTAACCACCCTTTATAACAGAGGGCCATCTTGCCAGCTGGTTCAAAAGCTCGCGCACTATTTTTTAAAGTAATTCGTTAAGTCCACTTTCTTTGCACTATTTTGTTCCTACGAATAATATAGTGAATCTCGCATCACAACCATACAGCTTTTTTTTATAAAACAGATATATTTACAAATTATAAAGCAACTTCTTCGTTTAGTATCGATTTTTATTTCCCATTGGAATTAGCGGAATGAAATATTACAACTTTTATTCGTGACTAAACTATATTTGTGTAAAATAAAAATAACATCATCGATTTGTAACATTTTCATACTTTCTATAACTTTCTTTTTACGTCTATGTATAATAACATTTGTAATATATATATTTTGACTATATCAAACCGTAGTAGTGATGCCACAAGACAAGACGAGATGAGACTTTCGTCTCGTCTCCACAAAAAAATTCGATTTACATCGTTTGATACTTTGCCCCGGTAATAGGGCACCATGTGCAGTTTATTTCTACGAATCATTGAATCCAGGCAATAAAAAACGAGATCTCTGCGAGCTGCCGCTCGATGGATAATCAAAAAACAAGAAAAAATAAAATATCCCGCTCGAGCAGTTCTCTAATAGCCAATAGTCCCATGGATATTCTAATTGTGGTAGATATATCGAAGCCACTGTGCCAAAACTGCTGCACGAAAACCACGTACACTCATTGACCACCCGTGGCTGTACAGTGTGTTACCTTTTCCATTGATCATGCCTCTCGTTTTTAGTCTTTGGCTTATATGTGTTGAAATGTGTTTAACAAAACGTTTTTTTTTAACTCCCCGGGATAGGGAAGTTATTGTAATCAACCCGATAATCCAAAATCGATTTTTCACCATATCTCCACGTTTCAAGGTCTCCACAACACTACCCGATCATTTTCAAGGTGATGTGTATTCGCGCGCGCGCGCGTGCGTGTGTGTGTGTGTGTGTGCGTGCGTGTGCGTGTGCGTGCGTGAGAGAGGGAGAGAGTGACTAAAAATTTTGGTTAACGATATCTCGTGAACGAATGATGCGATCGAGGTCATCCATGATGCAATCGAAGTGTATTCATATAACTTAGACCGGATAAGATTTTGGAAAGAAATGGTCGAGCGGTTCATCTGTTTTTAAAGAGAAACCTTTAAAAAAAATTTTAGTTGAAAATTTCAATCGACGATTTTTCGCGAACAAATAATGCGATAAAGGTCAGTGACGTCGGAATCGAAGCGTCTTCACGGTAACTTACACCTGATTATATTTTGGATAAAATTGGTTCAGCGGTTTTCCGTTTTTTACGAAAAACCTGTACAAAATTTTTCGTAGAAAATTTAAATGAACGATTGAACAGAAATTATTAAAAAATTTCGCGAAATGTTGGAGAATTTTTCAATAGTAGCGATACACATACAGAAATTACAAATACAGAACAATAGAATACTCTTCTTTTTTAACAATAAAAAAATATATTTAATAATAATTTATAAAAAGTAAATTTATTTGTCGATAATTTTGTAACACGGACTTAAATTTTTGAGCTAATAATTGGCTTGTACACATAAAAACGGTAAAATGGATAAACATATGATTTACGTATTTAAAGTTTCTTTTTTAATAATAAATATTTAGTAAATTTAATTATATATATTGTACGTTTTAGATTAATTTCTTGTATTTTTTTAAGTCTATGTATCTGGTTTTTATACCGATAGACCGATGAAGAATACGCAATGAATGAAAATAACATTTTTAAAAAGTATTTTAGTTCAACCATTTGTTATTTTTGGACATAATTCTGACATAAATCACAATACCCTTAAGAATCAGCCCCGAATCTCCGAAGGTCAAAGTTCTCTGACTCGTCAAGACTCCCCCTCCTACTCTCTATCTGAGGAATTCATTTATATAAATGTGGTCACCCTTGCATAGCTACGGCATTACGACTCTGTAATACAAGAGAGAGTTCGAAAGTCAAAAAAATCCCTAAAAAAGCGTTTGCCTCGAAATATTCTTCAGTGAGGTGTGCGTGGCATACGCACGGCTCTCCGGAGAAATCGGTTGGAAAATAGAAAAAAAAAGAGTTGGAGGGTAGGGGTAGCTAGGGGTTGCTCCTTTTTCACAGGAGGCACTTGAACAGAGGTTGTTGGTAGGGCAAATACCTAGAGGAATACCTCGTGATTGTTCCTACCTTGAAGAAGTGAGAAACTGTAGCACTGAGACATTTTCGGGAGTTGAGTTTCGTTGAGATTATATTTCGTCGAGATCTCCTCCTGGCTTGCTCTTCGTGGAACGTCACGAATCCACTAGTCTCGTCACGTAACAGCTGTGAGAGAATCACTAAGGTTGTCCCGCCGTTTTAACACTTGGGCAATATCGTAAGACGAAGAGATAAGAAGAAAGAATTGAAGATGGGAGAGCCATAAGGGAGTTTCAATAAGATGAATATAATGAATGAGTGCTCCTCTAACATACGATTATAGGGGATGAGGGGATGTGGCTTTGCGCTGATTTATAGCTGTGTTTATATAAGTAATTTCACATCAAGCAGGAAGAAATAAATTTAGAATATGACTCTAAGTTTCTCATTTATCTTTTTTTTTCCATTAAATAAATAAAATCTCAAAGCATTTTTTATTTATTTTCTAACTTTAATATTTTGAAAGTTATAAGGGATTGAGAGTATCGTAATAATTACCAAAAATCATAAATACGCTCTCTTTTAAAGATTCATAACTTCGGTTACCTTCATCCTATAGATTATTCCGAATATTCAGCGCTTGAAACGCACTTTCATCCGTCGTATAATGAACTTTGCAGCAAAAAAAGTCGTCTTGCTATAAGCAATTATATTGTTTAAACGAAATTTTGCAACTGTGAACACGCTTTGAAAATAAAAATGCACGTATAAGCGTAGACCTTGATCAATTCTCTAAAAAAAACTTTTGAGTTATAACATAGAATTCCAATGGATATTATTTTTGAACAGCGATTGATTCATGAGGGATGGTGCGCGATGGCGCAGCTCGACACTCTTCGCGCGCGGTCACGTAGAATTAAACTTATGTAAAAGTATAGAAATTAATTATACATTTTGTTAGGTTGATTTTTATAATATTTATTTTTTTTTAATTCAAATAATATTTTAAAGTTCAGCAATAAAAAAAGTTTTTGGAAACGTATGTTTAAGCGATCCTTTCAAACTACATTATTAATGAAATGTTGGCATCATTATTATTATGATTAAAGTACCTTTTTTTAGTATCTTCAATGTCGTTGATTTTTTTAAAAAAGATTTTCCTCTTATCCGCAAATTACTAAAACTCTAATTGAATCAAACTTTTGTTTGAGAATTTCAACGTAAAGCATTTCTAATCTGGTTGGCTCGGAATTCACGAATTGAAGCCTACCCACGTGCCATAAACATATATAAACATATCGATTATAGGTAACACGCTTAAGGATTCGGTCAAGGGCTATATACGAGCTTATCGTCGAATTTACGACCAATTTCACGCCCTACGAAAATTGATGACACGCATATACGCATATACACACACGCTCGCGGCTGCGTACTGTACCCTTAAACTGTTCGCTGTCACTTTTTTCTCTCTGCTACATTTTTTACAATCCCATGTTGGACACAAAGGACGTCGAGACCCTCCATCTCAGGGTGTCAACCGTCCTTTTCTAAATTCTCGTTGAGACTACCGCATCGAATTATTCGCTATAGATCTTCCGGGAAAAAAAAAAGGAAAAGAGAGCTATCGAGAGCCCGAGAACACTCTGGGGAATTGGGGCTGGTCAAAGTTGCACTGGTAGAGCTGACCTTTGCTCGAGGCAAATGTATGTTCGCCAGGTATGTTCAAAGTCCTCTTCGAGCATACCTGCTTGCTACGATAATTCAAATGTTATTCGATTAGAATTTTACAGATAATATAGCAGTGTTTCACATAATCTCAATCGCTTTTTCGAATAAGAAAAATTTAGAAGATCATCCGACGTTGAAAGAGGCGAGACAAACAATTTTTTTAAAACTTGCAACAATTGAGTTTTATTATTATAATTTTAAAAATGTTTGGCCCTTTTGTAAATGAAATGGTTTTTCAATCTTGCTCATCCCATATCATATATCCTTCTAAGAAAAGTGACAAAAAATGATGTTTTTTTCTAGCTTTAAATGATGAGAAAAAAAAATATTAACAGCTTGAAACTATAACTTCTTCCATATTTAAGCAAAAGGAAATTTATAATTTTTTTAACGACATTAATTAATAATAATCTTGAGTCACGATGTAAGAAATCATTGCAATGAAAGTACACGATAAATATAAGTGGTATGTAAGTAGCTATTGGAATTGTTCATTAGCGCCTGAGGCTTATCCCACGGTTGGTCGGTTGGCTCGGATCTAATTAAGAAAAAACCGAGAGTCAACGAGTTTGTTAGCGTAACCAGAAGCCATCTATGGATGAAGAGCCCTTTTCACGCGGTTATAGAGGCGAACGGCAGTCTCCTGAGGCTTTACAACTTATAAGATTCAGTGATTGGCCACTGAAGTAGACGATGAACACCGTCATTGGCATCGTTGCGTATCTCTCTCTTCGACCTCCACAGAGACTGTCATCTGCTGGCCGTGCTGCCAATAACTGTACCACTGATGCTGGCCCTGCGGAGAATTTCACTTTGCCATGGGAATGCATTTTACGGAATTTGATGAAGCGAAAGGGGTTGATGATGAGTTTTAGAGAGTTGGGTAGTAATCGCGAATTGCGGCAACGTTGCCAGAGCCACTGTTACGTGATTATTTGATCAAATACAGAGGGGTAGAGGAAGCGTCGATGCTGCTTCGACCATAAATGCCGTGAGAGAACTTGATAATATTGTGGAGGAAAGATACTATATACGGGGCATGCCGCTGGCTGGATTCGATGCCTCGCACGTGTAGTCTAGTGCATCAAGTTTTAGAAGCTATTCTGAATAATTTTGAATATGGCCGTGCATCGCTTGGTACTGCTGGATTATACGTTTAAATACCTAACATTCCATCGATAGCAACAATCTAGCATTACGTAGTAGACTTCAAAGCGGTCTTAAATTACTGAAGCGATTTGTATTACGAATAATACAAAGTTGAAGTACCTGATGCTGCAGGGCTATCAGAGATCAAGAACGGTTGGTTGCACGAGGAGAAGGCACCGATCATAGTCACGAAATGGTATTGCATCTCTTGCCACACGATTCTATGGGAATACGTCATACGGCCCCTTGTGTAACGAAATATTCTGAGTTTTTATGGTGATAATTGCTTCGTTGAAACATGTGTGACAGGAGATACTGTTTTGAAAGATGTAATGTCCTAACAAACGCTTTCGCGAAAAAAGGGGTCAAGCACATTATGATTTAAACGTTTTTTTTTTTCATAATAATTTTGGACAAAAAAGTTTGAAATTGTTACATGGTCAAGTAATGTACGCAAACTAAATGACAAGATTTTTTTTTCATGTAAGGGGAGTCCTTGGCTCGCGTGTCAATCATAATGATAGGAGCTTTTTAACATGTATAGGATACTTGTGGGGTCCATGACTATAAACGTAATAACTGCATAGGGCGCTATTACGTTTATAGTCATGGATGGCTTTCTCATACCAACTTTCTATAGCTTAGTGTGAATATGAGAGCATTATTATAAATTGACTATTCCTCTCTGCGACTCGTACAATAGGCACATTTATAAGTTTTCTACCCAAAAACATCTCGGCCACAATTGAATTCCGGAAAATATTTCTGCCATTATAACAGAAGTAAAAAATGAATATCTCTTCCACAAAATAACATCATTAAGCATCATTAAGATCATTAAAATCTCCCATTGAATACATCTGCCATTATTGAAACTCCTTTAATTACAAGTCTACCAGTTTACATCTTTGCCATACAGAAAAGGTCTTGGCTAAAAGTATTCATTTGTTATTGGTTATGCACACACTGGTGGTGGTCACCATTGTTGGTGTTCACCATTATGTTTAATGTCGTAATCATGTTCAGTTGATTCCCGAGGCAATTGAAACTCGGCTAGGACAATTGGTCACCGAGAACCAACCAACATGACATTGGTTCCCACAATTAATGACAGTTCTTAATACAATATAATGAAACTTTTGGCTAATATGACAGAACTGGATTTGCGTATCAAGTAATTTTATTTCAATGGCGTTTGAAATAGGACTGATATCGTATTATATAAAAAAACTAAAAAGTTTGTTGCGATTGTTGCTTCGTATGCTGACCGGAGATCAATCGCATTTGGCAATTATCATACGTGTGACGACTTGAGGCACCGAAGGCCTGATTCTTCGACAGTGAATCTTCTGTTACGTTTTTGTAATTCAATGATATAACTTTTAAATCGATATAGCGTCTACGTTTGGTCAGTAGGATGGACATTTTACAAAACTCAAGATGCGAGATACATGATGGCGATTTTAAGCTCGAACGTTTTTTTACAGTTCCTTTGTTAAAGAATTGTCGAATCTGGTTGCTTAATAAATTTTTATTTGATTGATTCAAGCAATTTGACCCGATATTTACAATGATTCGTAAATGTGGAATTTGAATTAGGCTGCTGTTTCCGCGCTTAGAATCGTATCTCGTACCTCGAGTTGTGTTTCTCTAAATGCGCATTCTACTGACCGAACATAGACGCTATATCTATATAAATGTTAAAATTTGTACAGTCCTTGCCTACAATTACTATAATTAAATGACATAAACGATCAATTATGGTCCCACGCCGGGACAGCTCCAAAGCGACTATACCAGGTCTATAAATATGAAACCGGAATTTTTGTATAGAAAATACACGTTTATTGTATGAAAATGATAAAAAATATTTTATTCGAAGTATTGCCTATCGCTAGCTATACATTTTTCCCACCTGTCTGACAATTTATGGATGCCACGCCAAAAAAACTGTTGCTCTTTTGAGGCAAACCAGTTATCGAACCATTTTCGTACATTTTCGTAAGAAGTTAAGCGTTGCTCAGCAAGTACGTGTCCCATCGATGCAAATAAGTAATAATCGGACGGAGCCAAGTCTGGTGAGTAAGCCGCATGCGAAAGTATTTCCCAACTAAACGTCTCAATCGTTTCCTTGAAAAGTTTTGCTGTGTGTGATGGTGCATTATCATGAAGCAAAATCACTTTGTGTTGCCTTTTTTGATATTCTGGTCGTTTTTCACGCAAAGCTTGATTCAAATCGATCATTTGTTGTCGGTAGTGTTCAGTATTAACGGTTTCGCCAGGTTTTAGCAGCTCATAATAGATCACACCCTTCTGATCCCACCAAACACAGAGAATTGTTTTCCGTCCATAGCGATTTGGCCTTGCAGTCGATGTCGATGGTTCGCCTGGAGTTACCCATGATCGTTTACGCTTAGGATTCTAAAAATATATCCACTTTTAATCGCCAGGCACAATTCGATGGAGAAATGACTTTCTTTCGTACCTGGCGAGCAGCATTTCGCAAGTGATTTTTCGGTTTTCCTGCTGTCTTTCATTCAGTTCATGTGGAACCCATTTTCCCATCTTCTGGATCTTTCCCATGGCTTTCAAACGTATGGAGACGGCTTCTTGTGTCACATTTAATTGATCCGCCAGTTGTTGTTGCGTTTGAGCGTCATCCTCATCCAACAATGCTTGCAATTCGCTGTCTTCAAACTTTTTCGGTGGTCTTCCACGTTCTTCGTTTCTCACGTCAAAATCGCCACTTTTGAATTTTTTAAACCACTCAAAGCACTGTGATTTACCAAGAGCATGCTCACCGTAAGCTTCGACAAGCATTCGATGCGATTCTGCACCAGTTTTCTACAATTGGTAACAGAAAATCAATGCTGTCCGCAAATCGTAGTTTCCAGGCACAAAATTCGACATGTTCAACGCTATTACAAACTATGCTGTTGTATGAAACTTGTTTTGTTGTGAGTTGAAAATCTTTGTCAGATATGTCAACAAGAAAATGGCGCCAATGACGCGGTTTGACGGTAACTACATTGACAGCTAGAGCCATCTATGGGCAAATTCCGGTTTCATATTTATAAACTTGGTAGAATGAACCCCGACCTTCTGTCGACCCGTCTGACACGAAATTCCAAGCCAAAAGACTTTACGGCCTTTTTTTAGTGCCCTGTAGAAGCACGCCCCAACTCTTATCTTTTTCTGCTTCTTCTTCTTCTTCTTCTTCTTCTTCTTATTATTATTATTATTCTGTTTTTAGTATAGTTTACTGCACGATGTGAATTATAAAAATCTTCTGATACACTTTACTTAGAGTACTTAAAACGTTAAAACAAAAATTTTATGATACATTTGAATAAAGTGTTTTCACAATTCATATCATGCAATATTTTGAATTAAAATAAAGAAAATTAATCTTAGGGGAAAGGTGCGAAGCGCCTGTTGTCTCCGAGCACAATGAAAATATTGTCAAAATATTCAACTACTTGACAACTTCTGGAAAAATTCGAGAACTACTTCCCAAACGATTTTTCGTATTAGTCTGCCTCCGTAATAATATGACCATTTCATGCTAGAAAAAGGGAAAATACTAAATGTCCGGTAACATGGGGTACGAGCATTAAAGCTATTGTTCCGATTCCAGATGTTCGTACAAACTCGAAACCGAGTTTATTCGTTTGTCCCGGTGTAACCCTTTGATAGGGTGACATTTTCACGACATATACCCACAAAATACGGAATTTCGTGAGAAATCGAAATGACTTTGAGGGTGAGTTTGACGCGGCACTCAAAAACTCAAAAAAGAAGAGGTTTGGTTCAGAAAATCGATTACCTTTATTATATATAACTCACAAAATGTCAAGATAGTTAAAATTATTATAAATGTCAAGACAAGTGAGTTAAAAAAACGTTCAGTGTGTATGTATGTCAAGTAAAAAGTTAATATCCTATCAGGAGTACAAATTGAAAATGCGGGATTTTTTTCTATTTTTGAACGTTTATTCTGAAAAAATGGTAACAAATGAATTATTCAAAGTATTGTCCATCGCTAGCCACAACTTTTTCCCATCTTTCTGGCAATTTACGGATACCGTCGCGAAAAAATTCGGCCGGCTTGGCTGCTATCCAGTCATCGACCCATTTTTGGGCTTCTTCGTAAGAATGGAAGCGCTGGTCAGCTAGGCCATGTGTCATCGATCGGAAAAGGTGGTAATCGGAAGGAGCAATATCTGGGCTATACGGCGGGTGGGGTAAGACTTCCCATTTCAGCGTTTGTAGGTATGTTTTGACCGGCGCTGCAACATGTGGCCGAGCGTTGTCATGTTGCAAAATTACTTTGTCGTGTCTTTGCTCGTATTGTGGCCGTTTTTCTTTGAGTGCGCGGCTCAAACGCATCAATTGAGTTCGGTATAGTGCTCCTGTGATGGTTTCGTTCGATTTCAATAGCTCATAATACACCACACCCAGCTGGTCCCACCAAATACAGAGCATGAGCTTGGCGCCGTGAATATTTGGTTTGGCCGTCGATGATGATGCATGGCCGGGGTAACCATATGATTTTTTGCGCTTCGGGTTATCGTAATGGATCCACTTTTCATCACCAGTGACAATGCGATGCAAAAAACCCTTCCGTTTTTGCCGTTCGAGCAGCAGTTCGCATGCAAAAAAACGGCGCTCGACGTCTCTCGGCTTCAGCTCATACGGCACCCAATGTCCTTGCTTTTGGATCATTCCGAGGGCTTTTATACGATGGGAAATGGCTTGTTGTGTCACTCCCAATGAATCTGCGAGCTCTTGTTGAGTTTGACACGAGTCTTCATTGAGTATTGCCTCCAATTCAGCATTCTCAAACTTTTTCACTTGGCCCGGCCGCTCTTTGTCCTCAACGTCAAAATCACCACTTCTAAACCGCACAAACCATCTCTCGCACGTTGAAACCGATGGAACATGACTCGGATAAGCCTCGGAGACCAATCGATGTGCTTCAGCAGCACTTTTCTTCAAATTAAAGAAGTAAATTAAAACTTCCCGCAAATGCTGTTTTGTTGGCACGAAACTCGACATATTGAGAGCTCAAAAAAACTATGAATTTGACACTGCGACAAATTGACACATACTGAAAATTAAAGCTATAAGACGTAGCTTTGACATGAACATAGTCACAGTACTGCCTGATGCGTATAGCGTTAGTAACGCCATCTGTTATCAAACCCGCATTTTCAATTTGTACCCTTATAATTAGGGAACGGATTTAAGTATGGGGTTACAATTTGTTTGAATTTGTTTCAAATTAGTTGCAACCTTGACCCTTCCGGGTCCACTTCTGTAAAATTTCACGGCGTTCATACTCAGTAAAAAGTATTCAGCTGAGTTTAAAGCGGTGACTGTGCGAAAATTATCCATCCGATTGGGACCAAAAAATGATCGAACATACTTTGAACATTCTACAATATGTAACAAAAGTCGAGATATAAGAAATAAAATGACAACATATTGAAAAAAAAATCGTAAAAAAGTATATGCGCGAAAAATACACTTTTTTGCTAAAAAAAAATCATAATTTTTTCAATTTTCAATATTTTTAAGCAACATTTGAAGGCAATACTCCTAAGATGTGGTACTTTAAGAGGAAAAACTAATGGCGAAGTGCGTGTTTGAAAAAGGTATTTTTTAAATAACCCAAGTCTGTGCAGAATGTTGTCACTGCGGCTGTCAGTTTGATACTGCTGATTTATTCAAATATCTAAAACGGTCTATACCTCAGGAGGATACTTCAAACTCTCGACAGATGGTGGAATAAGTTAACTAATTAATACTCAATCATCGGTTGTGTAATATTTATTAAATTATGAATTTCTGCGACAATTACCGACCAGTAGTCTCCTTCTAAGATGGAAATTTTGGCAAATCGCAACTCGGGGTCTGAGTCAGCCCTGCCTAGATTCCTGCGTTATCGATCTTTTTTGGTCGAGAGATCTTAAACAATCGAATTAGTGATAGCTGTGGTGATAGTTTTTCACGATTTCTTTAGGAATATAAAATCGTCAGGTCCGGTTGCTTCATTGGTTCTTAACGAATGAGTGAGGCAATCAGAGTTGACAAAAATTAGTAATTTGATTGTTTGAGATTTTTCGACCAAAAAGGTCGATAACGCAGGAATCAAGGCAGCGATGACTCAGACGCCGAGTTGCGATTTGCCAAAATTTCCATCTTAAGAGGACACAATTGGTCGGTAATTGTCGCAGAAATTCATAATTTAGTGGGGTAAGTTCCATTTGAACCAGACCCTTATATATATTTAGGTTCAAACTTGAAATTAATTCAATGTTACCGCGAAGGGTTAATATTTCATGAGTTAATTTTTTTCCGAAAATTGTAAAACGACGTGTTTTTAAATGATCTAACTGCAACTTTATTCATAAGTAAGGTTACGATGAACGTTGTTTGGTATTTTATTAGTCGGAGATTGACAATGTGTATCAAAAGTTATGAAATTTTTTTCATTCAATTTATCGTAAATTGCAGGAAACATAAACGATGTCAATGAGATTGGCGACATCGCGGGGAGATATTTTTCCGTTATTGTTGGCCCTGATCAGTGATCAACTGTGGTAGAAGAAGCTAACACAGTCCATGGTCGAAGCTCGTCCATAGGGGAAAAAGGGAAAAAATTGTTTTTACAAGTAAATTATATATTTATTGTATCTAACAATATTCTATAGGATAGAGTGAAATTCACGAAGTAGACTTCAAATAGGTATTTAATTAAGGAAATGTACTTGCTAACAATAAAATGCTGGTAGGCCGATATAAAAATAAGATAATTTATTCGCGCGAGTAACATTTTATTGTTTTCACAAGTAAATTGTTTCTCTGGGTATACTTAATAACCAATTTATTCGTTTGTCCCGATGTAACCTCACGATACCGTGACCATTTTACAACAACAGCTTACCAAATGCGGAAGTTCGTGAAACATCGAAAGGTATTTAAGGGTAAATTTGGCGAAAATACGCGATTGTTAGTTATGGTACACTTATATTTTTTCGCAATACCGGCGATGTGGTACTCGAGATTGCAATAAAATGATGAATCGATGAACTTTATTATATATAATTATTGTTATTATTATTACGGCGTTAGGTATACAGCATGAGGATCCACCTCGTCACTGTTATATTGTGAATCAGGTTGGCTCTAACGACAATAGGACCGACATGACATAATAATATAACCGATAGCATAATGTTTGTCTATTAAGCGACACATCAGGGCACACTGCTCTCTCCCTCTCTTTCTCCTTAATCTAAAATACTAGAAAGCTTATTACGGCGAATAGTTTTTAGTGGACAAAATATCTAGCCCACATGTACCAGCGTCTATTGCTCCGACACGTCGCTAACATATGGTACTCTTACAACTGGGTAGTTCTTCTTTCCTGTCACAGTGACAATAATACACATTCGTTCCTTCACGAACTCTGTCCTACACATTATTTTTTCTTCACATTTTTAATAGCCAGACTACTTTTCCATGATATTTCGATCGTGCATGCCTTCGTGTATACACATTGCTTACCAGCACAAATCTACTCACGCCTACACTCTTAAAAATCCAGGGTGTTAAAGGCGATTGGTATAAACTTTTTACCATCAGTGTTGACCAATTTGGTGTTAATTTTAACAATTTTTAAAGTGTTAAATTTACACAAGCGATTGTGTTATAATCATTAGTTCCCATCACAAAATGTAGAACATGTATATGTTCAGAACGAGTAGATGAAAATCAATAAATTATCAGCAGCCAATACAGAATTATGTCACGAATATAATCAAAAAGTTTTGAGTTTATAATGCAAATCGACAGTTAGTTCGCATGGAATACGGACCAGTAGTCAGTATGGACTCGTTTAAACACCGCGCGAGGGTTAATTTTAACGCCGTCTTTTTAACAGTGCACCTATAACTAAAGGGTGATTTTTTAAGAGCTTGAGAACTTTTTTTTAAAAAAAAACGCATAAAATTTGCAAAATCTCATCGGTTCTTTATTTGAAACGTTAGATTGGTCCATGACATTTACTTTTTGAAGATAATTTCATTTAAATGTTGACCGCGGCTGCGTCTTAGGTGGTCCATTCGGAAAGTCCAATTTTGGGCAACTTTTTCGAGCATTTCGGCCGGAATAGCCCGAATTTCTTCGGAAATGTTGTCTTCCAAAACTGGAATAGTTGCTGGCTTATTTCTGTAGACTTTAGACTTGACGTAGCCCCACAAAAAATAGTCTAAAGGCGTCAAATCGCATGATCTTGGTGGCCAACTTACCGGGCCATTTCTTG
The DNA here is from genome assembly GCA_963942595.1 of Cylloceria caligata. Lineage (NCBI taxonomy): Eukaryota > Metazoa > Arthropoda > Insecta > Hymenoptera > Ichneumonidae > Cylloceria > Cylloceria caligata. The sequence continues at coordinate 18,435,474 of OZ012705.1, forward strand.
AGATGAATTGTTCTCCGAAGTTTTCGCTCAAAATGGCCATAGAATCGCGAGCTGTGTGGCATGTAGCGCCATCTTGTTGAAACCACATGTCAACTAAGTTCAGTTCTTCCATTTTTGGCAACAAAAAGTTTGTTAGCATCGAACGATAGCGATCGCCATTCACCGTAACGTTGCGTCCAACAGCATCTTTGAAAAAATACGGTCCAATGATTCCACCAGCGTACAAACCACACCAAACAGTGCATTTTTCGGGATGCATGGGCAGTTCTTGAACGGCTTCTGGTTGCTCTTCACTCCAAATGCGGCAATTTTGCCTATTTACGTAGCCATTCAACCAGAAATGAGCCTCATCGCTGAACAAAATTTGTCGATAAAAAAGCGGATTTTCTGCCAACTTTTCTAGGGCCCATTCGCGGTCAACATTTAAATGAAATTATCTTCAAAAAGTAAATGTCATGGACCAATCTAACGTTTCAAATAAAGAACCGATGAGATTTTGCAAATTTTATGCGTTTTTTTTTAAAAAAAAGTTCTCAAGCTCTTAAAAAATCACCCTTTATATCACCAGATTATTCACAGGGCTGTTACTACACATCCCTATCCACTACATTCGATTTACTACATATTTTTCCAATACGTGTAAATCGTATAGACGTGTAAGCTGTACGATGTAAGATGCTGTCGATATCGACTCACCAGAATATCTCACGTGGGTAAGGTAGAACTCTGAGGAGTTTGATGCTTGCGAGCAGGGTTTCTTAAGGGAGGAGTCAATGAGTATATAACCGTTCAATAGGAAATCGTACTCAACGACTCACGTGAGAACCCCTGCTTGCAGGCCAAACCGCTCAAAGTTCTTCCTTACCAACGTGCGATATTCTCGTGAGTCGATATAGACAACGTGTAATGTGTACGATCGACACGTGTTGGAAAAGTATTTGGTAGGTAAGAATGTGTAGCGTGTAGCAGCGGCATTATGGACAAGCGGATCCAATAGTAAACTTGCCGCGGTTCACCATGTTTGTGTTGTAAAAAAATGTGTATACTTTAAATATGCACGATTTAAATGTAGAATAGTAGTCCGACTATTAAATATGCCAATGAAAAATAATGTGTAGGACACGGTTCTATTCGAGACTCTTGCATTCTTCTCTTTTCCATGTTCTTTGGATTATTTGGAATCAGCCGGATAAACTTGATGAAGACAATCACTGTTATAACTGTGCAATTTTAGCAAAAGCAAACGCGTAGCAGCAACACGAGGCAATCGGCAAAACATGTGCTGCGTGCAATGAAAAACCAACTGATCCCATATATCGAACCATGACAACGAGTTTCGTATTTGCTCGAGGTATCCATTCTATTAGGGTCGCTGTGTTCGTTAGGTTCTGTAGGTGTTTTTTAGTTTCTTTAAGTTCTTTTGGTTTATTTGAACACAGTATCATTCAAAAGCCTCCAAAATTTCATCTGATTTAAGGCCACACGCTAGTCAATTTCTCGGGCTGAAATGGGTTCCCAATGGGCTCCCACTATACCCATCAGGTCAACGTTACACACAGGTACAATATGTAAATAGAGTAAAGTTCGTACCACACCGCGTCACGTTTGCAGCAAAGTTACTGTTGCTAACTTACAATACAGAAATGGCAATCATGCTCTACAGTCGAACCTCTCATAATGCTATTCTTATAAACATGAAATTTTATACAATTTTTCTATAAAAAAAATATATTTAATTATATCAATTTGCAAATTGCGAAGACATTACTGTCAAATCTCTCCCAATAAAATCGTACAAATGATTACAAAAATACAATAAAAATAAAACTTTTATACCATTTCTCTTTAGATAAATATTTAATTATTGCAACATTTTATTTCCAATAAATAAAATGTTGAATTTCAACTTCTGATTTTGTTAAAATATCGCTGTTATTATTATTATCAATTAATTAATTTATTTATTTGATAAATAAAAATAAATCAACTTGTCAAAAAGGCATTAGATTTTGTACTGTACTGTATTACGTCAATATTTAATCGTACAACGCGTTTGGCTTATTTTGGCACGTTACTCTACTGGTAAATCGTGACCTCACCGTGTTGCGATTCGTGCAAATATTTTTCATCCGTATGATAAGTTGTTCGTATATGTTTCACAATGTTATACATAGCCCGTTTCATATAGTTCGACATGCAATTTTCCTCATGTAAATTTGAAGCAGCGTGGCGCGAGCAAAGAGTAGAAATTGGGTTTATTGAGGAAATATTGGATTTTGCTTCGTCCTGCTCTTGGTGCATCGTGCACAGGTGTTGCGTCGAGCACATTTCACGCGTCTTTACGGTGGCCCTACAATATTATCATTCATGTGGCTCATACCATGAGAACCTAATTCGGTGCCTACTATAATTTTCCTGTCACGTGCGTGCATACATGGACTCGAAATACACAGCGGCATAGAACTAATAAGCTAGAGAAATCCTGTATGCACGACGCATATTTTGTAGTTTCCATTTATATAGTGCAGGATATCCTAATTCGATATCTAATTTTAAATTCGTCGTTAAAAAATGTTGAGGCTACTTAAAAATGTAACATGATTGCAGAATCATTTGTTGAATTTTGATTTATCACTTAATTACTTAACTTCAATTTTAAACTCACTTCACTACTACATTTCAATCATTCACTCACGTATCAACTTAACTTGACTTATTAACACATTTGTCTACTAAATTTGAATAGTTAAGCCACTTACTTTAGAACTATGTTAAATGTGTCCGGGTGTCTGCGTGTCTAAAATCTTCACCATCACTAAATAATTTTTTTCTTTTGTTATTTGCAACTTTGTAGAGATAAAAAAGAAATCCTGCGAACATCGATGTACTGAGATAACCGTCTGCCATATCGATATTTTATTCCCTTAATTAATGAATACAAATATTTAACCCAGTCAACTATCATATCAATCTTGTAGAGTCATTTAACTCTGTAGTCAACAAAATTAAATACAGACGCAATGGTTGACATAAATTCATAGATCCAATAAGAAAGAATGTTTTGCAAAAAGGAATTATACGAGTACGTCTGCAAAAAAAAAGAAAAACAAGTGCGTTTTATTTTTAAATAATTATCTAAAAAAATTTTTTTACCAAGTAATGTATGTAATCTGAATAAAAGGAGCTTTTGGCATATGACTTAAGCAAAGTCTTGTTTGGTGAGTAAAATGAAATGATAACGTAACGTTTAAAGAACCATTTAAACTGGTGCAGAAATTTAACTACTTCCTCAACTCTTTACGGGGCCTAGAAGGGAAATTTAACAAATATTGCTTCGTTTGGAAAGGCCTTTCCAAATCAATAAAAAATAATAATAAAATATTCATATGCGCTTATTTAGAAATCGCAGCTTATTCGACAGATTGATACATATTAATTACTGAAAAAACACATGTCAATGTTTGGTTATTGATGATAATTGAACCTGTGACCCTGTGGGTTACTGATTTTGCGCTGCGCCTTAACTCATGTGGCTATACACATCTTAAGAAATATATTGTTCCATTGCAGTATAAAAAAAATGTTAACACACCCTGACTTTATACAATTATATGATTTCGCATAAAATAATATAAATAAAAGTACCTTCAGTCATTTTACACGAGAATTTATTATTTCAGTTGTAACGTGTTGTCCCGATAAAAAATTCCACGGGTTCTCATAATATTGATGAATGTACAACACATATTATATATCGTGTTGTTTGTCAGTTAACAATATGTTATTAACTGCTTATTGACAATCGTTGAGTACCGATTGACAATTGAATAATGACCTTGACGTTGCTGTATATGCTCTATACTATAGTTATTGTATGCATAAAACGTTGAGTAATTGTTTATCGATAGATGGTAAACAATTGTTTATTAATAATCAGTTAATAATGGTTATTCAACAAATTGTGAATGATTAATATTTAAAAGTCAAGGAGTCAAGCACCGACGATTCTTGACCTCTTCGCTTCTTATTTAACAATTTTACAATAATGCATACGTTTAAACAAAGTGCACGTTTAAACAAGTGTATGAACATTGTATATTAATCGCATTGTTTGAGGAGTCTGCATTCCACAAGTGATTTAAACTGACTTACGAGGAAAATAATTAAACCTTTTTAACAGTTTAGGTAACACTTAGATAATTGTTAATAAAAGCTCATTTTTGTCGATGGAATCGTGATAATTTATTAATAATTGCTATTAGAGAATAAGATATCGATATCAACACGTTGATACATCGCAAAATATATCATCAAGTTCCTGTCAACGTCAGATTTCTTTATATTATTCAGCCTAAAATTATTAGGGGAACCTCTAAAAAGTTACATCCTGGATTGCAGCAACGTCCTAGTTTGAAATCCCTACCGTGGAATCCCCGACAAAATCTAAACAGGGCCCCAGTAAGGAATCCCTACTGTGGGGACTGTGGATGGCCCGATTCGAACCTGAAATGTTATTATGGTAGCCTTTATGGATTGGTACATGGCCCTAGTTTGGAATCGCTATTATGGAAACCCTGACAAAACCTGGCTGCCCAACGGACCTCAAGTAATATCTAATGCCTCAGGCGCCATAATGAAGACCGGTTTTCTTAATCGTAGTTTAATGATTTAACTTATAGATTGTAAATGTAAACGAAGTATGGCACAATACATTTATAACTCTCATTGCATTCATTTTGTTTTGTCATAGAGAAAATTTTATCTTCGTGGAATTCTTTTTTTTCAAGATTTCAATGTCAACGTACTTATGATATACTTAATCATACTCAGAAAAAATTGTCCAGTGTGTGTGTGTGTGTGTGTGTGTGTGTGTGTGTGTGTGTGTGTGTGTGTGTGTGTGTGTGCGTGCGTGCGTGCGTGCGTGCGTGCGTGCGTGCGTGCGTGTGCGTGCGTGTGTGTGCGTGCGTGCGTGCGTGCGTGCGTGCGTGCGTGCGTGCGTCCGTGTGTACATACCACTGGTAATTAAAAACTCAATGGACTATAACTAGAAAACAGCTTGAACTATCAAGCTGAACATTGGCACGCAGGTGAATCAGTTACTACCCTTTAATCGTAGCAACACTAATTAAAATCGAGGATATAATTAAAATTTTAGTAGAGTATAATTTTTCTTTTAATGCTAATAGACGTGAATACATTAGCTCGTCTGAATTGTGTACTGAGTTAGTTTGTAATTGACAATGGGTATTAAAAAATGATGAAAACTTACACTTTTGATAAAATAACGGGCTGTAACTTTTTACAAGAGAGAAGTTACGCTCAAGGTTGATTTTTATTGCATATTAACAAAATCGAAGAAGGGATAAAAAGTTGATATTTTTTTCAAAAATATTTAGTATTAACTTTTATAACTAGAAAATGGCTTGAACTATCGAGATAAAATTTAAAACACTTTTATGGATCAGTTACTACTGCTTCATCGTCGCAAATTTGGATAACATTTGTACGGCTATTGAAAATTTAGAAAATTCTACATTCAATCACCATAATAAGTATTGAATAAGTATTATGGTAAAAGAATCCTCGAAAGTAGTACCTTGCACATTGCTTCCTCATTATGTTTCATCTTTCCCTAAGTTTCCTCAATAAGAAATCCAAAATCAACATATTTCCTTATTAGACGTGACTTTGTGGAAGGTGGAAAGTAAAGGGCAACATTCTACTTTGCAGTCTCGTTTCTACGCAAAAGAAAAACAGTTCTGCCATGATTGAATTCCGGGATACATCTCTACGACAATGTAACTTTATCGGAAGCAAAAAACTGAATATCCTCATCACGAAATAAGCCTATCATAGATAATGCCACTGCGGAAACATTACTTCCGTAATTAAAACTCTCTGAACTACAAGTCTAGCAGTTTTCACCTCTGCCACGGAACAACTCTCCGGTAGAAATGTGCATAAGGGGGCATACGAGTTTGACGGCTTCAAGAAATCGATTTTTTTTTCTTTGCATTTTTCGATAGTTTGAACCTCCAAGAATATTGTCCTAAAACCGTTTTTGGAAATTCGAATAAGTACAGAAGTCACAACGCGTTTTGTCGGGCAGCGTATAGGCATGCGTCTCGCCTTTCTGAAGCTTTAAACGCGTTTTTCTCAAAACCATGTTTTTCAAGTCGGTTACAATGATAACTTGAAGACGGATTAACCGATCGGCCTCATTTTTTTTTAAAATCAAAGCTTGTAATTGTCGCTTGTCGCTCACGCATTCTGATTTTAAAAATTACAATTTTTTCTATTTTATTTTTGACGAAAAAACTTGAAATTTTTGGTCGAAAATCGATATCCTATTTTTGAAGGTCCAATTTAAAACGCCGTTTGATTTTTGTGTTTCAAATAAGTGGACAAGGAGATATCATTGTAACCGCGAAAAATGACAAATCGAAAGGGGCTTACTTTATGACGTTGAAAGGGCGGGAATTTGTTATTCAATTCTTCTATTAAAATTTGTATGTAAAGTACAAAAGTGGTGTTTCATTATGCAAAAAGTCCCATTCGTCTAGGTTGTCTCCTGGCAAAAAATTCGCAAAAAAGGCCTTTTTTTTCGGGCTCCGAACTCGTATGCCCCCATAAGCCAATTCGAACGCAGTTGAAGTGTTTTCTCTCGTCTCGAGCCTTTCGAATTTTGTATTGAGCGCATTAAGGAGATTGAAGCGATCCAATTAAGTGAATTGACAGTTGAGAATTTTTTTAAACCGCTTTAACGAAATGTATTTGATAGTATTTTTCCTAAAGCGCTCCTGATTCAAACAATGTATATTAAAAGTGCATAGTGATGCATTTTTATTTTGCAATCAGCTAAAAACAAAACGCTTTTTTCGTAATACCGACTTCATTGCTTTTGATATGTCCGATAATTTTAGTAGAAAAACTGCATCGATACATGCTTTAAAAATCATAGGATAAAATCATAAATATTTATCGTAGTATTAACAATGTATTTATATATTTTCTTGTAACGATGTCTGCTTTACATATGAGGAAAATGTAGGTGACATCAGCATAGTATTAGCGCTCTTACTCACAAGGAAAAATAGTTTGAGGTGAATCGCCCTTCAAAGTTAGGCATGTCAAGGGATGAGTATGCAGTTTCACCCAGAAGGCGTCAACTGATTTTAATGAAACAAAAACCAAAATACTCCTCATTGAAGACAATAAAAATTCCACGTGGAGTTGAAAAAAAAAATTCATTTTTAGAGGTGAAACTGCATAATCACCCCTAGCTTTGAAGGGCGATTTCACCAGTTAGTGTCTTTTAGTTGTCGATGCTCTACAACATACGTGAGTTTCATCAAAATCGGAGGGGGACACCAAACTATTCTTCCTTGTCAGTACCAGAACAATCCGGGTTCGATCCCCGATGATCACCATATATTTTCTCTGTACGATACTTCGGCAGGTAATCGTCACTACCATTCTACACAGTTCCCTAAATTCTCCGTCCGGTCAGCATATTGTCAGCATATTGTATCGATTCGCAGAATTAATATTCCATGCGACTGAAATGTGACAACGTCACCATTTTGTGAGGTTAGCAACCGTGCACGCAACAAGCCCGGCGTAACTGCCACTTATAATTCTACAACCTTTTTCCTTGTCTTCTTCATTTGAATATGATAGAAATGTATTGCAAGTAATTTCAATAAGTCAATTAAATATCTCAAGTGCATTGTCCTGAGAACTATGCGATAAAACTTTAAAAGAAATACCAAATGCTCACAGGCATTTAGCGCTGAAAAAAAAACTATGGTATTGTCGACTTCGGTTTGCTACATTAGGTAGGTTAGGAGAACAAGAGAGACAGACTCGTGAAACGAAGACGAATTTCGGTGGTGGGGACAGGCGCTGCTGTCGAGGGGTATCCTCTCCCATGCCGCTCAACGTGCCGCGTCAGTGATTGTTAAACATTACACGTAACCTAACATAACCTAAACTTTATTGTCAAAAACGTGTTCGTCTGCTGCTGCAAAAGGAAAGTAGTGATCATATTTTGTAATTCAAATTACGACTAATACAGGGTGTTTTTTTTAGAGGTTCACTGATAGTTGCTTTTTGTTTAGTTTGGTTTGACATTTCATTATGGATAGACTTACATCAGAGCAACGCTTGCAAATTGTTGAATTTTTTTATCAAAATAATGGTTCTGTTCGTCAAACTTATCGTGCACTTCGTCCATTTTATGGCGTACATAATCGTCCTTCAGAGCGGCTAATTCGAATAACAATTGATCGTTTTCGGACCACGTTTACTCTTAATGATAATGTGCATCCCGTGAGACGCTGAACAGTGCGCACTGAAGAAGCTATAGCCGCTGTACAGGAAAGCATTGAAGAAGATCCATATTAATCAATTCGTCGCCGTTCTCAGCAACTGGGGTTGTGTCCTTCCACTTTATGGAAGATTTTAGGAAAGGATCTTGGCTTAAAAGCTTTCAAGATTTAACTTGTGCAGGAATTAAACGACCGTCGTATGCGCCGCCAATTCGGCGAATGGGCTGAAGCACAAATTGATATTGATGTTGAATTTCCATTCAAAATTTTGTTCTCCGATGAAGCCCATTTTTGGTTGAATGGGTACGTAACTAAGCAGAATTGTCGGATTTGGAGTGAGGATAATCCACAAGCTTTTGTCGAAACACCATTACATCCACAGAAAATTACTGTTTGGTGCGCTTTATGGGCTGGCGGGGCCATTGGTCTATATGTCTTCAAAAACGATGATGGTCAGAATGTTACTGTCAATGGTGAGCGGTAAAGGGACATGATTAGAATTTTTTTCGTACCTCGATTAGCTGGCATTAATCTTGCTGACATGTGGTTCCAACATGACGAAGCCACATGCCACACAGCGCGCGCTACAATTGATTTGCTCAAAGAAACTTTTGATGAAAGAATAATTTCGCGTAATGGTCCAATTAATTGGCCACCAAGATCGTGTGATTTAACCCCATTGGATTATTTTCTTTGGGGTAATGTAAAGTCACTTGTCTACGTCGATAAACCGGAGACAATTGAACACCCGGAAATCAACATTCGAAGAGTTATTGGCGAAATACGGTCGCAAATGCTGCGAAAAGTTTGTGAAAATTGGTGTTCCGGATTGCGCCTTGTACGCGCCAGCCGTGGCGGCCACATGGCCGAAATCATATTTAAACATTAATGTCATAAAATTTTCTATCCAATAAAGCCCGTTTCATTGATATTAAAAATATATTTCTTTGTTTTATTATCATTTAAACTTATGTAACTCTATAAAAAACACCCTGTATATATGGTAGGATCCACGGTGCGTGGACCACGTTCGGTAAAAAAAGACGAAATTGCTATATTCTTTCTCTGTCAAATACGACACTCCGACATCGTGAGCGAACCTTGTGGCATAAATCGGAATTTACGAACATTGCCCACTGAGCAGACTTATCCTCAGCACCGTCGTTTCAAGATCTGTATGGAAGACCGTGATCGAGTGTAGCCCGGTGTAATCAACCGAAATCAACATAATACATGGAAACGCAAATTGACGGAAATAATGTAACATTATGATGAGTTTGAACCGCGTTGGTCGACCGACGTTTCTCCGATTTATAAGGTTATGATTACATGATCGAAGTGACGTTGACAAACCTATTGATTCGTGAGTCGCTATTCATGGTTTTCGTAGGATTTCAATCGCTTTAATATTTAATACCTCTGTTTTTTGATGGACAAACAGTGTTTTTTTTCTTTCTAAATATTCACGGGGGTTCATTTTACATAAATACGCTCTGTGCAAATGTCTATCTTGGTAAAATAATATTAAAAAGTGGAATTGATCATCCTCGTCAACGACTTGCCCATATAACCACATATATGTTGAAAGTACACAACATCAAAACCTTAATTTTCGTTTCTGGACGGTCAACCTATGTGAAATTCATCTCCAATATACAGTGAAATATGTACTACAACATATGCTTACCCAAGCAACAATCTTGAATATCACCTAATGCTCCAACCTCCTTAAGTTTAGCGCTTAGTCAACTCAAGCGTTCAGTTAGCTCGAACGATAATTGAGATTGAACGTTCTATCGGTTTGAGCTGCTGGAACTTTGTATTGAGCGCTCATTGCGATTGAAAACGTTCTTTTAACTCGAGCTCTTAATTGACTCGAGTTCTGGCTGGGACAGTCCGAACTGACTGGATCGTTCAACTTCAAAAGACGCTAGGTCGTTGCAACGAACAGTTAATGATTAAGGTTAAATATAAATCATCATCAATAAATAATCCTAAATAAATAAAGTTAATAATTATTAATGTTAAATATTAATGATAATCAATAAATAATCCTCATCAATAAGGATCCCTTTAAAGTATGGATCAAGGGAAATGAGCGGTAAATCTGTAAAAAATAACATGTCAATTTATATCCGATTTAACCTTTCGGAGTACGTTGTTACCATGTGGCAACACCCCATCAAATGCAGCAAAAAAAAAACGCATTTATTACAATCCAATGTCTTGAAAAGCTCAGACCTAGAGGTATTTTCAATTAATAAATCGGATCTGATATCCTATAAATATGAAGTCAACATTTAGCAATTCAAAATGGCTAATCCTGTATGGCGGCTTAAAGTTCAAGGATATTTAACTTGCATTAACATCTATTAACTTTGGAGCCTACATTTTCACTTAACTACAACTTAATTGATATTTGGTGCATGGACGTTTGTGAGATCGGTGATTACAAATCTAACTTCAGAAATTCAGAACGGCGGATACAAAATAGCGTACCAAAATGCTAAAAGTCACTTGTTTTGGATGAAACTCGGTACTCTGGGTTTTTAAGGTCAGTGATTATGAATGTGAGTGCAGAATCTAGAAAATAACTACCTTAACAACTCCCGAGTACCGAGTTTCATTCAAATGAAGTTACGTTTTGTATTTTGGTTCGCCATATTGGAACGTCCATTAAAAATTTTTCAATTTTAAGTTCAGATTCACAATCAGTGACGTCAAACAATGTTGAGTTGCAAGTTTCAGTTCAGATTCACATCAGCGTATTATGTGCGACCATACGGATGATCGTATACTAACCTCGTCGAATATATCGACCGTGTGCGCAGTAGATCCATGCCGGTTAGCGCTCACATCAGATGCGCAGCGAAATAGGTCACTGAGTGTGTCCTATCCTGTTACGCGACAAATCAACTAAATTATATCTCACAAAAACACAATATGTAAAAAGCTTGACACAAGTACATTTACGTGAGCAGTTTCATCAATTTCCAAAAAGTTGTCAAATAAAATGAAAACATCCAAAGCACACATTGTCAAGCTTATTAATTACACTTGGTAGAATTTTATATAAATATTTGATAACACCATATATTATAAACTAAAATCCATATATTATAAAATATAAATAAATTTTTACTAAAGTCTTGTAACCAAAATTAAAAATTCTCAAAAAAATGTTAACTGCAGTACATAGCGAGTTCGTAAAATGTCGTAAATCTATATTTTCTATAGCACAATATTCATGTTAGCATATAAACTCGCGAAATATTTCAGTCGATATTTTTTTTCCAAAAGCTTTGGTGAACATTTTTCTTTCTCGAGATTTTGATGTCAGAGTACTTAAAATATGTCAAACCTTTACATGCGAGTCAGATCACAACACCCATCAGTTTGCTGCGATTTTACCTAAATCGCTAAAGGGTAATAATCGCTCATTTCACGGTATTTGGAATTTTTCAGAAAAAAAAACGGTGCGATTTCGCTAACTGTCGTAAATTCTGATCTGTCAAGCTAAAACTTTTAACAAGAACGAACTAGGGGACAATGTTACTTGGTATTGAGTTTCGCAGTAATCTATCAAAGCGTTCAGATTTTATGGAATTGTGAGTTTTATTCATTTTTCGAAAAAAATCTATTTTTGCTCTGATTTTCGTAAATTTTCATCTATCAAGCCGAAACTTAGTATACAAATTGGTTAGAAGATAAGGATACTTGGTCTGAAATTTTATGGGAAACGATTGAGGACTTTAAGCTTTACGAAAATGGCAATTTTACTAATTTTTCAATATGATTGAAAATTTTAATACCACTTCCTTTATGACAATGTCAGAATTTAGATAACCATTATCAGTAGAAGAGAATCTATGAGTAGGCGAGATTCACGAGGAAGCAATATGCAGTTTAAAAAATTGCACACTTTTTAAAATTTCAGTTACAAGTTTTATTTTTATTTTCATTAAAAAATTTATTTCAGTTATTAGTTGTAAATTTTAGTTTGCAATATATGTATAGTGTTAATATATATATAAATTTTCACCAAGTGTAATTAATAATCGGCTGGTACTTGACAACATGGGAATGATTATAATATCCTTCCAATTACCACAATTTGGAGTAGAACGTTTGTTTCTGCTTCTCGTGAACTTTGAAACTACTCTTGAAAGATTGGATAAGTGCGATACCATGGTACTTCAAATTTATCAGGATCATTTGCAGCGCAGATTAACATAAAGTAAAAGATTATCGGTATTACCAAACTTATAGAGAAATAGAGCATGAAAACAAAGTTATCATTTTACAACGGTGATAAAATTTATCAAGGCACCCATGACATACCGTGAAATTGTCATCAGTTGCACAAATCATAATAAAAGCATAATAAAAAATCTGTATCAAGGCATCTAATACCCAGCTCTTCAATGCTTTTATGAAGTTCTCAAATATAGCGAATGGAAGTTTTTATTGTAATTTTAATTGTATTGTTTCGTCTTTTGAAATTTCACTCTATTTTCACATTTTTTTCTAGTAGTTAGATACCACGTGGGATCTCGAATTAGCCTAATCTGTGGAGAAGTTGTTAATCTATGTTCCTGTGACGCTAGAGCGACTGTCAAATATCAATATATATTTGAAATTAGAATTTCTAGATATTCGGTGTACGAAAAAGAAAAATTTGAAATTGGCACATTGCTTTCTCGTGATTCACGCCAGCTCACAGAATCTCCTGTACGGATAATGGTTATCTTAATTTTGGCTTCCTCATAGAGAAAGTGGTATTGAAATTTTCCCCGCAATCGATTCTCACAAAAATTCAAGCCCAAGTATCCGCCTCCCCTAGTCAATTTTTATGATTGTTACTTCCTGGATTTTATTATTTTCAGAAAAGGGGGACGCAACGAAGAATAATATATTATTTTCTCCATTTTTAAGCGAAATACGTCGCTCAGGGATTGGAGTTGGTCTGTTTATTGGGGGTTTAATTAAATCAATTTTGACACATGCGTTATAACACTAAATGAACATCACAATATATCAAAACAGTGGTAAAACATTAAAATTACAATAAACTGTTAATTATTTGAATTAACACCATTAAAAATCAGTCAAAAGATTGATATTTAAATGTCTGAATTCACTGCAACGTTGATTTAATACAGCTACAAATTAAAGTTCGGTTTAACACAGATCGGTGTAATACAATTTTCAACAATTTAAATGCACAAAAAAAATCCAAATGGGTCCGGACGTAAAGAAGACAATTTTCAATTTGATAGATAAAAATTTACGAAAGTTAGAAAGCGTACAATCCTTTTTTTAAATAATTTTAACAATGATAAAATTAGACACCTGTTAGCGATTTGGGCGAAAATTGCGGTGAACTGACGGGGATATGAGACCCGACCGATGTGCAGAGTTTCAGGATAATCGAGTAACCCGTTCTCGAGATATACCCATTGTAATTTTGCAACCTCATCATACGCACAAACACACGCGCGCGAGCGGACATTTTTTTAAATATGTTTTCGCGGCGTTTTGGGACTTAAGTATTCTGAGATCGAAATCCCGAGAAATTTTTTTTTTATGAAAACAGCTTCCTTTATGAAGAAGGAAAAAGGGTTAAAAGTATGATATATTTAAAAAAAACAATCGATCTTAGGAAATAAAAAAAATTTGTAAAACATTGACATCAAATATGTTTTAATCGGATGGAGATTTCGTGAAGTATTCGAATCTTGAAGCTACAAGCCGCGATAGGCATCAGGACTAGAATATGGCTTTCTGCATGCGTAACTATAAAAGTATAATTTCCTTGATACGAAAGTGGCAAAAGTTATTACTTTTGGTCCTAACATAGCTGCTTATGGTGCTTGCAACTTTGAAATATCAGAAGCATCCGCGTTAGAATCAAAAAATGGATTTCGTCACTATATACTTTACGATCAAGAAGTACTCGGAATTTGTCAATAAAACGAAAACGGTTCAATTATTCATAGATATTTATTTTATCCCATTCAAAGTAATCTCCATCGTAAGCAATACACATATTCCAACGCTTCTTCCAATCTTTAAAACACTTTTTATAGGCCGATTTTGGAATCGCTTTCAGCTCCTTCTGCGAATTCTTCTTTATTGCCTCAATTGGGTTTTGGCTCGTCTGAGAAGCGCCATTCCGATGATTGTTGGTTCGTTTCGATGTCATATTCGTAGACCCATGTCTCGTCACCGGTAATAATGCCTTCGATAACATTTTGGCCCAAAGAAAACATTTCTTTAGCGACTGCAATGCGATGCTGTTTCTGCAAAAAATTCAGCACTCTCGGCACAAGCCGCGCTTGAACTTGTCTCATGCCCAAAACATCGTGCAAACGTTCTGCACCGATCCGAACGAGACACCAAGATCGGCTGCTATTTCCCTGGTGCTCACACGACGATCTTCGAGCACAATTTTCTTAACTTTTTCGATGTTTTCGTCAGTCACAGAGGCGGATGGACGATCGGAACGAGGCAAATCATCAGCCACAGTGCGGCCCGCTTTAAACTCTTTGTACCTCTCGTATGCTTGTGTTTTCGACATTGTCGAATCCCCGTAGGCTACCGTTAACATTTTCAACGATTCCGCACATGATATTTTGTTAGAAACACAAAATTTCAGGTACACTCTTTGCTCAACTAAATTCGACATAGCGAAATTCGCAGAGTACACCAAACAATGACTTGTTTACAAAGCTATTACGCACAAACTATCTGACACATTGCGCTTAAAAGTGACATGTAAACAACTGACAGATGTACCAACCAGAATAAAAATGATTTTGACAATATGTCAAGGGTGGCTCGTTTAAATGAGAAATTCTGGGTACTTTTCGATCGTAAGGTATCACGTGAGTCTGCTGCTCTTACAGAAGCGCATGCGGAAAGCCATCTCTTGGTGGTAACGCAGCTGTTTATGACGATCTAGAGCAGGGGTCTCCAAACTACGGCGCGAGGGCCACATTCGGCCCGCGGACAGATTTTGGACTATTTCACTTTTTACCACCGGCAACAATGATAATATGGTTTGGCTTGTCTTCCACTACTGATCTGTTAATAGTTTACACTGTTTAACTTGGTTAAGACAGTTAATCATTGAGGCATCGGTTTCTTCTACTGTTGGATCGATCGAACTATCTTGACAAAATCGGTCAGTTAACTGATGAGTTAACTATTGATATTTGATAATTTCACGTGTTAATTATATAAAGATAGTAGATAAATATAAAATGGGTTAACTGATTATGAAGTTCAATAGCTTATCCCGTTTATGTATCCCAATCGATAAGTAGGACAACTATAGAAATTAAGTAGATCGGCTGATGAAGTATAAAAATTCAGCATACAAGTGTGCTAACCGTGGATGATTTAGTATTTGAGGGAATTTGCCATTGAAATTTCGCAGTTAGCGAGCTCACTACGAGGATTTACTACTTAAGTGGGTTTACAACTAAATAACACTACTTAAGTGGGTTTACAACTAAATAACACTACTTAAGTGGGTTTACAACTGAATATCGGTAGTCAAGTGGACCTTACATTAAAAATCAATAGTTGATTACGAATCTCGACATACAAACTCTTCATACAACACAATTTTGATACACTAAAGCGGTGGGGAATGCCGTAAAAATATTTTACGACGATACCTCTCTTTCACTTTAATCCTATTCTCTGCAAGAACAACATATGAGCAATCATTTTATCCAATATTTCGTGTAAAACGCGCCCTAGCTTCTCCGTATTAGCAATTTTCCTAAAGGAACTCGAATGCCTGTCGAGAGTATAAACTCTCCTACAAGCGATGCAACTATGCAACAGCAGAAATTGCCGAGGCTAAGGAAACTATATTCTATGCCTGTAACCTAAAGCAATCTGCCCGGGCTTTTCTCTACTCTCCGGTGTCCTATCTCTCTGTGTCGGTCTTCCTACTACTACCCTCGTTTTTTCAAAGCGTTGACGGTACGTCTGATACACGGTGTATGTATCATATACTATATATACTTTCTACTCCAGAGGCAATCGTCCCTCAGACTTTATTCCCCATTCTTACGCTATATATACAAAATGTTCATATATAAAATGTATATGTATATATCTACAAAAAAAAAGACTGAGAACGTTGCGATTTTTTCTATTTCTGTCTCTACCACTTGAACCAGTTTTTACTTCTCTACTGGCAATTTCTCCACAGAATAGCGTGGGGTGTAATAAGTGTTTAAATCTTCTCAACGAACATCGTTGAAACTTTTTCTACTTAATTTCTCAGTGAAACCTTATTTTCAACGATCTAAATTCGATTTAATACCACATAATTAAAGTCATTTTATTCTTTTTTTTTCAGATAGCGAAGATATTTTCGTTCTCGTGGACGATGGGCTTGTTCCTTTGCAAATCGGTTCACTACATGCAGAGCGTGACGGCGATCTGTTCGGTACTGACGCTGACGTCGATGTCAATCGAGAGGTAAGGACAATGGATTAGGATACAAAGAAAATCATCTAATTATCCTTCGCTCGTTTCACTGTATGTACTATCTCCGGTTTATGTATTAAGATGTGGAGAAATAATGTGTTGTTATCCCGAACACTTAATGTTTGGGTTTAACGTGTAATGGACCCTCGTGAAAGAAAAGTATCGTAATTCAAGGTTTAGAAGCGGCTCAAACGACTTTTGTATTTTTCATTCCATTAAAATATGACAAAAGGATGCAAAGTCGAACTTTGTAATTCTGCTTCCTTATTATTCCTCACCTTTGACAAAGTCACCTCTCTGAGGAAATGTATGTTGAACATATTTATCATTCTCACAGAGAAAGCTTTATAAAAGGTGGAAAATAATGAGGAAGCAAAATTCTACTTTGCATCCTTGCATAACAAAACGTTAGACACTAAACTTACCGAAATTTTAGTCATTAAGGAGGCATCTGCGGGTAATGTTAGTCAACTGACGCACTATTGTGAACAATTTCCAATAGATAAGAAGAAAATAATTTTATATGGCACATCGTTATATATTATACATCTCGATAATGTGGACAGTGTCAACAAAAAAAGCTATTTGTTTCACATTTTTTTTTTACGAATTACGTAGCGCTAAGTCACTCGTTTGGCTTTTGTGCCAACATAATATTCGAGAACTAATATAGTTCGGTTCACACGATGAATGCCGAGCAGAACGCGTGGCAACATTGCACGTATATCGATGAACACACAGTGATAAAAGTAAGAAGCCGAGCGGTTCATTCTTTTCAATAAACACAAAATACTATCAGGAGTACAAATTGAAAATGCGGGATTTTTTTCTATTTTTGAACGTTTATTCTGAAAAAATGGTAACAAATGAATTATTCAAAGTATTGTCCATCGCTAGCCACAACTTTTTCCCATCTTTCTGGCAATTTACGGATACCGTCGCGAAAAAATTCGGCCGGCTTGGCTGCTATCCAGTCATCGACCCATTTTTGGGCTTCTTCGTAAGAATGGAAGCGCTGGTCAGCTAGGCCATGTGTCATCGATCGGAAAAGGTGGTAATCGGAAGGAGCAATATCTGGGCTATACGGCGGGTGGGGTAAGACTTCCCATTTCAGCGTTTGTAGGTATGTTTTGACCGGCGCTGCAACATGTGGCCGAGCGTTGTCATGTTGCAAAATTACTTTGTCGTGTCTTTGCTCGTATTGTGGCCGTTTTTCTTTGAGTGCGCGGCTCAAACGCATCAATTGAGTTCGGTATAGTGCTCCTGTGATGGTTTCGTTCGATTTCAATAGCTCATAATACACCACACCCAGCTGGTCCCACCAAATACAGAGCATGAGCTTGGCGCCGTGAATATTTGGTTTGGCCGTCGATGATGATGCATGGCCGGGGTAACCATATGATTTTTTGCGCTTCGGGTTATCGTAATGGATCCACTTTTCATCACCAGTGACAATGCGATGCAAAAAACCCTTCCGTTTTTGCCGTTCGAGCAGCAGTTCGCATGCAAAAAAACGGCGCTCGACGTCTCTCGGCTTCAGCTCATACGGCACCCAATGTCCTTGCTTTTGGATCATTCCGAGGGCTTTTATACGATGGGAAATGGCTTGTTGTGTCACTCCCAATGAATCTGCGAGCTCTTGTTGAGTTTGACACGAGTCTTCATTGAGTATTGCCTCCAATTCAGCATTCTCAAACTTTTTCACTTGGCCCGGCCGCTCTTTGTCCTCAACGTCAAAATCACCACTTCTAAACCGCACAAACCATCTCTCGCACGTTGAAACCGATGGAACATGACTCGGATAAGCCTCGGAGACCAATCGATGTGCTTCAGCAGCACTTTTCTTCAAATTAAAGAAGTAAATTAAAACTTCCCGCAAATGCTGTTTTGTTGGCACGAAACTCGACATATTGAGAGCTCAAAAAAACTATGAATTTGACACTGCGACAAATTGACACATACTGAAAATTAAAGCTATAAGACGTAGCTTTGACATGAACATAGTCACAGTACTGCCTGATGCGTATAGCGTTAGTAACGCCATCTGTTATCAAACCCGCATTTTCAATTTGTACCCCTGATATGAGCTTGAAACAAGTCGAAAAATCTTTCAAACATTCTTGGTATTTCTGCCCTGGAAAAATTCATTTATGAAAAGGTTATGTTTGCTCTGCGGTTCCGCGATTCTCCTCTCAAAGTATGCCGTGTTGTTATGTTGCTTGCATTCATTATTGAAACAGTCGAAAAATACTCGTTTTGGTTCATTTCAACTTAATTTTTTGAAGTATTTTTTTCGGTAATGTATGTATTTTTTTGTTTTCACAATTTACTAGAGATTAAGCTATCACTTAAAATCATTCTTTTTTTTTTATCTTCTATTTTAAAGCATACAATTAACGTGAGCATCACGTCTGTTGCCCACGTCCGGCATAAGAAACAATATTAAAAAGGCTTATTTTTATTTGAAATATTTACGTTTCTAGACGATCAAACGTATTGTGCTTTTTCGAGATGCTTAGTGATTTCTCGATCTCCGATATACCTTAATTTTATGTTTTCATCTTGTAATCTGATAATCGCGGATGCCTCATTAAGAAAATATAAAAAAATGCCAAGTTCTCTAAAGTCTCATTCCTTCAATATTATTTAACAACAATAGTAGCGAATAACAATAATTTACTGTATAACTGTTGTAACAATTTTAAGATCAATTGATCAAGCACATTATAACATTTTAACGCCTCCGTCGATTTTCAGTCAATTTTCAATGCAAAAAATCTTAATTCTATAAATGATCTTCGCCAAATTGAATATTTCGCACTGTTGAGTTCGTTTCTGTTGAAATTTTTTATTTATCTGTTCAAAGTTTACGTGAGTTAGACTCCTTAGATAGATTTGGCTCAATTTCAATACCAATTGTCCTTAAAAATGTTATTCGTAAGAAAAAACAAATCACCTCGACAGCTATTGATTTGAGCATTGAAAGGTATTTTTGAAAAAATTCAAAATGACATAAAATCCCAATCCATGCAACAATATGAACAAAACGTTTCCGTTGTTCATATTTAGCAAAATTAAATTTGATCGGTCAAGTCAAGTTTGAGATACAGACGATTGAGCTTTTCGAGGTCCTAACACACATATCCATCCAGACCTTTTTATAAACCACTTTTCTGAACATTTCACATAATTTTGAGTATACTGACATAAAAATAAAGAAAATATAAATTCCCGAAACCAAAAACTTCCTCTATAAAGTAATAAAATCTGCTCGAACGGTCGATTTGCGAGTGTAGAATTTTGAGCGAGGAAAGTTGGTAAATTTTGCAGAATGGCGACGAGTGGGTGCGATATTCAAATTACAAATAGTGATCACTGTACTTTGGATGATACGAAATTTCTCGAGTGGAGGCACATATGAATAAAATCGTCATTAAACTCTGTTTATAACGATATTAAGATCGATGTAAAATATCACAATTTTTAAGATGAATGTGTTTCCCAGATTATTAAAAATGTTTTTATGGTTTAAAATCCTTATTTATTTTGCCACGCTGTCTGACCTGATCTCTCCATTAAATATGGTTAACCGACAGAGGTAAAATATAAATGCTTACCCTGGATAAATGAAATAATTCAATTGTGGAAGGATTTATTTCAACTTTTTATGTAAACTTGAAATAATTAAAAAAAATATTAAGTGAAAATTATTCCGACTTATCCTGCACATTGCCTCATTATTTCTTTGGTCAGCAGTACTTTAAGCGTTCTCTATGAGGAAGCCAAAACTAAGTAACGTACTTTCTCACAGAGTATGTACTGTGAAACTCAGAAACAAGGAAGCAGAGTTTAAAGTTCTATTTTGTAACTTTTTATCACAGGTAAATGAATTAAACAATACAAAAATCGTTTGTGTAACCTATAAACCTTGCGTTATGGTGCCCACTTGTTACAAAAATTTATCATACGTTAAATCATAGTGTTCAATGTCTGTGAAGCACGATTTTTACTTCCTTTTAAAACACTGATATGCACGAATATGATAATCGCGAATGGTTAGACTAATGAGGTTAATTGCATTAACGTTGATCGTAGAGCGCACGGAGTGGTCCTGAAAATTCCAATCGAATGAGCTAGCATCCTTCTCCTCTTCCTCCTCCTTGCATTGAATATATAAACGGAAAGTAATGTATGTCCATCCTTGGACATACGATGAATATCCGGGGATATGTCGGCGAAGCACTATCGAATGTGTAATACCGAAACCTAAATTCCAGTCATTATTCCACGCGTTCGCTTTCCGTTTATCCGTGGTTTACGTAATCAAGGAATGATTAATTAATCTCTCTATATAATCGTAGCAGAGTTACGGAGCGATTGAATACCGAGTTAATGCAGATATGTACGTTACAGCCGGGAATGCGGTTTAAGCTGATATATATTTCAGTTGACAGAGGAATCTCTCGTTACTAATGATCAAGTTATCTATTTTATTTTAGGTACGAGAGTATTATTCTAGATACAAAATTTTGTAGTTAAAATCGGTAATTAACTAAACTTTCGTATTTCATTCGGTTACTTAGTTATACTGAAATCAAATAGTCAATTGAGTTATCTACTCAATTTCGTTAAGTTAACTCGATTAACTACTAAATTTTAATACTTAATTGAGTTGAATATTACATTTTAGTAGTTAACTCGGTTAACTAATGAATTGACTTACGGTTAACCTCGACTTGACTCTAGGACTTGGGAATGAAGTTAACATTGATTGTTATTTTTCAATATTAAACCCACTTAAATAATGAATTCCAATGGACAGAAATTGATAATATTTAAAAAAAAGGACAATTCAATACCCTAAATCATCGAGATAATAGTTTTTTACAATAGGTATACAGATATAGGCAATAGGCCTGTCAGAAATATTGGCTTTCGTGTAAATAAACGACGAATGATGAGAATGTTCATCGGCGAGGGTCGAAAACACGTCATTTCACTCTTGCGTACCTTCGGCAACGTTCATGCATCATTCGTATGTACCAGTGCATGTAGGTACGAGGTGCAATTTATATTCATGCGTATTGAGGACCCAACGGACGGAGATTAGTGTGTTCATGGTTCCTGGTGCGCTATCTGCTGGTTGAGAGGAAGCAAAAACGAGTGGCAGCGCCGCTTCTGTCCCGAGGAAATACTTGTTCCGGTGCTTTTCTTTTGTGCTCCGCTGGCCAATCTTCCTTCCGATTATCCGATTCACGGTCTTCTACTAAGGTCTGGGCGCCAGTTGCCCCCATTCCATATTTTGTGTGACTCGAAAAGCGTCATTTAATTCTGCATTTGGCCGCAAAATTCGTGAGCGCTATAATCGATAAGGCCGGTATGCGAGAGAGAGACAACCATATAGCTGCTATCTTCCTCTACCACACATGTATGCGCTATTACCTTGATAATATATTTAAAACTTCGATGCATTATTTTTTTTTCGTCCTTACACACATGTGTATAGTCTCTTACTTACCTTTTATGAACTGTATAGATCGAAGCCCTGATAAATGATATATAGAATCGCGAGACGTGTATGTGCACCCCAGTGCAACTAAAAAGCAGTATAATGTGAAAATAAGTTAAGAGCTTAGAAAAGGATGAGGATCTGATGAGTAATAAAGTTAAGATAATGAAATCTTGATCAATACAAATTATTTTATTAATGCGTACAAAACTTCGCCTGTTTTCTTTTTTCCGCGCTTTTCTTTTGATGCGTTGCAGGAACTTGTTGCATGCGAAGACGCAGATGTAACGATAAATTGCGTGCAAAAGTAAGTTTTATCGGCATATTCTGCACATACGTATAAATGAAAATTTATACGGCATTAAAATCTCGTCAAGAGCGCGATCGTATGCATCTGGCATATCACAATTTTTTATAAAGCATTCCTCTAAAGCCATGATCATATTAAAAAAGGGTTTGTTCGGGTGGACTCATGAGTTTTCAAATTTACGAACTGAACACTTGCTAACTGTGAATACATATCCAGAGTTCGTGTAGCACCTATGCATGTGTCACATCTATTCTATCTCTAAAGCTCCTTGCAAAGATATCCTGAAATACCGACACATCGAATAAGGAACAAAATTGTTACTAAAAGTATTTCAAGTGCTAACATTAGAAGATAGATCAATTAATCTAGCATCATGAGGTTAGTGCAAGGTAAATACGGTCTTGGTGTAGCGTTTACACATGTAGCAGCTTCAGTAGCGCTATGCGGCAGAAATTTGAAAAATGGTCCTCGCAAATGTCACACCCCCCACCACCACACAGACCCAGAAATGCCCAGACTTGAGTAGAAGATCGTGTTCTGATGCTTTAGTTGCTGTTATATTCTCCATGATTCTATGGCACGACGCAAGAGTTTGCTTTATCGCTCATATATGACTTTCGTCGATAAGCAAAAACGTTTTTTTAAAACATTTTCATATTACACTATAGACCTCTCCATCATCTACCATTTTTCTACTGTCAACTTTGAACACAACTATAGTCTGCGTTTTGTGGTTTTTATCTTTCAACTATTTAAACACTTTGTGACTTTGTCGCAGATACTACGCGATAGTACACCCCATGAGAGCCCGGTACACCTGCACCACTAGTCAGGCACGACGGATAGTTATGATAACGTGGCCGATGTCGTTCCTACTCGCTATACCGATGCTCTTCACACAGGTAAACAATCGCTTAATGTTAAAGATACTCTGCGTATGCATCTCCAACTAAAAGTGTTTCAATCAGAATTTTAATAATTCACGATAAGAGAAAAATCTTTTGAAAATCAACCATTTTGAAGATACTAAGAAAATTTATTCGGAATAATAATAATGGCAAAAATTTATTCATAAAATAGTAAAATGATTTAACTGACTTTCGAAAAATCGTTTTTTTTTGGTCTTACAAAATAAATTCGTTGATTTTGACGAACAAATATCAATTTTTTAAATAACTTTTCAATGAATTGGAAATTTACGTTTTTGAGAATTTTTTTCAAATCTGTTATTAAAATATATTTCAAATTCACAACCTTTCATCATGTCTCAAAACTGTGAAATCACAAGAAAATACTTAACGAATCATTTGTTAAAAAAAAAAATAACGAATTTATTTCATAAGACAAAAAAAAACATTTCTGAATATTTGTTCAAAATTTGTTATCAAGTAATTTATTTATCATTTTTAAAAATTATATTTATTTAAAAATAATGTTTTTGACAATATATTCTAAGGATCTATTCTCATTGAAGATATCCAATATTAATATTTTTTAAAAAATTGTCTCTTATCACCAAGTGCTGCAATAACGATCAAATAAAAAAAATTCATTCGGAATCTATGCATTTTCAATATTTTTTATATTTATATATTTATATTTATATTTATATTTATATAATTCTACGTTGAGTGACTTGTATTTATAAACTAAAAAAAATACAATATTAAAAATGTCATATTTGTATAATATTGTAACAGAAGGTCGATGTACATTTTTTAGTCAAATGAAATTATTATTATTAAATTTTTTTTTTTTCAATCGATAAATTGAACAATTTTAAAGATAACATCATTAATTTTGAAAAAAAATTTATTGAATATAACGCTGTTGAATGAAAAAATTGGAAAATACATAAAGTTGTAATTGATTACGTCGTGATTGTGAAATACTTGTTTAAATAAATTTTTTTTAATGATAATCGTTATTTTGCATGAGGAATGTGACGCTTGTTTTACTTTACAGAAGCACAAAGCCGTTGGTTACAGAAAACCCGCTTATTGGTGCGTCAGGGATACCGACGCGTCAACCTTCTGGAAATTTCACGAGGTTTACATGCTTCTTCTCGTTCTCGTCGTGCCTCTCGTCGTGATGGCCTTTTGTTATACCGCTATTAGCTGGGAAATTTGGCGAGTGATGAAGCGACGATATCACATGACCTCGAGACACGCGTGAGTTCAATTACGATTCAAAGTTTTTTTAATTTAAGATGATTTTTAATATATAAAAAATAATGTTCTACAATTAATACGAATAAGAAAAATATCATTTATATTAACTTAATCTTTTTAAAAAAATTTATTTCCTATATATAATCAAAATCTCAAAGTGCGATCTATGAACGAAGTTTATTATGCGCACGTTTCAGATCGGACTTGAGTAATCTAACCTAACAAATAACACAACACCACGCAATTCAATATAATATAATATAATATCATATCATTTTTTAAAGTAACTACTAGAATAGTAAAACAAGGATGCAAACTAGAACATTGTATGTACATTGCTTACTCATTATATTCCACTTTTCACAAGGCAAATTCAAAGAATTTCTCTAAATCACTTTTCTACACATTTCGCATAATTTTTACTTGCGATTGCTCGTAGGACAAATATAAGGTAGTATGCGTTTCACTGGTATGGTGCGAATATGACAGTTTCTATATGTCCGATGTTCGCCGATTCGGCTTAAGATTTCTTAACAGAACTGGGTACACAGATTCTGTACATCGTAACGTTAATTTTAATCCTGGATTGTATGTATTAGTTGAGATTTTAGAAAAATAAAAACATTTCTTTTAAATTTATTAAAAGCACGGTTGTATATATCGAAATGCCACAAGATGGCCGTCATTCCTACTATAATCGTTCATCTGTACCTAACTTCAAAACGCTCACGGTGGAGTCAGAGAAAGTGAACGTGAGATTCAGTCAATATTTCTATATATATTTCAATCAACAACATGTACATTTTAATAAGTTTGATATACATGAGATGTGTTGTTAACAACTAAAAATTAATAAAAAAGTAACGCAAGTTTCCAATTTCGTTTGTTGATTTAATTATAATTTTACGAGTGCTAAAATGATTGAGTGATAAAATAAAGATAAATTATTAAAAATGATTACCACTTAATACTTTTCTAATAATCTTTGTTGCTTTAATAATAAATGCAAGAGTGAACAAATTATTGAGCGATTAAATAAAATAC
The DNA here is from genome assembly GCA_963942595.1 of Cylloceria caligata. Classification (NCBI taxonomy): domain Eukaryota; kingdom Metazoa; phylum Arthropoda; class Insecta; order Hymenoptera; family Ichneumonidae; genus Cylloceria; species Cylloceria caligata. The sequence continues at coordinate 18,461,349 of OZ012705.1, forward strand.
AGTTATTAAAAATGATTTAGCTGTTTTAGTTTTCAAAAAATATAGTAATTATAAAACTATATAGTAATTATAAAAATGATACTGGAAGCCACATTGTACTACATTTAAAAAGTATAAAATTTTTATAATAAAAAATTTGATAACTTCCGACTGCAAAAAAATTAAATAAACAGGATTTTTCTTCAGCGGAAGATGACGTCTCCCGACTGTAGTGACAGCGGTAAATGAATTATTTTAATTTAAATATGAATTTAACTAAAATTATATCGGAAGTTATTTCATCCTTTTTAGATTTATTTTTATATGAAAACTTTTCAAAGTTAAAGTTCTGTTTATTAACTTTAATAGCATTTTGCAGTCGAGAGTTTCTAAATAAAATGTTTTTTTTATTTATTAGTATCCTCACCAGATTGAGTATCTTGTATGTCAAAACCAAAAAAATATTTCACGAAAAGAAAGCTTTCTCTATGAGCAAATAATAAATTGGATAATATATATTTTTTTCACTAAGCGATACATCGTAATTGATGCTAAATTAGGCAATTTTTCAAAATAACTAGTTCCTAGCCGTCGATTAAATGATTTAGTAGAAGAGTATATTGGATGCTGCGAGCATCACAGGCATCGAAAACGCAACGTTCAGAGTTATTCGTTGGCGATTTCGACGTAAATGTTGATTTACGGTCAAAAGTATCGCGGTAGCATCGCACATCCAACCGAAGCGACGAGAGACCGCTTCTGAATTTGCTCTTAAGATTCGGCTTCTGGTGGTTTCGCTTCGGCAAACTTTGCACGCGCACACGGCTGTAGCTTTACATCAGACAGGGTTAACTTTGCTCTCGAAATAGTATTCGAGCAACTATTTGTCAAAGTAATTCGAAAAATGTTTTTTATACACAAGAATTAAAAATTCACTTGCAAAAATTAACGCTTGATAAAAAATCGAATTTTCGACGGATTTGAAAAAATAATTTTTTTAATTGCAGAATAAATACTAATTTTTGCGAAAGATATTTAAATGGATGCATCCATTTCGTTAGATTTATTTAAACGAACGAAATATTCCATTTTTGTAATATTTCCAAAAAAATATTAAATACTGGTTGGCACATGAAATTTATTATAAAAAAAAAACAAATTACATAAATACAAATCAATTTCTTTACATTTATTTATAATAGGAACATGAAAAAGCACCAATAAGGAAACTCGTGAAAGCTGCTGGTAAATCTCGATCATCGGAATGAGACCTGGATTTCACGAGCGCAGTGAGCGACAGCCTTGAAATAGTCTTTCGATCTCGAGCTCGTTAAGTTTACAGCACTCTTCGTGTTGTACGGATGCAGGGCGTATGAGCGATATACTGCACCATGGTGTGCAAAATACCGCGCGAAGCGATGCCTGCGAGCCTTTAATTCACAGTCTTGTTACCTAGAAAATTTATGACGAGAAGGAGAGCAGAGGTTTACACGCTTTTACTCGAAACTTCATGTAGCAATGTAGCCCGCAATATCACGCGCGACTTGACACACGAGAACCTCCTGCGGGACAATAAAATCCCGCGTATTTAAACACAAGCGTTACAGACAATAACACAGCTTTTGTGTATCCCTCGTTTACTCTAAATACTACTGTTGGAGCCTCTGATCCTGAAACATAAAAAAATCAAATTTTGGGTCACATCCTGATGAAATTATCTCAAGTTTGAGAAAGTTCACTAGTACACTTAGTAGCTTGACTACTTTTTCTTGTTTTTATCGCTAGGGTACATATTTCTGCATTAATCCATCAAATCTTAAAAACGGAACTGGATTTCACTATTTAAAAGATAATATGCTCAAACCAAAATAGGCATCACAATATGATATAACGGAAAAATAGTATACAATTGATAATAAGAGAATTGAAGTGAACAGTATACCAATATTGTAATGTAAATTACAGTTAAACTTAAACTTTTGTTCCCTTTTGAATATTTCGCTCTCGCTGCGTTTCCTATATATCTGACAATCTAACCTCTTTTTTTAAAGACTAACGTAAATTTGTGCTACTTCTGGGAATCTTGCCGTGAACAATTGATCAAAGTAATTAATTTTCGCACCTTTATTATATTTTGTTTTGGTTAATTATGCTGTAATATAAGAGTTTTTCATAATATTCGAAAAGTGTATCGTTGATAATTTCGTATCAAGTGGTTATTATTCGACGAATATTCGTCAAATGACGGACTATTTCTTTTTTTCCAAAAAGAATTTCTACCTTTATGACATCGTTATTATGAAATAGTAAATAAAAAGTGAAACTTGAGACAGTTTTTCTTATGTTTGCTAAGGATTGATAATTTTATTTGGCGTGTTTGAATAAAGTCGAAAGCTATTAGTACGATTTTTTTTACTCTGACTATATTTATTGGTGAATTACCTTAAGGGGATGATACCTGACTTCTTTTACTCCGCCATGAGTGCCATATAAGTTCTATCTCTTTCGTACTCATGTAGATTTCGTCTTCCCTTAAACCATAAAAATCTTATTTTCGGTACATTCAATATCGTAAAGTCAAATATTTCTGTAATATGCAGGTTTGAGACAAACCAAAGTTTAGTGCCAATTTAACGCTTTCAAATGACATTAGAATCATTCAGATTGGATGAATTCTGCCCAAAATATTCAGCTGTGATAATATTTCTCTATAATTAGCAAACAAAGAAAAGTCCCTGACCTTTAATGTTGTAAAGTCAAATATTTCTGTAATATGGAGGTTTGGGACAAACCAAAGGTTAGTGCTAATTTAACGCTTTCAAATGAGGTTAGAATCATTCAGATCGGATGAACTCTGCCCAAGATATTCAGCTGCGATAATATTTCTCTATAATTAGCAAACAAAGAAAAGTCCCTGACGTTTAATGTTGTAAAGTCACATATATTTCTGTAATATGGAGGTTTGGGACAAACCAAAGGTTAGTGCTAATTTAACGCTTTCAAATGAGGTTAGAATCATTCAGATCGGATGAACTCTGCCCAAGATATTCAGCTTCGATAATATTTATCTATAATTGGCAAACAAAGAAAAGTCCCTGACATTCAATGTCGTAAAGTCATATATTTTTGTAATATGGAGGTTTGGGACAAAGCAAAGTTTAGTGCTAATTTAACGCTTTCAAATGAGGTTAGAATCATTCAGATCGGATGAACTCTGCCCAAGATATTCAGCTTCGATAATACTTATCTATAATTGGCAAACAAAGAAAGGTCCCTGACTATTGAATGATTCGCGAATAAACCTAGAGAAAAATGTAGGGCTGCGTAAAAATTTACCGAAATCCAAAAAAATAATGACAAAAGCACAAAAACAAAGTTACTAGGACAGAATATTAAACTCAAATAAAGGAAAAACATAAGAAACGTTTTAAAGAACCTAAATAAAAGCATAATAATATAAGAGTAAAGACATTGGGATCTTATAAATATTATGGAATTTTATATTTTGTCGTACATATATTTTTTTATAGTTTTCTTGGCGCTAGATATTTTAACGTAAATGTTTGGACGTTGCACCGAAATTTAGTGTTAAATAGCAAGGCTTTTGATCGAGACTAAGATGAATCAGATTGGATCAACTCTTTCCGAGATTTTCAGCAAACTCTGTATTTATCCGTAACTGCTAAACAAAGGAAATTCATTTCCTCGCAGCCAATTCGGGACAACGTTTAGAGTTACAGTGTTAGTTCAAAACTCTTGAATGAGCTTTGGATGAATCGAACTGGATCATGAGCTTATTCCGAAATATCCAACTAAATAAATATTTATCTATAAATACCAAACAAAGGTATGTCTCTTACTATTGAACAATTTGAAAAAATGATGTGACTACATTTTAATCTTAATTTAAGGGTCTTGAAAGAATTTCGGATAAATCGAATTGGGTCAGTTCATTCCGAAATATCCGACTAAATCATTATTTATCCACAAATATCAAACGAAGGAATGTCTCTTACTATTGGATGATTCGAGAAAACGATGTGATTACATTTTACTGTTAATTTAAGGCTATTGAATGAGCCAATGATGAATCGGATTGGATCAACCCTTTCCGAGATATTCAACTAAATCGATTTTTTTTAGAAACTACCTCAAGATAAATAAACAGGTGTCACTGGACGATTCAGGAAAACGAACGAACGACCGAGTGAAATATTCAGAGCCAATGTATTGCTCTTAAGAACGTGTATATTTGTTTGATCAACAGGTTTCAGACTCCAAGCAATAACTCGACAGCGAGCAACGGTGAATGCATGCCCATGACCCAACGAACGTCGCGTCGGGGACGTTCGTCTCGTCGTAGCGTTGATGCCAGAACGGAAGCCGAGTCGAGAACTATGAAACAGGTGGTGAAGATGCTCGTTGCGGTTGTCGTCCTCTTCACCATATGCTGGAGTCCATTGCTCATCGATAATGTCCTTACGGCTTACGGCCTTCTGCCCAGTACGAAATACGAACACTTCAAACATCTAAACACAGCTTTTCAACTTATGGCCTACTTCAACAGTTGCATCAATCCCATTATTTATGGATTCATGTCAAAGCACTTCAGAGAAAGCTTTTTAGCTGCTGCCTGCGGAAGCTGGTGGTGCTGCTGTCCCAGAAAAGTATATACACCTCCGGTTAAGAGACATCCTAGCCTCAGTCAGACGAGGACTACAAGCGTTCGGTAAATATACGAAAATTTATATTTAGTCAAAAAGCAATAAAAAAATATTAGTATATGAGCAACTTCTATACCAAATTAGGCTAAGAATTGACCTCGTATTTCTTGAAACAAATTAAACGTTTTTGTTACGTGAGATATACGCAAAAAAAAGGAAAACATATTTTTTTACGGAATTTTTTATTAATTTCTATTAAAAATGAGGGCGCAGAAAACTTGAAAAATATTAATATCTCAGATTCTATTTATTGTACAAAGATGAACCAAAGCGCGTTTGAAAGTTGAACAAATAAGCTTTCGTCAACAAGTTTTATAAGTAATTAAAAAACAGCAACTTCCTATTGTTATAAATATAAACAATTGTACAGATTAATTATTTTTTTCGTCACCAAAATCACCTTTTGTCCTATTAAAAAATTCTATTTAATTATTATTTTTATTTTGTAACGTATACAATCTTTTTGAGGACCGAGAATAAATGAACTCCATTTTTTTTTTCAATTATAAGGTCCTCCACCGGCGCATCGTGCACTGATTGTGGGCCTATTTGAGACGCATTGAGCAACGGCCACGTCGAAACCTTTTTTAGCTTTTGAGAAAAAAAAAAAAACTTTTTCTGTTTATTATAAATGTCATTTTTATTTAAAGAAAATATAAGATTTGCAATAATATTTTATTCTATTCTAATATATTATATTAACAATAGAATGATTGCTTTTAAGTAAAAATTCTTGAATTTCAATTTGTTTCTGAATTTCAATCAATCTTCATTGTTTCAATTTCAATCAGAATTTTTCGTGTACCATTTATAGTTTTAGCATGTTCAAAACGGGATAGCAAAATTTTTTTGTGATTGCTGTACTCATTTTTATCGACGTACATACATTCTACATTTGGAATAATGATTTTTGCCCATTGAAATAAATCTTTTGGCGTTTTTATAGTTTGTTCTGGTCGTTGAAGAATAGCTCTCGCTGTTAATCTTTTAATCGTTCCGCCAATTTTATCGTTTGATTGCTTTCCACGAATCGTAGGACAAAAAAATAATTCTGCAGTAAATACATCGTCATCGAGATGGTGGGAAAGGTTGATGATAATTTTTACATTTTTTAATTGCGGCATTTATCATGTTTTTTATTATTTCGATCGTTTTTTCTCGATATAAGTGGACAGTTTCATGCTTTAAACAGTTTGAAATAACAGCAAAGTTTTTAATGCTTTTATGTTTATTCTTCTTTATAATAAAAGACAAAAGTATTCATAGTCGACTGTAACGTAAAAATACCAATTTTTAAAATTTGTTATCGTCTGTTTCGAGAACATTTTCTTTCAATTGTTGTAGAATGCCAATGTTTTTATTAGGTGGTAATCAATGTCTCGAAGACTCAATCTCTCGAATGGCTTTTTGACCGACAAGAACGACTGATGCGATTCGTCAAAATGCTATTCGAGAGATTGAGTCTTCGAAACATTGGTTACCACCCTTTTTATTTTCCTCTTTTTTCTGTTCTGTAACATTAACAACGGAGACTTTTTTTGCGCGTAACATTACAGACTTTTTCAAACCTTTCCACAGGGTATGCTTGTTGAAGTAATTTACGTTTATTTACTGACGTATCACCTAATGAAATTAAAGTTTCATTTAAAGCAGCTATAGTTGTTTAATTTTTTGGTTAACCCGTTGAATGTCGGGTCCAAGAATGTATTCAGTAGTAAAAGAGTTTGTGCGATTCTTTCATTGTCAAAAAAGCAATAATTTAGTTTCAGCCGGCACTACATCTAGTGGTTCAATGAACGGTTTATAATTGTCTTACAAAAATAAAAATTTACATTTCATCGGTAGCATCTTATGACATTTCTATTACATATTTTTAAATTGGTTACAATTAGCATATTGTCCAAATATTTTTTTTTCTCTAATGTCTCTATATTCAGAAAAACATAGTAAAAAAAATTTAACAACACTATTAAACAGGACTTATTTTTTTATTTCCTTTAATTTGTTTTATTTTAAACGACTTATAACAATTTAAAAAAAAAAGAGTCCATTGATTCTATATTTAATAAAAATAGCAATATAATTGGAATTATATTTACTTAAAAAATTGTTCACAAAAGCTTAATAGTTCAGTTTTAAAGCGCGTCTTGGTTCATCTGATTTTTCAATCAAATTCAACTTATCATAATTTCCATAAAAAGAGTTGTTTGAACGTATAAAAGAATAGTTGTTTCTTTTTGCGTGTACTTTAGGGTAAATGTCCCAATTACTGCCGATCGCGAATCGAGATGGTTTTTAAATATACGATAAGATGTTTAACGACGACAAAATGTCCCGCACCTATCTGAAAAGCACTTATTTGGTACTTTTTAAACACAAACCGAGAGTTATCTAAAACCTTAAAAAATGCAGATTTCACGAAAAAAAAACGCACACAAATCAGAAAAGAGTCACATGCTGGTATAACTGTGGTTCTGCATGAATTACTGCGCACCAATTACTGCGAAAAATCTAGTTACTGCGTGTGCAATACTGCGGTTTTATTCCAAGTAAAGCTATAATTGAATTCGTCGATTTTGGCATGAAAATCATAGAAATTCTCGGAAGTAGGTACAGTGTTTGAACGATTCAAGACATATCAATTAATTAAACACATAATTAGTACATATAAAATACATTAACAGCAACAACAAAAAATCTATTTGAATGTTTTTCTACACTAATTCGCATTCAGTTCATTTTGCTATTTTTGAGAGCTTTAATATTTTTAAAAAATTTCTTCTCGTTCTTTTTGTTTCATTAAAATTTATTCTGTTGCTTTTTTTCCTTCCGTATCATCATTTTTTTCTGCTGTTTTAATCGTTTTTCTTTTTCTTTTTTAACTTTTTGCTGTTTTTTCTGACATTTTTCTTCTTTTGTTATTACTCGATCTGATTCTTTTTTGATATTCAACTGTTCTTGTTTTTCATTTCCTTTCATTTTTTAATTTGTTGATGTAAAACTTCAGATACAACAGGTGCCTTTTTAGTTTTGAATTTTGTTCGTTTTTTTTTTGGTTTAGTTTATTATAATTCGGTCATTGTTCACAGATTTTTCACAGATTCACTTCATGTTTGTTCGCTTGTCTTAAAAATATAATGTAAAACATAAAATTTTGGTAATCGCTCATTAGACTGAACTTTTTGATTTTTACTATTATCTTTGAATGTCTTATTAGATTATGATTCTATGTTATATTATCACATAAGACTTTATCCATTGAAGCCGTAAAATTAGATCTTGAATTTGTTGAGTTAATAGATTCTTCTGTAGCTGTATTGCCACAGACTGCAGTATTGAGTAGATTCGATAAGCTGACATGATTACATGTGTTTTCGATAGGTAAACTATCAGTCGGTTCAAAAACATTCGATTGCCGAAATTCTTTGTCGAAAGTTGAATTGGTGTGTTCTTCAGCAAAAGTGTGTTCGATGGATGTTATGAGTAGATCTGTCTTTTTAATTTCATCGGTATCAGTATACTGGTTAAAATGGTTACTAAATGCTACAATAGCGTAATTTTTCGACTCTTTGTAATGACCGGACGTAGAATTTGAGGAAGTGTATAGAATAGAAGTGACGATAGCCTGCCGAATTATCGAAGAGAGAAAATATATGATGATCAGCGGGGATCGAACCTGAATTGTTCTGGTATTGAGTAAGAGGGCTAACCACTGCGCTGATGTCACATATATATTCCTTTTATTCGAATTGTCTACTTATATGCAAGGCAGGCATCGTTACACCTTACTTAAAATATTTTCATTAGGATCTACATCTAGTTCCATCATCACACATCTTTCATTAAACATGCTCATCTCTTGTATCAGCAAAGAATATATCTCTTGTATCTGAAAAAATTAGCTGCATGGATTGTGGCTGTAATGAAAACTTCATGGAAATATTGTTATATCATTTTTTACATTTTTCTGATACGATTTATTAAGTACAAATGAGTGTGAAAAAAAGTATTTAAAAGAAATGGTGTAAAAATTGTATTTTTATTTTTATCCAATCGGATTAAAATTAATTAATAAGTATGTAGAAATCTAAAAATATGGATAATCATATGAAAAAATTTAAAAAGTATAAATTAAATATATACTGGAATGTATTCGGAGCAATTCACAGATTCTAGATCTTTTGGCGAATCGTCTTTACCAACTTCTGATGAACCATTTAGGATTTCAATCTCAACGTATCGTGCGATAGCTTATACAACATCTCGAAAATACGTTCATCTCTTGTTAATCATTTCCATGTAGGACCTTCATTCAGCCGAAATGTTTGTAGTTTTTCTTTGGTCATTAAACTTTCAATCACTTGTAAAGGATCGACGTTATCTTGTATGAATTCAGAATTATTCACTGATCGCCTTAGCCTTTGATTGCGTTTAAAGACCTTGATGAAATCAATAGCACTGACATCAAAGGGGCATAAGCCACACTTTTTGAAACCATTTCTCAAAAGTTTCGCTGTATCGATGGCATCAAGTGTTTTTTTCAAGACTGGAGCGAATTCGTATTTTTTAATTCATATGCTTGAAGAACTTTCATAAACCGTTATATTAATCCGTTGTCATTGAGCTTTGTAGGATAGAAAAAAAGATACGTCTAGGGGCTGTATAATGTGTGTAGAATTTGGATACAATGCTATGGGTACTGTTTCATGCTCTGAAAAAAATGTACTAAATTGTAGCGTTAGGTGTGACGAATGGCCATAAATATATAAAATCATTGGACGTTTCACTTGTTTCATGGTCAACCAAGGCTCGAATACTTTCACGATAAATTCTTAAAGAGATCCATCCCTTTTCCCTAAATCCAAAAGCAAACTCAGCCGGTGTCATTTCTGCAACTTTTGTTGATAATGATTTTCCAGAAAATAGGATGAAAGTTGGAGCAAGCACAGGTTTTTTATCAGTATATTTATTACATTTTTTCGCTCGTTGCGTTGACTCTGGGGTATTGTATTCCCGAGGGATTGTAGCTATGGATTTTCCTTTTTTAACCTCCTGCACGGCCAGCCTCAAATTTTCTTTCGGAAAATCCAATCTTTTATTCTTTTTTCAACTTTATTTCGTTTCTTAACAGTTTTTCCCATTTTTATTCTTTTCGCCTCCCAACGCTTCAATATATGTATATGATACACTAGGTAGATAGTAGAACGTACGATAGTTGATAGAGCTAAGATTTGAGGTTATGTTATAGGTTCTAAAAATAGTCGCAGTAATTCATACAGATGGCAAAATAATGTACCTAATACTGCGTTAGTAAAAAATAATAAAAAATATATATTAACGTTATTTCACATATATTTTTTGAAACAAAATACGATTACTTCATACAAAATATTGCGATAAATATTTTGTTAATATAATTAACTTAATACTTATTAGATAGGTACGAAATAATTTTAAAGGACTTATGTACTCGGAAAAATAATAATTCAATACTTTTATCTGAAACCGCAGTAATTGGCGCATCCGCAGTAATACCTACATTTACCTTACGTAAAAAAGTTTAATCAATTGAAAAAATAGAAAATAAAAATACCTCAAACTTGGCCCTGACTTGGTGTGAATCGCTCGTACGACTAATTTTTCGGGAGTCCATACGACTTTAATGTCAATAACGAAGCTAATAGTCAATCTAATGCGTTATATGGAATCAATGAAAAACCATCAATTGATATTTATTCATAAAATCAATGATGTTCAAACGGCATTCGCATACGATTTCCTTTACTAAAAAAAAAAAACATAAATTACTATAGAAAAATCAATGGTGTGCGATGACCTGTTAATTGCGAAATCGTTCTTCACTTTGCCTTGGGAAATCGCCATTGGCGATGGATTCTTTTCTTTTTTTCTTTATTTTCTTATACTATATACATCTTAACATCTTTCAAATAGAAGTTGGATACGTATTGAGTGTATCATACAAAAACAAACTTCATCGAACGATTCTTAGAATCATTTCACCATTTCCGGCTCGGATTTCATTTTTCTTAAAAAATCGGCGGTATGACAATAGTGTTTATATGGCCCAAATTGGGCTTACGGGCAGTGACAGTACCGGGTCAGTACTCACTGACATCAAAATCATTACTGGAATAATGTTGGAGTCGCAACACCGGTTCAACTCTTGACTAATGATCCGTATTGGGTCAGAGTTAATATTAATGGTTAATCCGACATTGGGGAAACACTGATTTCGGAATCGTATTAATACTAACTTCGACCTGAAACTGTCCACGAGTGCCTACACAGAATTACTAGTTTGTCTAAAATACACTGTTGAAATTACGGTGTTAAAATTAATGCTCGCACACTATTCATACGAGTCCACACTGACGGCTGGTGTCAACGGCCGGTGTTCAATAGCTGGTGTCCATTTGCATAATAACCTCAACTTTCAATGCGATTTACTTGAAAATAAGTAAATAAAATTCAATGACATTTTCAATGGATTATATTCGAGGCATAATTCTGTTTCGATTGCTGATAATTTATTAATTTTCATCTACTCATTCCGAACATATATATGTTGTAAATTTTAAGTTGTTACCTAATGATTATAACACGATCGGTTGTGTGAATTTAACACGATGAAAATTGTTAAAATCAACACCAAATGAGTCAACACTGGTCAAAAGTTCACACCAATCGTCCTTAACACCCAGGATTTTTAATAATATATCATAGAAATACGGATCTGTACTGACGAGTAATTTTGTTTACAAACTAATGGTCAGTGTTTGGCCAGAATTAGTATTAATACTAACTCGAAGTCAGTGCCAGACCCATGGCCAATCCAACATTGAAGAAACACTGATCTAGGAATCGTATTAATAGTAACTCTGACTTGACACTGCCCATCAGTGCCTGTACAGGACTACTAGTTAGTATAAAACAAAGATACTGACTTGTACTGATAAGTAGTTTTGTTTAAGAACTGATGGCCAGCATTGGCCTAGAGTTAGTATTAATACTAATTCAAAGTTTGTATCGTGCCTAATCCTGGCCGAACACAGTCAACCAGTGCACTACTAGATAGTATAGGGTACGGCTCGTGTCGTATTTCCAACAATGTTACGGTGCTAATTTTCATTTGACAAGTGCTGGTCACGTACAGCTATCGGCATTGACAACTCGGCATCAATATTGTTCAAAGCCCGAGTTTTTTTGCTAAACGTACATGCGCCGTGATATGTGGTGAAATATAAAAATAAACTTCTTTAGGATTTCTCCTGTGTATTTGTTCGGACAGGTGGGCTTGAATTTCCCTTCAACAAGAAGAGGCACGGAGCGACAGGACAAGAATCACATTTTAGATGTATAACGAGAACAACAACTGGAATATAATGAAGTTGCGGTCGTGGCTGCTCTTCAAGCATGTAATTGCATTCGGATTATCTCGTACCTACGGTTATTCCGCTGGTATCCGTTGTATTAGTATTATGACGTTAGCGCATATCTCGCAAGGCAAATAGCCTTACTGGATAGTATTCTCTATGTATGCATTTAGTACTTTTCCTTTGTTGTGTGACAGAAAGCTCAAGGCTGCGCCGCACACGTATCTTTCAACCCCTGCGGCGATAACGCCCGTCGTTTCGCGTCCAGCATAAATGTGACGATGTAACGCATACGGTATAACACGAATCACATGAAGGAGATCGTGTGGATAATATTACCATCCTGCTAACCAATCCCTTTATTATCCCTCCTATCCAACCTCCTTGTTTTATTGGCTCTTACTCCTTATAATGTTCTGCTTGTTTAGATCTTCATTGGAACTGGCGTCTTCCATTTGTATAAAGAAAAATAATGTAAATATGAAATACTTTTGTTTATCGATGTATTAATAACGGGCCTCGTGGGTCGTAATTCGCAAACAATTTATTATTGAATATATTTATTGGACTCTGGCCCTATCAAAATCCATAATTTTCCATAGTTTTTTTGTTGAAAGTAAACGTAATTCGATTGGAATGTATGGAATAAAAAGCATTTGCAATGCCTTATTTTTGATATGGTACATTTTTGTCGACATTCATAGTTTAAAAGTTGTTCACTTTGAACGGTAATTTAAATGTTATTTATCAACTTTTATCCGTGAATGGTAAAATCCAACGAAATTAATATGCTCACGAGCTTATTAGCTGTCGGGTCAATAGACAGACATGTTGGAATGCATTTGCATTAAAATCAAGCGAAATTTCATTGATATCACCATAGTTATTATACAAGAGGAGATGAGAAAATTGAATTTTCCGAATTATCGCAACTGTAATTCTTATCTCAATGTTTGGATGAAAGTTTTTTAAAAAATTTCTCAAAAATTCAATTCAATGGTTCAAATGATAATTCAGATTTCCATCATTGTCTCCGTCCTAGCATCAATCCGTCAAGTATTCAAAAAACAGTGTCGAAAATATATTGGAATACCGAGGATCCGAGGGCCTTGTACCCTCTTTTTGCATTTATAGCGATCGAGATTATTTAACGAAAGGAAAAAACTTTTTGTAGCACGTACACAAAAGTTCCCCTTTCCGTTTCTGTGAAGTGTGGCAAAAGTGGTGCTTTTTAGTAAAATATGCGGAAAAAGTGCTGTACATGCGTAAATCACACTATTTAATTTTTCGCAAACTTTTTTAACACCCTAGTTACTTTTTCGCACTTTATCACAAAGTATTACATATTTTGCGTTGTACGTCAATTGTAACATAGCGTCTCTTTTTCGCACATTGCGATTATCCGCATAGGAGTTGTATAACGTATTCTCAATGTCACGAATCATCGGCTTACGATAGAATTTATCAAGTGTATATAGTAAATGTTTATATAGTTCTAGAAGCGAGCGAGAGCGAGATATAAATTCGGTTTGTGCTTGTTCAAGCAGATTTGAGAAAAGTGGAAGAGGAAGAACGGGTGATCTGTGCGAATATTTATCTCGTTCCAGCTGCTCCACCTCGATTACGTATATACCTTTGTGTAAAGTATAGTGAGTCTTGCGCGATTTGTGTATATGAAAGTGTGTCTGAGATACCACGAGACATTTCATCGTAAAATAGTGTTTAACTCAGCATATAGACAAAGATGTATAAATATCTATTTATTGATTAATAAATTGAAAGGAAAGCAAGATATTTAACCTTCATCGTATAAATATTTATGAAAATAATTAAATATCGAAGGTAAGTACCAACCACAAATGTAATTAATTAATTTTAAGTGTAGACTACAAATATACATCAGCATCGTACATTTTTCCATTAGAATTTTACTGTAATTGCAGTCTGGTTTAACCAATAATCTGTTCAAATTTAGGATCACACCGATTAGTATTTAAAAAAATATTTTTATTCCTAACGATGATTCGAGACAAAAATGAGAAATACAATCGCTATTTCTTCGATTTGTAATAATGATATTTAAAAGATTATCGAGAAAAAGTTCACCAACAATGTTGTTATTAATTGGTCAAAGTAATTCTAGTCAAGCGATCGTATACATTTTAACAATTATATTGATATATAGCGTCTTTGTTTAGTCAGCAGGATGGACGCTTTGTGAAACACAACTCAAGTTTCGAGATACGTGATTGCGATTCTAAGCGCGGGAAGAGAGATCTAATTCAAATTCTGCATTTGCGAATCATTATAAATATCGGGTTTAATTGCTTGAACCAATTGAATTCAAATTGATCAAACAACCAGATTCGACAATTCGTTATCAAAGAAACAGTGAAAGAAATTCCGTGGAAATTTGCATGTATTGTAAAACTGTGGGAAACATTTATTCACACTTCCTTTGTTAAGGGGGGGGGGGGTTAAGGGTTTGCACTTTTGAAAAATCGTTTTTTTTTGTTGCCTTTTCTTATAGTTAAACATTTCAAGAATATAGTCTCAAAATTTGAAGTCGATCAGAGCAAAACTCTCGAAGTTATTGACTAGTTAGTCTCCTCTCGGAAAGACAGCGCGCAGCTGGCGAGCAAGTATATACAGTAGCGGACAAAAGTTTAAGACGGAGAGGAAAAAAAAAGTAATCGTTGATTTTTTTATGAAAAGAATTGACTCAGTGGATTTTTTTTTGTATTAGCTAATTAATCATTAATTCATATATTTATTACATAAATTCAATTTTGCGCGTAACAACATTAGATACAATAAACAAAGAAAACATAAATTTGTTTGATATCTTCGGGGACAAAAGTTTAAGACTATACGTAAAAAAATATTTTTTGGTAGAAAATATACAGATATTTTCCTCCCTTCAATACTTTGTCCACAGTCCATTATTTTTTTATCACATCAGCACATCTTTGAGGCATTGAATCAATAAATTTTTTGCAGTCGTCCACAGTTGTTTCATTCCACGTTTTTTCAACCAAAGAGTACAAATCGTCAAAATTTTTTGGTTTATTTCTTTGAACCCTTCTTTTTATGGTACACCATAAGTTTTCAATTGGATTTAAATCCGGCGACTGCGACGGCCACGGTAATAAAGTGATTTTTTCATCTTGAAAAAAACTTTTCACTACCCGAGCCGTATGCTTTGGGTCATTATCTTGTTGATAAATAAAATTATCACCCATATTTTCATAGGCATACGGTAACATAGTATTTTTCAATATATCCAAGTATTGAAAACGGTCCATGATTCCATTAATTCGGCGTATTGGTCCAGGACCATTGCGAGAAAAACATGCCCACACCATTACGTTTCCACCTCCATGCTTAACTGTCGGTAAAACACATCGAGGATTTAAATCTTCGTCAATTCGACGTCTTACATACAGTATCCCGTCAGAACAAATTCGGTTGAATTTGGATTCGTCCGAAAATAGCACATTTTGCCAATCCTCACTTGTCCAATGCCGATGAGCCTTAGCAAATTGCAGTCGTAATTTTTTATTCTTTTTACTGAGCATCGGCTTCTTCCGTGGCTTTCGTGCTTTCAAATTGAATTCGTCTAATCGTCTTCGGACAGTTCTTACACTAATTTGTGCATTATTATTACTGGATATTTCAACTCTGATATCGACTGCTGAACGAAAACGATCTCTCTCGCTTAATCGATGAATCCGACGATCCAGCGTTGGCGTGGTTTTCCGCGGTCTACCGTTTTTTGGTCGATCAAAATAGTCCCCAGTCTTCACAAACTTGTACCACGCTTGCTTACAAGAAGTTTCTGATCGATTCATTTGAGTTGCAATTGAAGAAAATGTCTCATTTTGCTTCCGTAGAGACACGATTAGTTTTCGTTCAGTTGATGACAAATTACGGGCTTTACCCATACTCTTTTCGTACGTAATTAAACTTAAGACACTGGATGATACACCACAAACTATTTACAGTATTAATATATCAAATTATTGCGTGGATCGACTACGGGTATCTTGTTCGACAGATCGTCTTAAACTAATGTCCGCTGTTTACAGATGGTTGGAAGAAAAAAAAAAATTGTATAATCTATATTGTTTACATTTGACGACCGAGACTTGTACATTATGAAGGTCAAACGTACACATGTATTGTAAAAAAACAACAAGTCGAAAGAAACGTTAGTACTTGTATGACAGATCTATGAACCAAATTGTAATTCATCGTCTTAAACTTTTGTCCGCTACTGTAGTTTATTCGCTTGGGGATCGTTCTGGCCTATTGTTCTGTTTCGAAAAATTGCTATTTAGTAAAGACAGGTAACTAAAGCCGTAAATATATTTTTTATATGTGTATATTATACACTGTATAATATTTTAAAAAGCGAGACGAGCGTCAGTTAATGTTGTACGTTCGATCGTGCGCTTATTCTCAGTGATTTTATAATTGATTTGTGATTTTTGTCAAGATATTTTCTGTTAAAAAAGTGCCAAAAGACGTTGAAAAATATTATAGAATCATCGATTTTTTGCTTATTTTCTCAACAATTTCAAGTTTGGTTAAATGTGCTCAGTGTGATGGTTCAGTTGAGTTCAAAAGTTGCACAAAAGAAGGTCTTGGCTTTAAAATCCAGGTAAAATGAGCCAATTGTGATCCACGCTATATACCGTCGAGTGAGAAAACTTTAAACGCGTTTTTCTCAAAACCACTTTTTTAAAGTCCGTGTGCACTGCTATTTAAAAACTACATTACCGATTCATTTCAAACTTGGTACACACTTTCTACATATAAAATACCTCCCCCCAACGTTAAGTTTTAGATTTTTTTTTACATTAAGGGGGTTTACCACTTACAAAATGGCGGAATTTTTTGTAAAAAATAGCAGTTTTCACTTTAAATCACCACCAAAAATTTAAAAATGAAAAAAATAATAATCAGAGAACGTTGGGGGGAGGATTTAATGATACTTTGACTAAATTTTAATGGTTTGTTATTTTAGATAGTTTCCAGCTGAGATACAGTGCACACCGCAAATCGTCTATTTCCAAAGACGTTCTTGGAAAAGCTCCGTCATTGGCTTGTTTGTCGATATTTTAGCATAAAAAAATTACTGAGTGTTGTTCAAATTCTAAAAAAAAAATCGCAAAAAAAGTGTTTTTTTTCACGCTAAAACCCTTCCCCCCCCCCCCCCCCCCAAGGGGAAGAATTGGCGAATGTCATCTAGACATTATATCTATATTATTAAGTAGTATCTATATTATTAAATATTATTAAGTAGTATCAATAAATATTATTAATTATATATTTTTGTTTAAAAGATTGGTATAACAATCGATTATACAGAATTAATGGTTTATTTAAGTGATCAGAAATCGTGGTAGCAAGGGTTCCGTACCTGGAGCATTTATCTTAACGTTGATTTCTTTGAAGACCCTCGAGCCTCAGCTTAACCAGAATATCTTTAACCAGAATTTATTGGTATGAGGTTTCGGTGTTGAGTAGGGGATTGAAGAGGAGAAGCATCATCAGTAAGCGCTTGCTTTAAATTACATGAAAGCACGGTGTTGTACTGAAGTAAGGCAAGGTAAATATCGGCGAAGATGGAGAGGATCGAAACAGAGAAGAAGAGAGACGATAGAGGATGGCAGAGACGATCGCTAGGGTTTCATCTCACATCTGGGTTCTGATCTGACATTATGTCTTCTCTCCCTTGAAATACAGGAATAAGTGAATACCGCTCCCACTCATGTTGTTCCTTGTGTAGTTGTTGGAGTGCTTTAATCTCTTTTCACCAATCGTTCCCTTTTCATGATGAAGCTTGAATGTTAAATTACACCGCTACACGTTATCAAACTTCTCAATTTTTTTCGCTACACGCTTCCGAGACTCATCCACCTGGTTCTCTTGGATCGATGAAGCTAATTTATATATTTTTATTTTAGATATCAAAGAATATATTTTTCAAAAGAGAACATTATGTAGTAATATTAATTCTCAGGAATCTGGTCGAAAAAGGAAAACATAACCATTTTTGTTTCCTGACGGAGAGAGCTTTGATGTTTTTTGGTTGAGTCTTCAATACTATGTTACTCAACATTTTTCAAAACGTCGTGAAAAGCGATTTAGAAAAAAATGTCCGATTTACCCTTTAATCGTTTCCACTATTGGGATAAAATTGGAAATGTTAGTAAAGCAGAAATCACCCTTTAATCGTGACAAGTTTTATTCAAATTCATGCAGCTATAAAAATGTGAGAACCAAGACTAATTGGTATTGAGCTTCGGCAGACTAAACAAAACGGTTAAAAAGTTGTTATTTAAAAAAAAAGTTACTGCAGTCTCATCCACCGATTCTCATCTATGGATAATGATTATTTCAATTCTGGTTTCTTCATAAAGGAGGTGATATTCAAATTTTCAATAGAATAAAAAATTTAGTAAAATTGTAAATTTCATATCGTTTAAATCTCTCAATCGATTCTTACAAAATTTAAGGCCAAGCAACGTTGTCTCCTAGCCAATCTGTATGCCAATTTTCAGTTTGATAGATGAAAATTTACGATAATTATAGGAAAAATAGATTTTTTTCGAAAAACTACAAAAATTCATGATTCAATAAAATCTGAACGACTTGATCGTGATTCTTGCCAAACTCAATACCGAGCAACCTTATCTCCTGACTTATTCTTGTATAAAGTATTAGCTCGATAGCTAAAAATGTACGAAAGTTAGATAGAGAATGTTACACTCTTTTTCGAAAAGTTCAAACAACTTTAAAATGAGACACTCAATAGCGATTTGGACAAAATTGCAGGAAACCAACAAGAGTTACGATTCGACTCATGTCCAAAGTTTCAGAAAGATTCAGTAGTCTGTTCTTGAAATATACCCATTTCGATTTTGCAAGCTCATCATCACAAAATCGCGCACACACACGCGCAAACGCACGGACACGCCCGAACATTTGTTTCTAAATATGATTTCTCGATGTTTTGGAATATTTTATGTACTTTGGACATAAAAATCTTGAGAAATATTTGTGTTTACGAAAATAAAGCTTTCTCTATGCTATAAAGAGCAAAAATAATAAATGTATTTTACATTTACATTCAAAGTAATAATGAAGTTGACGAAAGAAGCCGAGCAACAGTTTTTGAGTTTTGTAAAAACTCAAACGAGTTTTGTAAAAAACCAATCTCTTGACAATCTATGAAATATAGGTATGCAGGATGATTTGAAATGATTCTCAAACTTTAAGGTGGAGGCAGTTAGTCGTCCCCTGAGTAAAGTTACTTAGTAGCTTTTCGAACTTTCCAATAATTATTTAGTAATATTTTTATAAAGAACATTGTAAATTTTGATTAATGGACCAATGATTACTTTTCAACCGTACGCCCAATGCGGGTTGATCCAGAATTTACAAATCTATATGGATTACTTAATCTCATTATTAATTCCATGTACATCGTTAAATGTTACGAGGATTGTTCAAGACTAACTAATCCTCTAAGTCTAAGCGTCTCCACTAGGAAAATAGTAGGATTAAGTGGAGCAAAGATTAGTTAATCCGGGATTAGGCGTACGGTGGAAGTGTATTCAATAAGAACAAACTATCTTGCCACGCTGGGAGTCGGTGGGGATGGTTCGAGATTGTTAGACGAACATGGCAACATTGGACGGAGTACAACTCCTGTCATACACGTAGATTCTGCGACAAAGCCGAATTAAGGCAATACACCCCCCCCCCCCCTTATCCTAACAGCGAATTTTTTGGTTGTTTAAGGTTACCCAGAAAATAACGTGATTAAATCAATGGATCGACGATGACCCATTTATCTATAAATTGTAGGTTCTAAATCTCGTTTAAAATGTTGAAGATGTATATTATTGAGCGTGCCCTTAATTTTATTATTTGCTACATCGTGTTCAATTTTAAAACACTGTCTTATAATTACATTAAATCACGCTGTCAATCCGGCCTTTAATTTAGAGTTCCAGATAGCCATAAACCAACATGGTGATGCCACTCGGGGTGCACGGAACGGCACGAAGTTTTGAAGCGATAACCGTGGGCTCGCAGTGTCTGCACGTCGTATTCAATCCATCACGGTACCATGACTAGACAGTTTTAGCACTTTGTGAGGTTTACGGAGGTGCCACAGTCGCCATATGCGGACAGACAATGTCGTCATACGCGGACGAAACTTTTGCTCCGCCGTGTGCCGACTCGGCTGCACGTTTGTCTATCTGGTATCAACTATAAACCGGACCGGTGGAGAATCTTCTAATATAGGGGAACAGAGATGTGTATGAGTATCTGTGGGCTGTCTGTGAGTATGTGCGTGTATGTGTGTGCGTGGGGGCGCGCGCGTGCCTCTGTGAATGTTTATATGAGTGCTTGTGAGTATGACTGTGTTCTCCCATACATCGGTGGTGGTGACGAGGTCTTTTTATAATATAGAAAGTATCTATTTATATTAGGACAATTACCGCTATATATAGGGACGGGGAGGGGGGTCAATAATAGGTATAAAATATTAAATTAATGTAAATAATTGTCAACAAAATAGATACATTAAATTTTATCGCCAGACCTATGAGATATTAAATGTTCGGTCGCCTGACAGAGCGCGTAAAACAACATAACAATAGTATTTAACATTTTCGGACAACCGAACTTCATTGCATCCACTCATAATTTTATTTTTCATTCGAATGTATGATTTGTTGTCAGTTGTGTAATTGATCACTTCATATTATTGTCCGTCATCGGTGACACTTGTAGTAAAGTAACGCAGTTCGCGTTTGTGTTAGGCTGAATGTTACTACAGGCGGACATAACTTTTTGCACTACAATTTCGAAGAGTCGAAGCGAGAGGAATAAATGCGCTCGCTTCACTGTTGCACTTTGTCCCACTCTGTCTCACTCACAGGCGCAAATTAGATGTGCGCTATAATGAAAATTCAGGATTAGGCTCGAATACGGGCTCCAGTATCAATGTGACGAAATGTTATGCCGCGTACTACTACATTTAATAAGAAATGATTACGAATTTACAGAATTATCTGACGGACATTGGACGCTAAATTTATTTTTCAGACTTATCTGTTGTCTATGAGTATAAAAATAGCTGATGCTTGATGATGCTAAAACCGAAGTCGAGCGAGTTTAACGATGACGTGAAACGCCTGTTGGCGTTAAGGCAAAAAAAAACTTTCAGCACTGACATTCTTCCACAACAGGTAAAAAAAGGATGTAAAGTAGAACCTTGCACATTGCTTCCTTATTATTTTCCACTTATTCACAAAGCCACCTCTATGAAGAAATATGTTGATTAATATTGGTTTCCTTGTAGAGGAAGTTGCGTAAAAATGGAAAATAATGAGACAGCAATGTACAACGTTCTGCTTTGTTTCCTTGTTTTAAACAATTGTAGAAACTGAAGTGATCAAGAAATGAAAATACTCAAAGTCCTCTAAAATCTCATTGCTTCAATGTATTTCAATGAAAATTGTAGTAAATAATGAAAAGTTACGAGATAACTTATGTAACAAATTTAAGATTAATTAGTCAGGTTATTTACGAGTAACAAATTTCGTATTTAACTGTTAAAAACGTTTAAAACTTTTAAAACATTCAAATTAATATAAAATCTAAACTTTTCGATCGATCTTCGTCATATTAAATATCTAGCATCACTCAACATTAGTTCATTTCTGTGGAAATATCGAGTTAGAGCAATGTCAATTTTTTGGAAAACTCGAAAATTCTGGAAAATCCGAACCTCTTTGTCGATTTCGATCAAATTCGATATAAATTATTCTAGAACGTTACTACTTCTATCATGAAGGACTATTTAGCTCATTAGCCATAATTGGGTTAAAATCTTCACAGAGAAATTTTCGAAAGTTCAAATTGTTATAACATTCGAATCTATGTATCAATTTTTACTAAAATCGTAAGAAGCAAAAGGCTTCCGCGATACTTATGTAACCAATTCCATTATCAACTTAGTTCATATCATTCTTGTGATACAGAAGTTTAAATTTTCCAGAGGCTTAACACAGACACAGACATCCATCTCGAAATTTTCTCGACGTTTTAGATCATTTTGAGTATCCTGACTTAAAAATCTCAATATTGAAATCATGTACACCCGAAATTCTTCGCTAACCAGAAAATGTTCATTGAAATTTCGACGCTTGAATGCGAGGTATTCAATCAAGTGCGCACCAACGTGGTTCGATGCAAATCGATTATGGCGAGATTCAAATGTTTCGTACAGCTCGTAAAAATGAGTTTAATAACAGTTGAGCTTTGTTAATAGATAAAAGATTTCTAGTTAAAGTATATCTTTTGTATTTTGGAAAACCACTGAAGCGCTAAGCGTACCTGTTTTCAACAATGAACATGTTGATTTTATAGAATACGAGCTTTCGTTGATAAGTTAAAGACAATGAAATAGTTTCATACTTTTGTTATTATAGAAATAACTCGCGACACACGGAACGAAAGGGGAGTGACGTACGTAAACGGTTTATTAATTCGAGATATATGAAATATATAATTTGTCGTAGTCGGTTGCAGTAGTTTCGTTGAATTTGGAGTTGGTAATGAACAACGTCTCGAGCAATGTGTATCGTGACTCCCATGGGACTTACTGGTGTAATGACCGCATTCGCACACGTTGTTTCGACGCCGATAATATAAAGTTTAAAATGTTGAACTTGAGTTTTCTCGCGGTACACTCAGTTCTTAATATACCTCGCTCATTTGCGATAGAATTATAATCACGCACACCGCGTTGACATTCTGTTCCCTCGGGTGGGAAAGCTTGATTGCGAAGAATCGAACACACGTAATATACAGTTTGCGGCGGAACAAGGCAAGACACTGTTGGGTCGACGAGAGATCTCCGGTGACACTCGTCTAGTGTTGAAGTTCGCGAAAGACTAACGAATTTTTATTAGACCGTAAGAAGCGCGTGAGATTCATTGCCCTTGTTTTAGTGGCAACGCCCTGAAAAATTGTCGAATATACAGAAAGAGTCGAGCCTCGCACCTCGCGCGGGTAATTAATCAATAACGCGTGGCCAATCACTCAACTTTGATCATACGTGATGAAGGAAAATAAGGATTTTATAGAATACGAGCTTTTATTGATAAGTTAAAGACAATGAAATAGTTTCATACTTTTGTTATTATAGAAATAACTCGCGACACACGGAACGAAAGGGGAGTGACGTACGTAAACGGTTTATTAATTCGAGATATATGAAATATATAATTTGTCGTAGTCGGTTGCAGTAGTTTCGTTGAATTTGGAGTTGGTAATGAACAACGTCTCGAGCAATGTGTATCGTGACTCCCATGGGACTTACTGGTGTAATGACCGCATTCGCACACGTTGTTTCGACGCCGATAATATAAAGTTTAAAATGTTGAACTTGAGTTTTCTCGCGGTACACTCAGTTCTTAATATACCTCGCTCATTTGCGATAGAATTATAATCACGCACACCACGTTGACATTCTGTTCCCTCGGGTGGGAAAGCTTGATTGCGAAGAATCGAACACACGTAATATACAGTTTGCGGCGGAACAAGGCAAGACACTGTTGGGTCGACGAGAGATCTCCGGTGAGACTCGTCAAGTGTTGAAGTTCGCGAAAGACTAACGAATTTTTATTAGACCGTAAGGAGCGCATGAGATTCATCGCCCTTGTTTTAGTGGCAAGGCCCTGAAAAATTGTCGAATATATAGAAAGAGTCGAGCCTCGCACCTCGCGCGGGTAATAAATCAACAACGCGTGGCCAATCACTCAACTTTGATCATACGTGATGCAGGAAAATAAGGATTTGCGATAACCATTTCCAGCATATGCTGTATCACGTGTCAGTTACAGAAACCAAATCGAAATAATATTTCCCTACTACTTTCCATTGGTTAGCGAAAAATTATACCGAAGACCCTGTCAACTTGATTCCTGTAACCAATTACAGTGCTGTCGCCATCACGAGCTATTAGGTCGTCTAACTAATGTCAGCGGTAGCTAGGACAAGCATTTGGATGGTACCGGCAATCTACGAGCTGGTTACCGTTACCAATCGCTTTCCGTCTATAACCAATCGACTGGTAAGTGCTACGATAAAAACTTTTCATAAAGGCAAGTTTTTGGTTTAAATATATTCAAGCATTGAGATTGTAGAGCCAATAACATTTTTTTAATAGTTTGCCTACTAAAATGTTGTAAAACTTAAAGTTTTTATAAGTTTCATTAAACAAAGATGCAAAGTGGAATTGCACATTGCTTTCTCATTATTTTTTATTTACACGTAGCATCCTCTACGAGGAAACAAAAATTGATCATCATACTTCGTCACAGAAGTAGCTCAATGAATAATGGAAAATAATGAGGAAGCAATGTGCAAGGATCAACTTACCATTCTTTTTTAAATATTTCATAATTCTCAGTAGAAATATTGACGTCTCGTTCAAATAATTTATTTAGTTATTCACTCTTAAGTAATTACTTTTGCAAAAATGTTATCCGCCATATCCTCAAGGTCTTAGAATCGTCAACTTTTACTAATTTTAAATCGAGGTTTTAATAATACTGAGGATTCCTGATATCATAGAACCAGCTCGAAACATTTATTTAGACGTCAGAGGCTGTCCATCGGGTAGTTCTCCCGATGACATACCTGTCGCGTTAAGATATCGCTTTGCGCTATCAGGGTATAGATCATAAAGCGCAGTTTCCGAAAAATTATGATACATAATGTCAGATGAAAGAAGAGATAATTTTACCGAGGTTCTTCCGCCACGAGTAGATATAAATTGATCTTCTTTCAATGCAATTACGACATCGTATGGACACAAGAGGTAGGTTTTAGATAGTTAGGAACTAAAAGAGGGTGTCGTTGTATATTTAGCATTTGACGCTCGAGCGAGCGCGTCTAGAGACAGAGGCTGTGAGGTGTATCATACTCAGGAATATAGACGCACCCCTTTCGCGAGAATACGTGTATATGACAGCATAGTGTACAAGTATTTACGTATAGGTCGTTCCATTCCAAATTAATGGAATTTTTCTTGAACAATTATTATCATTAAAAAGGATGCGGGAGTAGATTTTTTTACCGTCTACGGTCGGTAAAATAGGATATTTCGTAGTAAACACCCAGCATCATCAATACGCTGCGGATATGCTTCAAATTGTACAGGACGGCAGTATGAACATAAACGCTTCGACGCCTAGTCGAATTTCAGTTGAAATAATACAAAAAATGAGAATAATCATATATCACTGACCGTTCAGAAATCTAATATGGTCGCTCGAATTGTCAACAGCATCTGTTTTGTACGACATAAACGTATCTGGAACTCACATACGTCAAGCCGGATCAGACGTTGATCCTTTAAGGTTCTCTGAACATTTTAATATCGTGAAAAAGTTGATAATACAAGAAAAAATTAACGTAGATTGTATACCGCGTTCGCGTAGTCTATTTCTATTCTCGTTGCCGTAAGCAGCCATCTGCCTACGTGAACGCGGTATACGCTCTATGTTAATTTCTTTTGTGTAATCGACTTCTTGACGATATTGAAATGTTTGGAAAACCTCAAAGAATCGACGTCCAGTCTGGTTTGACGTACGTGACTTCCAAAAATGTTTTTTTGAAGGGCCAGTAAAATACGACTATTATCATTTTTTGCACGTTTTCAACCGAAGTTCGACCAGACGTCAAAACGTTTACGTGCATATTACAGTCCTGTACAATGTGAGACATATCCATAAACTACGAAATAGCGTATTTTTACGGACCAAAGTAGGTAAAAAAATCTACTCCATCATCCCTTTAAATGCATTATTTTTTATATCGTAATTGACACTCTCACGATATTCCATAATTTTTTTTCCCGACATTATTGTTCTCTCCGTTTTCAGACCAGATATATTTTTTAAAATGCCTATTGCTTCGTGATTTTATATGATATCTGCATAAGCGAGGTCGCGAAACACTTCGACTTGTACTTTGACATGAAAATATTGAAAAAAAATAATCGACCGAAAGTTGACTTTTTTTAGTAATTAAGTGAAAAAATTGATTTACTGGGAAATAAATTATTCAAATATGGTTCGGTTGGCATGGAATGTACCATAGATATGTCAACGGATATGTTTAGCAGAGTATACAAAAGGGTTATGCACGCCTTTTAGCGAGCAAACAAACGGCTACGCCGTGTGTTGAACGACTTTAAACGAGGTTGGTACCGTTGCAGATGCAATTTTAGCCAGAAACAGTAACTTTATTTGTATATAGCATTATTCAGACTATTATAGAGAGCCAAGGAATAAGGGAGAGAGCGAGAGGGATGGTTTAACGTAAAAATTTGAGCATCCAGGAGTTTCCACAAGTTAATTGATTTAGTCGATAAAATTAATTGTAATTAATTATATGAAAACGTTTTTTCACATCAAATCTTTTTTTCATAGGCTTAGGTTTTGCATTATTTCATACCGATTACTCGCATAGCTATCATTTTAATTGTACGTGAGGATTTAAGGATAAAAACACGAAGAAAGAAGTAGGAAAGGTAGAACCGGTCACATGGCTTCCTCATTATTTTTCATATTTTCCAAAGCCATTTCTATGAGGAAGTATGTTCATCGATTTCGTTTTTCTCATTGAGAGAGCTGTGTGAGAACTCGAATCTTTACATCTTGTTGTCAAAAGAATGGTAAAAATTAAAGTTTATGAAAATTTTAGCAATCGAGAAGTTAAAAATTTCCAAGTACTTAAAAATATTATTGCTTTAATATATTTTAACGAAAATTGTAATAACAAATGCAAAGTTATTGCATAACTGGTGTAACAAAGTTTAGATCGTTTGCTCAAGTCATTCTCGAGTTGCGGGAATTTTATTTCGAAAGTTACAGCATTTTTCAATAAACATATTCAACGTTTCTTAAAACTCAAACGCATCGATTGATTTCTACCGGTTGATGTTTTCGATATATGTTAAACACACGAACACACGCGCACACGCGTGACCGTTCGGTCTCTTCAAGAGAAAAAAAAGGTACGCACGAAGCAATGTGGGTCATTGACACAAAAGAGATTTGATTGAAAATGATGAACGACATATTCACGTGCGAGTCATAGCAAAGAGGCAAGAATGCCGCTCCGTACACCAAGAGGTTACCTCGGAGTAGCGCAGTCCTCTTGTCCCTACGCGTTACTAGCTACTACGTACCATGAGACAAGAAATGGTACTTTGCTTCTGAACCCGTGGGGTGCTAAGGGCTCGGCGTCTTAAGATCGAACACGTATCGAAGCGTATTGTATTATCGTGCTCGTGCTATCTTCAAAGCAAAGACTAAGGTGGAAATACAAAGAAGCTAAACTTAAAATAAAATATGTGTACCTATTAGTGTGTGTCATTTTTGAGATATATTTTTTTTTTTCATGTCCACCCTGTCCAAGCATAGATTTGGATTTTGAAAAAAATCTCACGAAAGAAAGAGGTTGGAAAGAAACGCTGAATGATATCTCACTCGATGCTTACATTCAAGTCATGAGACACGTATTAGACTTAATTGTTAGCAATACTCTTTCACGTCTTTTAAATTTAATGAAAAATGTCCAGCTAGTGGGAGCTTCATTTTTTTCGATACCGATAGAGGGTTTTTCTCTTAAGAGGAGGCGAAACCGACTCAGTTAGTAAAAAAAACACTGCTATCGCAAAATGAAAGCCGTTTAGAGAGACATTTAGTGAAAAAGTAAAGTATTCACGAACGTGGAATTTAATTCAGTGTCCAACGATGCTACGCTTTGTAAATGACATTGATACGAAAAATGAAACTCTTGCGTACTCATGTGGTGGATCTTTCACATCGTCTTAAGGGGATCGGGGTACGTATCAATGCCGAGGTACGTACAAAATTTTGCAATTTAATTTAAAAAAAACTTGGTGCAATGTTCACGTTGCATCGATGGACAAAATCAGCTTCGCAAGGTCATTCTTTTAGTGAAAAAACTCTGTCGACTCCTAGTATAAGAATTTTCCTTTGAAGCTCTTACGCAGAAGTTACAGAAAAAAATGCAATTCAAAGATTGCCTGTCGCGTAGAGAAAAAATGTGGTGTGTTGCTCTTGTACTACGTCCATATTTACTGCCGGTTACCGGTTAACGATCGAGCACTCGGTAGATCGCTCCCGCGATCGTCACGAAAATAAATTGGGTCACAGGTGCCCGAGCGCATGTGGCAACGCTCTCCAGTCGATCACGATAGTCATCGAGTATTAACGTGTCCACATCTACTGGATATTAATATCATTGACCGTATACATGATATTCACACATCGATAATATAATAACGGTAATCATTTTTATGTATTCGAGTTTGATAAAAGTGAAGAGATTACTCAGCATGTGTATGCTAAAATAATTTCTACTGCTATTTTGCATAAATGTAACATATCTTCTGCCTCAGCTTTTGCGATGTCGCTGGTATGAAAAAACCCTTTCGTGATCTTCTTTATGCAATTTTTGTGGAATTCGACTCTCTGAATACATTATTTTCGTCACACTCGATCATCTTATCAAGAAACGTCGATCCACTGCATATCGTCATACATATTGGGAGCGAGACTAGGAACTTGCGATGAAACCGTAACCTTTGAGATTTCGTACGCTCACTCGACTTATCGTCAGATAAATTTGTCAATATATCACTGCCCGTTCGTAACACATCTTATAGAAGAATTTATTTTCATATGTTTTTGTGTATTTGATACATCGGAATTACATCGGATATGGTATTTGTGTGATTACGGCTATTAACTAAGATTTAGTTATTTATATATTTTTAAAAATATACTCCATTCATAGTGTCGTTATAACCATTATTTGTGTAATACACATCGTAGAAGATTTTATTTTTATATGTTCTTTATATCTGACTAACTCCATTTGTGTTGGAATTGTCATAATTGATTCACTGAAACAATTAATTTACATTTGTGTGCGTACGATTCAAGTCACTCTCTCGATATATTGCGACTTGCGTGGGGCTTAATTTATCATAAGTTTTGTTTATATATATTTTTTGTATTATTTTTTAATCTTACTGGAGATAAAATCTCGGTGGAATTGATATCGTGGAAAGCAATCACATATTTCCTCGGCAAATGAATTTATCTCGCTTCAATTGTTATAATTCGCCTTGCGTGTGTGAATTAATTAATTAATTTTTGCTTGTTTATATAGGAAGCTGTTTTCGTGACAAACATTTTTCTCGATATTTTGATGTCAGAGTAAGTAAAAAGCCTTAAAATATCGAGAAACCATATTTTTACACCTGATCAACATTACCTAAATATAACAAATAATGCAATAATTACACATTACTTCCAATGTTATATATTCACTACATATCACAAGAATAATATTGTTACATTACATGTAACTTACATGTTACGTTGTCAAAATGAAGCTTGTTTACTAGAGTTTTTAATAAAAATTAGAAAATGGTAATAGAAATAATAGCAAATGAACAATTTGAAATCGACGGAGAGTACACATAGGATTTCTACTCGGATTAAAAAATATTCGTGGATGATCTAATTTTTGTCAATTAATGTATTTTCACGATGTAAATATATAATTCATACCATTCTATCATTAGCTTTATGAGTGACACATCCAAATGTTTTGCTAATACGTAATAAAAGGGCTTTTATAAATATTTAAGGAGGAGCGGAGATGATAAATATAAAATTTTCGTGTTTTGACCAAAATATCTTTTTTACACTTTTATCTCTTTTATCCCAAAATCACTACGTTTCCTTGCCAAACGATAATAGCTTCTAGCTTTTCTGTTCGAGCCACTGTACTACTATATAGTTGATTACCATCGCAGCATGGTGGAACTATATAGAAAAGTTTTGTATATGACTCGACATAACAAACGATCGATCAGCCGAAGATGACAACGGAGATATCGTTATTTTTTAATTTATTTATAAAATAGAAAGATTTACAGTGAAATAAATTTCGAAAACTCGCAGTGACATCTGTCAGCAATTTTTTAAGCATAGACAAATGATAAATGAAAAGTTTCAAAACAAGAAACACTTGAAAAAATTGGTTATGGAATTAAGCTTAAAGCTTCTATGAGGTAGCAAAATATAATTTTTGAAACTTTTTCATCTGTGCATCTCGATATTATGAAAGACGATTACGATTTATAGAAGATGCCAGGTTTCCGATAAAAAAAGAAGTTCTACTTATTTAGTTAAGATAAATTAAAGAGTGGAGCTTCATTATTTCACTGATTTTTAAATTTATTTATTTATTCTACTGATGAATTGTAAGAAAATGATTTAGCAAAAATAATTATAGAAGAAGGATTGACACCATCTGGCGGCAAATCACTGCATTTCGAAGTCACTGTAGGCAAAAGCGGGTCCTTTAACAGACTTCAACAGTACCGACAATCGTTATGATTGAGAATATTTTGTGCGCTCGCTGGAAACTACAGATTTTATCGAGATGGCGCTTCGTGTCTAAAAACAAAATTAGGTTTGACGGTAAACACAAATTTTCCAAAGCCCTGTAACTTTAAATTCTATAATTATTTATTTTCTTTTAAAAAATTTAGTTCTACAATGACGACATTCACTGATATCGCGGACTAATAGTAATAAACGTATCCTCGAGAATTTGAACCTCCTACCATTAAGTGGATATTAGAGTAGATTTTTTACTGACTTTGGTCCGTAAAAATTCGCTATTTCGGAGTCTACGGATATACCTCGCATTGTAGAGAGTTGTAGTATAAACATAAACGCTTCGGCGTCTGATTTAATTTCGGTTGAAAACGTGACAAAAATGAGAATAATTGTATATTACTGACTCTTCAACAATCCAATATGGCCGCTCGAAATGTCAACAACCCCAGTTTTGTAGGTTATAAAACTTTCTGGAATTCACAAACATCAAACCGGACCGGCCGTCGATTCTTTGAGGGTTTTCAATCATTTCAAGATCGTCAAAAAGTCAATCACAAAAAATAAATTAACGTAGAATGTATACCGCGCTCAAGTAGTGTGGCTGCTTTGGCAGCGAGAATAGGTACAAACATTGTGAACGCGTATACACTCTACGTTAATTTCTTTTGTGTAATCGAATATTTAACGATATTTAAATGTTCGGAAAACCTTAAATAATCCACATCTGATTTCAGAAACGTTTATTTCGTACAAAATGTCCATATTGGATTTCTGAAGGGTCAGTGATATACAATTATTCTCTTTTTTGGTACGTTTTCAACCGAAATTAAACCATACGCCGAAGCGTTTATGTTCATACTACAGCCCTGTACAATTTGAAGCATATCCGCAGCGTATTGACAATGCTGGATGTATACTACGAAATAGTCTATTTTTGGCTACCAAAATCGGTACTAAAATCTACTTCAGCATCCCCTTAATAATAAAATACCACGATTTTTTTCTTGATACGATGTACTACCGCTCAGTTAATAACAAATACTGTAAAGTAAATTCCTCCGCCATAATTGATTTTTCTACTAGAAGAGAAGAACGATGAACCGCATTTCACAATTCTACAATTCACCGTTCTCGTTTTTGATTCAAAAGATCAATCCTGGCGAAAAAATTCGCGATGGCGACATTCTGCTATCTCTCTCGTATGTATAGCGATCGTAGAGACACAAATAACGTGTAGCACATCGTCTTAAGGTAAAGCTAAAGACTCACTCCCTTTGTACCACGAGGCAACTGGATTGCTCTCCCCCTTGTACTCATGCGATTCAGTTATGGTGCTGTCTCTTTAATAGCGTAGAAGTCTTGAATCTCCCCTTAAGGGAGGTTCTATCTTCGTCATTCTGTCTTAGATTCTGTACGTGATCTATGGTTCGAGAATCTTTAAGTGCGAGCGAGACAGAGCTAAAAAAACATATTTCTCAGACCCAGATTTTTAGATAACTATTAGATTTGTGAGACTCGCCTCGTGTCGCATTCATGCAAAAAGCATCACTCTTCTGACGTCCCTACATAGATCTGGTTTCGAGAAATATGTGTTGAAAGTTTTTAGGTGAACTGTCGGTATCGAGCTTCGGCTTAAGGCTCACATCACGTGACCTAGAGTACGCGGACTCACAAATGCGAGAGAGATAAAGTTAAACATTTCTAACACATTTTTTTCGAACTCAGATTAATAGAAAAATGTCAGATTTGTGGTCCTCGCTTCGTGCTACACTCACACAGTGAGCCCCAAAAATTCTCCAAAAATCCGGGTTTGAGAAAAATGTGTTGATAGTGTGGAGGTCAATTGTCGGTATCGAGTGCCACCTTAAGATAATGTAAAATATGTATTAAGTGCAAGAGATTCAGAACCAATCTTTCTATCTTAAATTGTTATGCGACGGGTACTGGCGTTATCGTTTTTTATACGTCACGTCAAGTAATTCAGATTATAGTTTATGTTACTGACTGATTAGTATCACATCACTTTAACCTGATAGAAACAGAGCAGAGGATTCTCGTTATTTAGTTAATAAATAATCGACAATTAATTAACGATGATTTATTATTTAAGCTTCTGTTCTCGTGAAAATCGTTCCAAACCTCTCAAAATTAAACCACAAGCCATAATTATAAAATTGACATTGTCGCAAATCTAATGAAAGAGAAGATAAAACGATAATTAATAGTAAAAAATATTAGTGACACAGACTTCTCTCTCCTTTAGACATTAATTAAAAATAAACAATAACAAAATTTAACTGTCGATTCCAAAATGAATTTGACAAATGTTGAATTCGAATTTCTTATTAAAAATCCATTTATAGACTCTGTGTCTTATTTTTATTGCTGTTTCTTCTTACAGATTTTTATTATGGGGTAATAGGTGTGTATCACGATAATGATGACGACTGATAAATTGATGGAGATAATAAGCGAGCAAAAACCGAGGGGTTTGGGATTCGCGATGCTATACAGTTTTCCCCGAAGGTGCATACTGAACCGAATGCATAATTCGCACCTGGCGAACGAACTCTTGAACCACGCGATGTAGCCTCCCCGAGAGTACGATCTTGCAGGAAGTACACTTGGAGGAAAAATGCAGTTATAAAAAAAAATCTTTTAAAGAACCCGCAGGAGTAAAATTGCGGGGGTAGATCAATTAATTTACTATTAATTCGATGTTATATTCTGACAAGAGACCGGAAGTCATATCAATGAAAACTGACTTAATGGGAACCTTGTATAGAGTAAAATAGAAGATGATGCGGCTCACCATATGTTACGGATAATTTGGATGATTGACGAAGGATTTCACGCCCCAACTGACATCCCCTATTATAGACTCGTACTTTTGGTGCGGGTTGGGCTTTTTTCGTAAAGGTTTCAACGGTCACATTTTTTATAATTAAATTGTCGATCTTTTATTCTAACAAAAATGTCTATAACATTTTTAACATAAAGATTTTACCATAAACTTATCATTTTAACATAAAGATTTTATCAATAATGTATAACGGTGAATCGATAGAACATTTCGTTTACTAAAATGAAACAATATTAACCTTTAAGTGAATCATTAAATTAAATGGTCGAATTTATAAAAAATAACTTGTACAAATTATTTTCTATGTTTATCAAATTTTCCTTAAATCTAATGCAATGAATTTTAAAAAATCCACCTAATACTACTAAAAAGTGCGAGTAAATAAGTTTTCCTTCAGAAAGGTTTCAACGGTCACATTTTTTTATCATTAATTTATCGATATTTTGTTCTAGCAAAAATTACTATAACTCATTGCAGATAAAAATTATCAACAATGTATAACGGTGAATCGATAGAGCATTTCATTCACTTAAATGAAACTAAATTTACCTTTAAGTTAATCATTAAATAAAGCGGTCTTTTTTTTAAAAATAACTTCAACAATTAAAAGAAAATTCTGCCTAATGCTACTAAAAAGTAATGCTATTAGTATAATTATAATTGCAATCTAAAGATTAATCTTTAGATTGCAATTATATCTACCCTTAAGGGTAGATCTATAGTTTCGATTAAACTATAGATTGCAATTATATCTACCCTTAAGGGTAGATCTATAGTTTCGATTAAACGGAGTATTAACGCGGCTATGCAATTAAATGGGATCTAAACAAAATATTAATTTACGGTATCAAAGTCTCCCAATGTAATGTTGGAAGAGTGAAAGTCAAAGACTATTTAGGCTCGTGTCGGGAGCACGCGACTGAAAAATTCGTAGTGGGAGGATGTAAAAGTCACGCGACCAATGTCAAACCTTTCCAAACATTTTGAAAACACCACCCTCCCACTTTACGAAGTTCTATGGAGACATCAAGATGGTTCTCCGTGGAGCCACGGGAGATCCTAGTCGAAATATGAGCCAAAAGAGTGAAACAGGATCATTGGGGCTCTGGACTAGAGGGCGTCACGTGGTGAGCGATGACAGGAGGCAGCGCCTCCTCAGGGTGTCCTGCAGCAGCATCTTCAATTTAGTAAAAGGTGAGAGTCGGACTTCCAACAGTGCGCAAGTACCTTCATCCGTTTGCTCCAAGTCCAGTAGGTCTCTGGGACACACACACAATTTAGTGACTTTCCTATGGTGCCCGTCTTTCTCCGACCAACAAGCATTGTAAATCAGCGAACCAAGGGCTACCATCTGACTTTCGATGGACAAAAGTCAAAGAGTCCAAACGGTAGCGAACGTCTTTTATGTACTCTTCTGGATGAGTAGGTGCACCCACGGTAGCTTCTGAGTATGTCCACGCGCGGACAGACGTAAATCTCTGTCATCTCCCAGTTGGACGGATAAGTGAAAGAGAGACACCTAGCGAGGATATTTCGGGTATTATGATGTACGGAAGCTAGGTACGGTAGTACCCTCGGTAGCCAAAAGACCTACTGGCCCTAAATTTTCGAAAAGTGTGTCACCGTACTCTCTGGGTCATATAACCTCGAGACAGTGAAAACGGCAGCCCGATCTCCCGCTCCGTTAGTCGCTGGTCAAACGCACTGGGAGCTTTGCACTCTGCAGGGAATTCGCTCTATGCCTCTTTTCTGACTCTTGCCTGGCACGATTTTGCTTTCGATTTTACGGCCCTGACGCTGCTACTGTTGTGTTACAATGCTTCGAGAACTTCACTCTGTGTGCTACCTGTTCACTGGGCTATGCAGGTTAGAGAATATGCTAAACAATTTTGACGAATCTGTATTTGGGATGCTGAGGAAATTTTATGATTAAGTTATCTAACGTATTTTTAGTCTTAAACTTTTTTTTTAGAACAATAAACTTCACTGTAGAGATGATGAAATCGTATTTGAGATATCGGTGCCTTTCCTAATGCTGCAGAAAGCATATATCAGTCTGTCGGAACGATCATTTAATTAATTAAGGGAAAAATAATAAAATTTTCTTTCCTACTGCAAGGTTAATGCAGAATATTTCAGAGTCTCTTTGACACCGGCTTAAATAAAAAGTCTACGGTTGATAAACCAATAAAGTTAACCCACTGGCCACATCCCTGATTTATGATTGACTTGTAGAAAATATTTATCGTTAATTTGTTGTAAACTTCCCATCAAACTCCTTGATCTACAAGATTAATTTAGTATTAGACTTTCCATCATTCTCCTTGATCTAGACAATTGAGGAAAAGCCTACAACAAATTAACGACAAATATACCTCTGGGTAACCTATAATTCTAGGATCGTTTCAATCGATTAACTTGATTAGTTGGTCAACCGTATATATTTTTTACTCGGACATTGCTTGTTTAGACTTTGTATCAAATTTCATTTCCATCGTACGGTACATTTTATTATTAAAAAAAGTTTTAATCAAAGGATTTTGTGGGGAACACGTAATCATTTCTATTCTATTGTTTTCCTAAGCGAATGAAGAAAATTTATCACGATTTATACATCTAACGTTATATCATCGCTTGAAATTACAATTTTCGCAATAACTCTGTGAAAATGATCCGATCAAAGTCATTTTTGTCTTAAATTGAAGCTTAAAGAATATTCTTCGTAGATGCTTTATGATTACTTTGATAAAACCCATTAAATAGTAATTCAATGAGCTACAAATTGAAACTTGCAACGTGCTTCTTCGAGATTTCGTGCGATGCCAAAAGTCCTCTCTATGAGGAACTATCTTTCTTCATTTTGGATTCATCATAGAGGGAGCTTTGAGTATCGTGCGGAATCTTGAGAAAGCAATTTGCAAGTTTCAATTTGCAGCTTGTTTTAATATCGAAACCCTTTGACCGATTCTCTCCAAATTTTATACCAACTTTACTATTACAATACTCTATAAAAAAAAAAAAAAAAATCAGCACGTTGTCTTTGAATTTGCAAAAATTAGAGCAACCATAGGCATTTTTTGAAATTTTCAAAAAGCCGTAAAATTTGTTAATTTTGAGGATTTTTGATAAAATTTGCAGTTAATAAAGATGTTATGTAGATTAACATCTGTGCAAAAGGAGAGCACGGTAGCTCAAACCATTTTTGAGTTATAGGCGTTTCAATTTTTCAGTACTAGCGCGCGCGCACACACGCACATCCGGATATTTTTTCTAAATATGATTTTTCGAAGTTTTGGGACATTTTGAACCGTTGACATTGAAAACTGGAAAAAAAAATGTTCACCGTCACAAAGCTTTCTCTATGAGGAAGCAACACTAATTAACATTGTAATTAATTTGATAAAATGTTATTTCCATTTTTCGCATTAACTATATCAAAATTAGTTTTATTACGTTTAAAATAACACAACTTACAGAGGTTATAACAAATGAGTACAATCTTGATGGTACAAAAAGGAAATTCGCGTTGCCAATAAACTTTTACCATCTACACAATTTAATATAATATTTCGTCAATAAGACAAAGTATGTTGGTATCCCGCAGACCTCAATTCTCGTTGTGTCTTTCGTAATGATGCAGTGCATTTTCCGCGAAACTTCATTGAAAAATTTTAGTTAATACCAATTTTCGTAGGAAAACCAAACTTTATACGACTTTCTAATAAAATTTACGAGGGCTGCGGGTTTACCGGCAGCATTCGAGACCCCTGGTGTGGTTATTGGCCCTGTGACCCACTGGCTTTTTCAAGGCCACGAACCTTTGACTTTCTTGTACGAGAGGCCCTAAAATTTCTCCTACCAATGTGGGTTACCGTGCCATTGAATTTTCACTCGGAAATGGCTACCGTGCTCCTGTGCTCCTTGTGGTCCTCATCCTCTTGGTCTTTCAACCTCTCTTTCGGCCATTTCACCTTTCCATTTCATCGTTATTTAATTTTTTTAATTTTGTCACTCTGCCTACTAATTTTCATTTATTGCATCTCTACATCTATTGTCTTTTTCTACGTCGTACATGTAATAAAATTCTAGCAGAAATTGCAGTATTAAGACATTTCCTTTTATTCCATTCGCACTCTTATCTACTTAATTAAATTACGGGAGTTACACAGAAAAAAAATTAATTTACAGTGCATACTTAGAATCTTTGAACAAATAAAATACAAGTTAAGAAATTTTTCTTTGAATCAAGACATAAACAACTGTTTTATTGAAATTACAAATTTTTAATTTTTAATAATATGAAGATATTATTGTTAATATTATTAATAGTGAAAAAAATATAATAAATACATCGTTATGGGCCCAAACCAATATAGTGGCAGTTAACTTAAATTCCTTAAATTAAGGAATTTTGGTTTAACAACATTTTTACACTGCTTAAAAAATGATTAAACAAATGAGAAATCCTTGACTCAAATATTTCCACATCCATTCCGAATAACACACCGTCAAATAACTCCTTGCCATAGGAGAATAATTTATTAAGTGAGAAGGGTTGACTCGAGTGATATTAGAAACCTCGAGAATATTGTTGGAACATTTTGTCACTAGAGAGAGTGAGAGAATCAGAGTTTCTGGGGCCAGTGTGACATAGCCTGAGTCGCGGGTAAACCAAAATTTAAAAGTGCAAGACGTAGATACGCAAGTGGAAAGTGTCTGTTGAAAAGAAAGGACGCTTTCACGGGTCTTAGCTATAAAATTGGTCATAAACGTTCTTGGCTCGTAAAGCGTTAAAGCGTCCTTCGAACGTTCCCTTTGCAATATCCGGATCCTCCGGCGTTCGTACGATTTTCTTCGTCGAAGCGATGAGGTGGGGATGAGGACACATAGAGGAAAGATGAAAAATCGCATGGAGCATGGCCACGAAAAGTATCTGTCGTATGGTCGAGTGACGGCCACACGCCGGCCACCATAAACCTCCATAAAGTCATTCGCCTTTTCCGATCATAAAATTTTTCGCTCGCATTCCCAGCTACGAGGACGACAGTGACGACGACGACGACGACTATGAAGACGACGAAGACGTCGCAAATTGTACGTAATAAATCATTGCTCGCGCGCTTCGTGCCTCGTAATACTTGCGCGCGTACTCCACGACTCTGTATGCTTTTTCAAAGAAAACGTCGTGCACCCGCGCGCGCGCGAGCCCGAAGTACGCGTGCTTTGGTAACGGAACTTTTTTTCATATTTAAAAAAAATCCGCATCTGCTACGAGTATGCTACGTATGTTAAGTTTAGTAAGTAGAATAAGTAGAGTGCATATATATCAAGTATTGTAAGTATATTAACATGGTAAGTACAGTAAGTACAATATTATGATTATAGCTTTTGCTAGAATTACATATTTTTGAATTTTTTAATAAAAAAATTGGTAGTTAACGAAGGGAACAAAAATGGAATAATTACTGTAATTACTTATCGACTGTGAAAATATTTAGTGACTCGTTATTGGCACACTCCCAACTCTTTCTAACGAATGCACGGTATATGCCAATCACTGTACGATATCCACAGCGTAATTCACATCCGCTTTGCACAGTTCACGTAATATTGTGAGCTATATTTGATTTACCGATTCGATAAACTGCTTGTTTGCATCGCATTGCAGTTTTTGCTAGTGACAGGCGCGTTACCATCGGGCACTCCCGAGACGCACGGAAAATCTTTCGATTTATGAGTGGACGTGCTGCATCGAACGCGTCTTTTGCATGCACTCACCACCACTTCGCTCTATCTTGATATTACGATCTGCTCCACAGGTGGCTACGAAACGCTTTAAAATTGAGAATAGCAACTAGTCATCCCCTGGGCTCGGTCTTTTCACTTCCCTTAAATATCTATTTTTTTTTGTGTAAACCCATTGCTGCCAACTTTCCAGAAAAAAATTTGTTTAGTTGATTTTTTATTTGGCAACCCTCAAGACAATTTATAGGATCCGACATCACAACGAGGGTGTGGCACAAGTTCACGGTGGTGGGGACCCTAAGACCGCCCACCAGCGACGCCCACAATTTATTAAGTGTCAGGGCGTGGGCGATCCACCAGCTTCGTTACACGTACTTCGACCACACAACAGTCACGTACCAAACCCCAGCTAGAAATTAATTACGCAGTTATAATTAAAAGGAATTAGAGCATCTGCCAGTGAGAGGTCACAGGATGCATCAAATTTTGTGCTTGTAATGCACTAAAATGAGACGAATTATCCACTCATCGACCTTTTAATTCCAATCATTTACTGACTCGTATCTTAATAACTTATTAATCATTGAATATTCAATGTAAAGACATATTTTGACAATAATTATTGTTATTTTTATCATATTAACGATTATAACTCGTTGA
Source organism: Cylloceria caligata (assembly GCA_963942595.1). Taxonomy (NCBI): domain Eukaryota; kingdom Metazoa; phylum Arthropoda; class Insecta; order Hymenoptera; family Ichneumonidae; genus Cylloceria; species Cylloceria caligata. The sequence continues at coordinate 18,501,262 of OZ012705.1, forward strand.
TTAAATATTAAAAGCATTAATTTCAAAATTTTACTCAAAAGTTATTTTCTGGAAGAATAATTTGTCCAATTAATTTACAAATATATTAGGACAATTGTACATAAATATAGGGCAGTGACGAAGCTTTACTGTTATTTCGTTGATCTTTACTGACCGATAGTCTCTACAATTGAATGTAAATCAACGGAGTGACAATTGGAAAGGTGGAAGAGGTAAATAAAGGATTGATACGAATATTAGGTATCGCTGTCGCTCAAACAAGTTATACCTGCAAAAGGGTATCAACTTCTATTGCCGCGAACAAAGGAATAACTGCAGGGTTGACTTGGAGAGTCGTAATTGTATTATGTGCAGCGAGAGCACCGTAAAGTTACGCCAAATTGGAAGAGTCCAAAGGCCATTGCACTGGAAAGGGGTTGTAAAATTGTGTAGGGGGTTATAATTTAAAATAATGAAAAGCAACGAGTTATGGGGAAAAGAGTGAACCAAAGTCATAATTTCGAGGCCATGTCGTTCAACGCTCGCGCGCTCTATACTCACCCGGCGGATGCTAATAACGGGAAAATGCATTTTTCGAGGCCCAACTACGTCCTCGTTGCACCGACCCATTACTTTATAAATTATTTTACGACGTAACTACGATTCTCTCGTTTATTGCGCTTTACAGATTTTTGGAATTACTTAAAGGCCTTGGTGAGACTTATACATTTATGATGCAGCATCGATTCACCTTCATCCTGACAGAGTCACTCGTGTATCATTATATACATTGCCTCGACACGAGTGGATACTAAGGCAGGGATCGCGCGACCGTCGCAGCAATACGTTATTGGCTTGAGGCATTGAAAATAAATTTGAAACAAGATATTTGTCGCGTGGTTCACAGTCCGATCGAGTAAAACTTGTATCTTCCATTGTATACAACTGTGTACTAGGGTTTGATTATTTTTGTTAGGTTTTCCGAAAAGTAAAGTTTAGATATATTGAAGAATTGGACATTTTGGTCACAAATTTAGCGTTGATTTTCATTACAAGTCGATAAAATTATTTTTAACCCTAAAAGGAGCATGTGGGGGCCATACGGACTCCATTCCCATTTTAAAGTACGCTCCTGAAATTGCAGGCGTCGTTATCGGACCTGGACCCCCTCCGCAATTCAATTTAATTATCTAGAAAGGGAGCCTTTAATATACACCGTTCTATTCCTTATTGAAAAACGAAGAGATTCATCTAAATTTAAATCTAATTTTCGTTTATAGAAAGCATTTTACACGAAGGAGTCGCGTGGGGGCCACACGGAGCCCCGCACACTCTGTAGAGGACAAAAAAATGGCTCGCCTCGTCTAGGGTTAAATAATAAAAAATAATTTTGTTTCCATGATAAAACTAGGTTTTCGTGCTTAAATTTTCGAGTAGTACCAAAATAGGTTCATTGGGTTCTTTTATGCAACTGTATCGTGCGAATTAAAAATGATAATTTATTACTTTCTAGTTTTAATAAGTAACAATAAATAGGATTAATTAAATTTCGAGGCTTTCTCTTACTGATACACGAAGATGGGCACTTCTCGTCAGTTTTTTTCGTTATATTTAATTCTCAATATATTAGATCAAGTGCAATATAAAAAAACTATTTACACCTTATTGTTTCCTTTTATAAAGTAATATATATTTAATAAATTGTGAATTAAATAAACAATGAATAAATTATTCGAATTAACAGGAGAGTCTCACATGAATTTAAACAATAAATAGTGAACAACATTTTTTTTCTAGCCAGTTACCTCAAGGCACAAATGTGGTAGGCACGGTGGAAATAAATAGCAGCTATAGCCTGAAGAAAACCATAGGTCGCGTAGGTGCTGCGAGAGGTGCATTAAGAGGGATTAAGTCTCTGCGGTTGTATTTGCGGCCGGGGCGTGTCACCTTACCATTGTCGATGAGGATTACTTGGCTTGGCAAATTTTGACAAATTTATAATAGACTTTCCCGCTCCATGATTCTTCTCATAGAATTTTACATGGAATTTTCGTCAATTAGTCAATTTCTCGGTTGCGGAATATTTCCCAGCGAAGAGTCTCCCAAAATTCATCAGTTATTAACCGCAGTGGAAGTTTCAGCTCATAACGGAGCTTCTTCTCATTGTTGGTTATTATTGTACTCAAACTTACTGCACTCGAGGATACTACTGGTATTATGTATGGTGTTGGTTCGTGCACACACATACACAACTTAATATTTGAGACACAAGAATGGACTACATGTATGCGCGCGCGCGCGCGCGCGCGCGCGTGTGTGTGTGTGTGTGAGAGAGAGAGAGAGAGAGAGAGAGAGAGAGAGAGAGAGAGAGAGAGAGAGAGAGAGAGAGAGAGAGAGAGAGAGAGAGAGAGAGAGAGAGAGAGAGAGAGAGAGAGAGAGAGAGAGAGAGAGAGAGAGAGAGAGAATAAGAGACAGAAAAAGGCATAACAAGCGGATTATCGTAGAAGTTACCCCTCTACGACACGCCATCACCATCGATCGTTCTACGACATAATTCACCCTTTACAGCACGGTTGTTACGCCTTCGAGTTTCGGCGGTCTACGGATTAACTTTGCGGATTAGGCGGACTGTTGGTACTCGACAGGGACGAGAATTGGCAAAACTTAAGGATAATCCGGTGGCTTGTCCACCGACTAAACATTTTCTTTACTATTCTACAGGTTGATCTCCCGTGAAACCCCATGACGATACAAAGTCTTTATAACCAGAGACATTTTAAGCTTATTCGGTAATTAATTTCTAACGTTTGAACTCCTGAGGTATACAATATACCGAATCTATTGTTTAATATAAGCACAAACTTTCAATAAAAAAAATTACCAATTCTGTGAATAACCAAGGAACGGTGTTGTATCACAATTTATTATATAATTGAATTAGGGTTTATTATACTACAAATAGAAAGATTTTGGTAATGGAACAAGCCCAAATATTGAATTTTGTCGAGCTTGAGAATTTGACAATTAAGATAATCCAGGGAGACAGTTTGGACGTCTAGTAAGGTCAACAGTCCGCCTCTTAATCCACATAATCGCATCGGATATACTGAGTCAATGTTTTGACATGAGGGATTAGCGTGGAGGCGAGATTATAATCTTTGGAGTGCGGAAGAGTGGATGATCGAGCTCCGAGAAAGTAAACGTTGTTCCACGAGACGCGAAGTAGCGCAGAAGCGCAGCGAAGCTGCACGACGAGCAATTAGAAGGGGTGTGTGCGGCAAGTCGCGCCACGGTAAGATAACCGAGGCGAACGCGCTTTACCACGGATATGCGTGCTTACACCCTAGACCCTTGACTCGGAGAGAACAGTTCGTATTAATTGCAGTTAATAATAATGCGCAACCACGAGCATTCTCTATCTTAGTTGAAATCCAAGGATAAACGTTAAAAAAAATGATTACGCTCAACGTAAGAGTGGGGCTCACTGTGATACGGAATGGCGACACAGAATGTAACACGGAGTTCGATAAATCCGACATTCAACAGAAAATCTGAGTCCAATTAAAATGTGAAATTCTTTCAGTCTGTCAACATCGCATTTGCGGATTGTCGAGCCATAAATCACGACGTGAATTGAGCCACTCCTTAAAATTATGTGATACCTCTTGGTTAAGTAACAAAAACTGAAATGCAAATTTCTCCGACAGGATCGATCTTTCGGACAAAAGAAAAAAACGGTAATTCCGTAAATTCTACGATTTACTCTATCTCTTGTAGTGATAATTAATTAAATAAATGATTGTAAAATATGATTAAGGGATTATTACCTTCAGTAATAAGTAATTAATTAACTTAGTAATAATTCAACACTAATCTTAATTCATTACGTAATAATTTATGTACTACAGGTAAATCATAAAACTTTTGGACTGGCTCGAAAGGTTTTGCAGTACTTTCGATATGATTTGAAAAAAATCTTTTCTATTATTTATAATTTTTCTTGTGTATTCTCAGTTATATTACCTCGAGAGCTTGGAAATACTTAATTCATTTCCAAGCTCGGGTATTCGACGGATTATTTTTTTTTTTTTGGATTTCAACCGACTGGAATTTGGTATTTAACATTTTTGTGGAAGAATTAGCTCTATTGAAAACTTCATGATTAAATGTATTTGATTTTTCGGACATTCACGCTGGTTACAAACTATTGAAAACTTTTTGTTTATAACCTAACAATAGCAGGTAAATTATCGAAAAATTACGGATATATTTTTTTCCTGCTGGTACCACGCGATATTAAATACCACGCTTCTATTGGTCAAATTTCGTGTGAAAACCAATGAGATTTTCTTGAATTTTCGAAATGAAAATGTGTGAAGAATGCAGTCAGGGCGGTCGATGAATTGAACCGAAGACATTGCACCTTCGCCGCCGATGCCAGAGAGATGTCCCGCTGAGACCAATCGACTCCTAATTTGCACGAAAGACGAAGGAAGAACAAGAGAGAAGAATCGTCGAATGGAAGCCCTGCGGTAATTTTGTGGGCCTTATACCGCCGCTCTGTGAATACCATCCACAGTATTTTTATAGTAAGACAATATTATAGTGAATGAAGCGAAGGTGCGAGACGACGAGACGCCGGCTGTGAGACTATACACCTCGACTTGATAAATTAATCTGCACCGGAAGCTTCTGACAGGGAAATGACGTCATTACCCGCTACCGAACATGCTCTGTATTTTTTTTTGTGCTCCAGCGAATTCCAATCTATTCCAACATTACAAATTTTACAATACCTACAATAGTTGTTGTAAATAATTTGTTACTAACAATTTTTTTGTCACGTTACATACAGGGATAAAAAAACCAGGAAGTTATTGACGATTGGTGTCAACGTTTGACCAATGTTGTCCAATTTGGTGTTTATAATAACACCTTTTACAGTGTTCAATTCACATATGCGATTGTCTTTGAATTATTCGGCCCCATCGCAAAACTTTCAAAACAATCATGTTCGGGATGAGTAGATGAAAATCAATTAGTTGTTAGCAATCAGTGTCACAAATTATGGCAAATTATCGTTCATTCAAAAATGAAACGTTTATGTAAAAACGAACAATTCAATTAGTACGTGCATCAAAATTTCGGCGTTAACACCGGATGTTTAACAGTGATTGATATAAGCGAATTCAAAATACATTTCTGAATGAAATATTGCCGTATCAGTTATTTAATTTGCAGATAAATGTTCGATCGAAAATTTCCAAGCTTTGTATTTCGAGAAACAACGAATCAGACATTTTTTTTCAACGCAGAAACCAATTGCCACAATATTTGGAAAATTTGTATTGATTTTAAGTAGAATCCAACTCAATGTATAAACGAATTTTGATGCACTTGGCACAAAGGGAAAAAAATGCGACAGTATCGAACTTTTTAAATATTGAAAATATAAAGCAATACAAAATATTATAAAACTATTATTAAGTTGATGAAAAAATACACTTTTTGCAGTAACACCATGGATGGAAAGAGGCGGGGGTTGCGTCGAAGAAGCCAGGGTAGAGAATAAGAAAGCGAGGTGGGCCGGTGTGTATGCGGTACATGAAAGAGACGGAAAAGAAGAAGTCGAGAGAGACAGTTGTATTCTTTTCTTCCGTCTCTCTCGCGATCTCATTTCGAGACGTGAATGAGCCGGCGGCTACCTCAAACGAGAGACTCCGGGACTGTTTCGATCCCGCGCGCACGGCCTTCCTGCCCCTTGCACCCCGTCTTTCACGACGCGAGTCGCGCCGTATCGTTTTTTTTTCATTTTTTTTACTCAACTTCTTCCTCTTCCCCGCCGTGCTGTATCTCGTTCATCCGCAGTCAAGTTTTTCCGTCGACGCAACAATGGCCGAACGCGGACGTATGCTCGAGAAGCCGATCTCGATCCTACAAATGTGTCTTCTCGACAAAAAATCGTTCTGTGAAAGTATAGAATTACGCGACTAAATATATATTAATGATGTACAATAAATAACATAATATACGAGGTACTCTATTTCAAGTAGTCCCTATAATTTTTCATATGACACTAAATAATATTTATCAATTGCTTCCTCATAGAGAAATCTTTGCTTTCGTAAAGAATTTTTTTATCGTCATTTTCATATCATCGTGTTGAAAATGTTTCAATACAATAAAATATACCGAAAATTTTGAGCATTCGAGCTGATACTTTAGGAATAAACCAAGTAACCACCATGGTTTATTGGTATTGAATGTAACCAGAATTGACAAAGGGATTCAAAGGTTATAAATATTTTCTTTTTTAATATTTTCTTATAAATCGCACTTGCTCTTGCTTGCACAATTTTATGCTACAACTTTGCCAACTGCTGGAGCTACTGCTAATGATATTTAGCATTAAGTTTGACAAGAATCGATAAAGCGTTTCAAATGTTATCATTTTTTAAAAATTTATTATCGTAGATGAGCAAACGGCTTTTCTTGTCCGGATATTTATATTCTTTACAAAAAATGTCTAATAATTGACTTTTGAGAATACTTCGTATAAATTTTGGTAAAAAAAATTGGCTAAAGTATCCAGATATTGATACCAAACATTTTGTTTTAAATCACAGAAAATTTGAACGTTAGAGTTAACCGTTCTTTCTTCAAATCATTGAGCTTAATTGAAGTGAACTAACATGAAAATTGTTGGGTAGATTATTTTTTAATGTATGATGAATGATAAATTGATTGAGCCATACATTATAGATACATATAACAGGGTTGCAGAAAAGAGAGTATTATACCGAAATAATAATTAATTAACTTAATCGATTAACTAATTATTATAAATTTCGAGCAGATAAACTAGCGTATTCAGAATTTTAGCAAGCTTGGAACGTTTTAATTTTCGATATTGCTTCGTTATTATTTTCTACCTTTTACAAGGCCTTTTTTATGAGGCAGTCAAATCAACCATAATTTTTCTTTATAAACGTGGCTTCGTGAAAGATGAAAAATAAATAGGAAGGAGTGTCCCAAGGTTCTATTTTTTTAATATATGATGAATGATGGTATAATTGATAGATATATGGATACGTATAAGAGTAGGATTACGGAAAATTCAGAATTATACGTAAATTTTTATCACTGCAAATAATTTCTAAATGAAAATAAACATACTTGTGTAGGAAGATTTTATGCACAATTCGTTATATTAAATTTAATATACAAGAATTATGTAAAAATAATGTACAGCATAGTATAAACTCATTGAAAAAGTTATGATTGACATAAAACTACTTTAATATTGCTCTATGGTTGAATATTAAATGAAATGTACGCGGTTTATGCATAAAAACTTCCTATACAAGTATATTTAACCTTCTAAAAGTTTTTAACAGTGATAAACACCGTGAAAATATTGTTTATGAATGTTAATATACGTGTATAGAAAGCATTTATGTATAAACCGCGTATATTAAATAAAAAAATATAAGAATGGTGTAAAATCAATATACGGCTTAATAATAAACGCATTTAAAATGTTGTGTTTAGTATAAAAATACTTTAATATTGCTCTACAGTTGTATATTAATTTTCCATATATTTTTAACAGTGATGAACATCGTAAAAATGTTATTTATGAATGATAAAATATTTGTATAGAAAGTATTTATGCATAAATCGCGGGTATTAAATATAAAAAATACAAGAATGGTGTAAAATTAATGTACGGCATACTAATAAACCCGTTTAAAATGTCGTGTTTCAAATAAAAGTACTTTAATATTGCTCTATGGTTGTACGTTACATTTAATATATGCGGTTTATGCGTTGAAACTTCTTGTACAAGTATATTCACTTTCCAAATGTTTTCAACAGTGATGAATACTATGAAAATCTTTTTATACATATTAACAATAACGAAATGTTTTAATCAGCAAAATATAAGATGCCAGTATGATTTTTAATTAATGTACGGCATACCGAAAAATTTGCTTAAAAAGTTGCCTTTAATATAAAAATACTTTAATATTGCTCTTTAGTAGTCTATTAAATTTTCCAAAGTTTTTTAACAGTGATGAACACCTTAAAAATGATATTTATCAATATACTTGTATAGAAAGATTTTATGCATAAACTGGTATATTAAATTTACCATACAAATACCATGTAAAATTAATGTACAGCATACTAAACCCGTTATAAAAGTTGTATTTAATATAAAAGTACTTTAATATTGCTTTATAGTTGTATGTTATTATTTTAAATATGTTTTTAACAGCGTTGAACACTTACAAATGTTATATTATTAGTACGATATACTACTTGTACAGCTTGCAAGTACGTTAATATAGCTTTATAGTTTAATATTAAAATGAATATACCGGTTTCTGGATAAATGTTTTCCAGATATATCAATTTTCGAAATATTTTACAACAGTGAAGATCTTGAAATTAGTTCTCATTCAGAGTTAGTTTTTCAGTGCGATATTCAAGAGTTTTACTTTTTTTAGACTTGGCGTCAGGACGGAGAAGTAAATACGTTTAAGTATGGAATGAATCTGGAGTATGAATATCAAATTTGTGTTTCCTAAAATATCTATTATCAAGTATTAGGTACTACCGGAGTAGCTTCGCCAATTTCTTAATTCACCTTATTCTTATGGTTTCTCCCATCTTTTTGTTTTCTTTGAACATTTACTTTGGTATAAATAAATAAAATATTAAGATTTTAGTGTCAAAATACTTAAAATCGTCTGAAATGTCCAGAAAAGTGATCTACAAATAAAAGTCCGGTGTTTTGGGGTGAATGTGTGTACCAAGGGCTTCGCTCTTGACTCTTAAGTATCAATCTAAACTTTTACGTACTAACGAAGCAGACATTACCCTTAATTCGTAACCCTTTTTCTTCAAATTTATTGAGGCCAAGAAAATGTTGAGATTATTAAAAAATGGCAAACGACTTAAAAAAGATAATTCGTGCAAATATCAAGCTATCGAAATGAAATTTTCTGCACTAGTGTAGTTACGACCAAGGTTGATTGATATTGATTTTGTCTGGAATTGACAATGGGTGTCAAAAATAAAAATTTGCCATTTATTAAAACGATTAAATCATGATAGCTCTTACAAATATCTAGTAGATCAGTCTTTCAATATTTAAATCAATCTGCAAAATAGAATCTTGCACATTGCTTCCTAATTATTTTCCACCTTTCACACAAGTTTCTCTATAAAAAAATCAAATTTTTCCAACTCAAGTCCTCATTAAGGGAGCTTTACGCAAGGTAAGATAATAAAGAAGCAATGTGCAAGTTTCTACTTTGCAGGCTTGTTTCGGGCATCGAATAGTTTCTACAATAATCGGTCTGTAAAAAATGCAGTGGCTCAGTTGATACGGAATGTCCCGTATGTCGAATAACCATTTAATCAAAATAATAAAAAAAAAAAGACAAAGGTGAAATCCTTAATGTATTTTTTTTTCGCGTTGGCAAACCCTTCGAAAACGTAGAATGACGATGCGCGAACAGCTTTTGCGGTAGGAGCGTCGAGGAGTAGTAATCTACGGGAGCCGATCGAGTCGATCGTCGATTGTTGGCACGTGCATCACGACGATGATGATGCTGCTACCGCTGCTACTGAATTGCTGCCGCAGAAGCCGGTTTGCTGTTGCTATATATATATCAAGGAGTATGGATATAGAGAGTCGAGTATATGAATCGCGGGCGAACGAGAGTGTGCCCTCACGCGGATAACGATCGTGGATCAATTAAAATCGCGTTTAATTAAACTTCCCCACCGCCCAGCCCACCATCCTCGTCCAGCCATAGGCTCTTTCGCTTTCGAACGCTTCTGTGTTTTTCTCATAGCAATAATAATATTGCAAGGACTTTGCGGATCGTTTGCCAAGCGAGAACTTGATCGACACGGGGATCGAACAAATGCTGTATCTTTGCAGTGTCCGTCACGGGGATAGCAATCCATGTCAAATGCGATCAGCTACTGGGTTTTAAATGAGAACACACTGAAAAATTCAGTGCTTTCGTTCTTTTCACTATTTTTTATCTAAAAAAAAAAAACCCAACGTAGATCTAGTGATTTATATTAAAAGAGTATAATTTTATGTCGCTTCCAATGACAAGGAAACTTTAAGACATTTAGTCATTTTCTGTTGGGATTCAGTGACGGTGATTGATTAACGATATGTGTACTAATCACGCGCTACAACTCTTCTATTTGATTCACGATATCTCAAAAACTATATGGTAAACCATTCTGAAATTTTTATAGAATATACATTTGATGCTTCTCTAAAATGAGCCGAGAAGCAAAACTCTGATTTTGTTTCCTTTGAATTTTTAAATTTTGATTAGTTTCAATTGTACAAGATATTATTGATCCTGAATCTACCGAATCTTAAGCTATTGAAGTTCTGAAGAGATAATATGGTACATACAGCATATAAAAAAGCCTGCGAAGCTTTGCGCATTGCTTTCTCATTATTTTCAACCTTTCACAAATTAGCTTCCTCTATAAGAAAGCCAAAATTGATTAAGATACACTTTCAGGAGCTTTGGAAATGTGGAAAAAACGAGGAAGCAATGCGCAAGTTTCTACTTTGTATGCTTTTTTGTTTAATTCTTGTATCTCGTTCGGACGCTAAAACAAAAAACTATAGCAGATATATGCTAATCATACTAACTCCAATTATAATTAATCTGGTGACATTGTACGTAAATAACTAGAATGTCCTTTTAAGGTTCAACCGAATCTATAAAAGCGCTGTTCTACGAGAATTCATCTCTGCTGTATTTCGCACCATAAATTCATAAAGAAGATCGAGAAAGAGATCGAGAGACATAAGAAAAGTTAAAAGAAAAGCTTTAGACGATAGTGATGCTACCGAACAAATAGGCACCGAGCATTGTGCCGCTGGTGTGTAATTCTGTCGGTTAATTACTCTTTCTCGATTAGCAGCGGCAACAGCAGGGGCAGTAGCACGTCATAGCAGACCCATTACCAGAGAACCACACCTCAGCGTCCTTCGCTGCTGATGCCACAGTCTTGTTGTTGCTGCCGACCTTACGTCGCATCTATTCTTTCTGTAACGCCCCACAAGCTCGTAGTCAAACCCACTTTCTATCTCACTTTTTTCTCCTGTTTTCTTATTTTTTATTTAATCAAGGGACGAGACAATCCGTGAGAGACGTTTTGTTTTGTGCCGGCGCACGGTGACGTTGCTGCTGCTGCTGCTGCGCGCGAGTCGAACGCTACGTAACATGAGAGCTGTCGCAAAGAAACGATGCTCACACACACACTCACACTCACACACACTCACACTCACACTCACACACACACACACACACACACACACACACACACACACACACACACACTCTTTCCCTCTCTCTAACTCCCTTAGTCTCTCTCCAACTCTTCTTCCTTCCCTCCCACTGTCTACTACCACTATAGCTTTGATCGCGCCGGAATTCTCGTCCATCCCCTCTCAAACTTGACAAGTCATCGAGAGGTCGCTTGATCGAGCCGACACAGATACCCAGACCATCCACCGTACCGTTTCTCGTTGAGAAAAGACTCATGCCCTCTTCGATCCTCTTCTTTACAACCAGTCAGCCTTAATCCGTCTCCTTAATCGCTTTTTCTTCTTCTCCTCTTTATTTCTTGTTTTCATTTTACATCCTTCGATAGCTCGATTCGCACATTGCATCGAGATAAATTCGAGATACGGCTGTGTTCAGTTGATGCTACGACTTTCTTCTACCCAGCTTTTTTCTTTCCCTGAATTATCAATTTTTTATTTGTTACATATCTCTTTTTGTTATATATCTGCTTAAACATTTTATTGCTTGATAAATCAATTTGGATCAAATCATGATGGTGATTTGAAATCTACCTAATTCCACGCAGAATAAAGACGTGAATAATACAGTTTTGATGATTAGTCGATAAGTTATCGCTGGTGGAAGTCAATCAGAAACTTTTGTCCGTTCGTTTATCTGTCCGTGCGGACGAACATTGCGATAACTTTTTATTTAATTGTTGGATCACTACTAAGCTACGTGTGTACATTCTAGTTGCATCAACCTGCATTCAAGCGTCGACCTTACAAGAATCCATTGACGCGTCTTCTGGAAAATTCGAAAAAATCTGCGCCGGAAGGTAAAAATAGTATCGAAGGAAGTTGATATTTGATTTCACGTTTACGAATCAGATTCTGGAGCTGAATATTATTTTTTACATTCTAATACACAGACCTGCGTAAGAAAGGAACCAGAAAATAAGTTCGGGATCCTGAGAGTGAGGAGAGAGTGTAATTAATGACGTACATTCGAGAGAAGTGAGTTTCATTCATGGTTCTCCGTGGTGCCTCTCGGAACGTCGGAAAGCTATCAGAAAGTATGTGTGGATTCCTGGTGAAGGTATACAAAGTGTGCTGTCGATGTTCCGGAGCCTCCGGAGGTACAGCAACACAGTTGTATAACAAAAAGCATATTATATGGTATGATCATTCTCAAATGAGAATAATGTATCTCCACTAAATTCAAGCCCAAGCCAACGTCTATAAAATAAATTAAGAACACTTCCAATACAGAGCGAACGAAGTTCGTCATCGCTTTCAATGCCAACAAGAAAGTTACAAAAATGTACTTCATTCTGTCGAATGAAGCGAAACATTAATAAAGGGAAAAAAAACAAAAAAAATTCAAGCTGTCGCTTGGTTGTCATTCGATATAACAGTTGACCTCTTATGGCAAATTCATAGTCATCGCATTCAAAATCGATAAAATCGGTGTAGTGTCTCAAACAAAATTGAAGAACGCATAATTTTTAAATTTATTTCCACCAAAACAAGTGCTCGAGTAAAATGGATGTAGCATTGCTTCCCGATAAAAATCGCGATGCCATTAAAACCTCATTTGCTCCGTAATACGGCACCTGGTTCTTTAAGCCGCGATTAGTTAACGATTTTTTCAAAGTGTTCACGTGGCTACAAAAATAAAGATACGGGAATGATATTTTTGCCAGTAGGATTGACAGAAAAAAGCGTTATCCGAAATCGTTCCGCGAGAACTGCCGTCGCGTCTGGAGTCATCGCTTTCTTCCTCGTTTCCTAGCTCTGTACTCTGTCTGCACTTGACTGACATGGCTTCCTGAAGTCCTGGACACTGGAGAACCGCTTACTCTTTATGCCTTTTCCCGAGCTCTCGATCTAGCTTCCTGCGGAGCAACGTGACTAGCGGTGATTGCCTAGCTTTTTGCCGGTGAATAGTGCAAGATGGTGGTATGTTGACGCGCGGGTAGGTGGTAGCCATGCGGCTGCTAGTTTCAGAGTCAAGCTAAGAGTTGCACACCGCATCGGGAACTCTGGGATGTACTGCAGCGGATGGTAACAGGTAGCGGAACACATCTCTCGCTCTCGCGTACTTCCGAAGACGTTAGAATTTACACAGCCCAGGAGATTACTGATTTAGTACGCCCCGAGCATTCGTTCCTGTGCATTTATCTGTCTTTGTATGTACAGGGTGTCCCAGCTACATACACCTCATTACGACGGGTTGCATACTCCTAGGAGCGCGCCCAAGCGCGCATCGAGCCGGTAATACAGAGCGTGTCAGTATAATCACTCGCGTATCTTTACAAAAGTTTCAGTATAGCGAGTCATCACGCTGTCAACCGCTTCGCATAATAACCCGAAAAAACGTCATATTTATAAAATATTTTAATTTTTAAATGTGTGTTTAAATGCTTGAAGTTTTAAATGTTTATTTGGGCGTTTAAATGTTACAGAACGTTTAAATCTTTAAATATTTTTATGTGTTTAAATTATTGAAGGTTTAAATGTTGAAACGTTGCAGAAATGCAGTACGGGTACTTTCTTTTAGTTGTTCTTTCTATCAAAATTATGAATCGATTGCAAACTGTAGTCTGCTATGTTTAAATTCATTACATTAATTATGCAAATTCGAACTTCAAGATTCAATTTAGACTCGTGCGCACGTCGGGATTATGTGCGTTTCGCCGAAACTGAATTTTAAACATAGCAAACTACAATTTGCAGTCGATTCATAATTTTTGATAGATAGGACAACTAAAAGAACGTATCCGTACTGCGTTTCTGCAACGTTTCACCATTTAAACCTTCAATAATTTAAACACATTTAAATATTCAAAGATTTAAACGTTCTGTAACATTTAAACACCCAAATAAACATTTTAATCTTCACGCATTTAAACACACATTTAAAAATTAAAATATTTTATAAATATGACGTTTTTTCGGGTTATTATGCGAAGCGGTTGACAGCGTGACGACTCGCTGTACTGAAACTCTTGTAAAGATACGCGAGTGATTATACCGTCACGCTCTGTATTACCGGCTCGATGCGCGCTTGGGCGCGCTCCTAGGAGTATGCAACCCGTCGTAATGAGGTGTATGTAGCTGGGACACCCTGTATACACAATCGTCTTTGGGTGATTCCTTCGACCGGTCTCCTCTACTATCCCCGTAGACCTTGTGCGGTACGACGCGACGGTAACGACGAACACGCTCGACATTCGTCTCGCCTATCCGCATTTCCAATCAGTCTGCTACCAAGTGCTTTTATGACAATCGATATCTCGTGGGGCGCCACAGGAAAGTCGTGTAAAGTAGTCAACTTCGAAGCACCTTAGGTGCCAGCTACAGAATAGAAAGGAAAAAATTATCTTACAAGTGATCGATGCCGAGAAATTTATAACAATTGCTTAGAACTCTTAGACTACGCGTTTTGTAATGTTGGATAAAACACCATTTTTAATTATAGTTAAGAAATTATGGTTGTTGTATATTGTGACAAAAAAACATTTGTTTTTAATAAATAATATTATGGAAATTTTTTTTAATATTTCAGATTCATTGTCCTCTCTTTAAAATACATCGAAATATTTGGTTACAATATTATTTCAGACAATCATTTCAGATAAAAAATGTCAAATTAAAATTTAATTCATTTATTTTATTTTACTTTATTGTTTAAACTCGAGTGTCGGTGCAGCGTTCAGTTCCAATTTCTACCACGACGTCCCCTGCTCCACGTTTCTATATTCTACTTCTATAATGCACTGTGTTACGCTGCAAGTGTGCGTAGAGTCGGAGAGAGAAGGGGACAAAGTGAGAGACTGGCACGCCGGACACAGGTGGGTGTCGGCGTTCGTTTGTAATTCGAGATTACGAAGGCGACTTCTCTCCCCCTCGTGGGGTTCCAGTCCCCCCCCTCCCTTTCGCTAGTCGCGGTCCACAACCCCCTTTCCCTTTGCTTCTCGCTGTAATTTAAAAAAGTCTCCCGCACGTCTACCTCGCCTCTTCGAAATTGAGATCGAAAAGTAATGGAGGGTTTTAATGTTTATGTGTATATCGAGGACCCGAATGTGTTATTTTTCGTCGCGCAAACACCGCTCGGGATCAAGTCGTTTCCGATACATTCCTATCGACTCGAACAATTATTTTAGAGAACTTGTAACACTTTTTCACGGGCTTATCTAACATTAACAAACAAACAAACAAATTATTTTATATGTAAAATATTAAATCGTAATTTATTTATATTTATTACTATTATTATAATAATAAATGTTGTTAAGGTTGTCAAAGCCTTAATGATAATAATTAGCATTCGAGGTTATTAAAAATCTGGCAAACACTATGACCGATCCTTAGCAGATTTAATAAAAATTCATTTAAGTTATACTTAACGATAACTCCTTCGTAATAACGATATTATGAGAACGGCAATTATTTATGAAAAAAAATTATAGTGCTGGATTTGACAAATTTTTGTCGAATACCAATCTCTTTGTACAAAATGCTTAATGTCCCAATTTTCTAAAATCATAATTAAATCTCATATTGCATCGTGTTTAATAATAACAGAAAATAATAAAGATGCAAGAATTCGTAGATTATTATTAATTGCTCACTGCAAGGTTTCCGATATTAATATAAATTTACGTTGGAATTTTAAAAAGTTGGTCTATATATTATCGTGTATAGGAGACCCAATGATAATAAGAGAGGCAGAAGAAGGTAAAAGAAAACTTCAATTAACACTAAATCTCTGTGGTAAGACGCACTCTAATTTTAATATGCTGTTCATCATGATAATCAACTTTTATCAACTTTAATATTATTTGCATATCCTCAAGTAGATAGATTTAATACAAATTCTGTTTATTTGAGATCTGATACTTCATTTCCTACAAGAACAATGTAAAAAATCAACAACTGTAAGCCCAATTATCTTTTAAACGGTCAAGAATCCTTTTATTGGTCTCAATCGATGCAGAAAAATGTACTTTAGCGATAAAATATTATTTTCAAGTTGGATCAACTTATTGTGTGTTTGCTGGTGGGTTACCTTATTTAATTATTAAAAATTTGTTAATTTAGCTTAATCCTTTTGTAGATGGAAATGTTTTTAAGTACTGTAGCCTCTCTGTAAGTGATGCGCTTTTTCAAATATGCGTTGCTAACGCTTTTACAACGATCAATATATCTATTTTTTCATATGTATAGGTAGACATTCGATGATCCAAATTCATCTTCATTAATCTCACTTTCTCATTAAAAATAATCTGAAAATTAGAACCTTGTCTACTGCTTTTTCATTATTATCCATCTCTCACAATGACACTTGGCCACTTCTATGAGGAACTATACGTTGACCGATTTATGCTTCCTCATATAGGAAGGTGAAAAGTGTACAATATTGAGGAAACGAGCAACGATCTAATTTGCAGATTTATTTTAATGTATACGGCTCTCATACCAAATGTGTAAAAAAATAGCAAATTAACAATTTTATTTAAAATGGTAAATTTTATAACATTTTAATGATGATGATGACAAACTCAGTACCAACCAGCAATTATCGTAACTACACTTGTGTATAATATTTCACTTCGATAACTTGAATTTTGCACCAATTATCGTATTAATGGTAATCTGCATTTTTAAAAAAATACAATTTTATCAAAGTCCCAGTAAAGTTATCAATCTTAATTAAATTTTTCGTGCTAAACAGATAGTAACCGATCTACATACTAATTTAATTCCACACCGATACTTGAAGCCGTTCTGAAGTTCTAAGAAATGATTTTTTCTAAATGATATTGTTTAAATTCGTTAAAGTTTTACACAAACTTTTCATCGATCCGTCAAGTTTAAGCTCCACACACACAAACACGCGCGTCCGTGTGCACCGTAAATTTGTTCCAATTCACTTTAAGTATCCTGACATTAAAATCTCAACATTTTTTCTCAAAAACAAAGCTTCTATGAGGAAGTGAAAATGAAATAAAAGCTAAAGAGTTAAAATTCAAGCATGGTTCTTGAATGACTGCTTGTTTAACGGTGAGTGTTACTGCCTAGGGTCACAACGTTCAGAGGGAATGTTCGGTAACGAGCGAAACGTCCGTTTTCCGAGTCATCATTCGGTGGATGGAAATACCAGTAAACTGCACGAGCAATAGCTATATATGTATACTTGTCAGTACACGAAGCGAGTCTAACGTGGTAAAGAGAGCGCGAGCGATGACTCGATGCTTTTATACTTGTTCGTTAAATTCGATTAAGCGTTCTCTGCTACTGGTGCTGGAACAATAATCAGAGGACTTGGTACCTACGGACGAAAATGATCAACGTGTATGTTTTAGTACAGCAGCAGTGCGGAATGTGTACGCGAATCATTGCATTTACGATCTCCACGAAAGAGGGAGAACTGTGGAGGGGAAGGGGGAGTGAGAGAGAGAATATGACCTACCGCGTTGCAGAGACCAATTTAAGGGATCGTTTCCCGGCTTCGCTATACTTCACGGCAAAGAGCGCGCGTCGTCTGAGACGCTCGGGCAAGCGAGCGTTCCGCGCGATGATGGATAGGGGACCACACGCGTTACTCCTTCTCTATCTATCTCGCGCAGGATATGCCTCGTGCATCCAACCAGCTCCATGCCAGCGAACAGCAAATGGAATACAGTGGCTTACGACAATTACGATTTTTTTTTCTTTTTGCTTCTTAATACAAAAAGCTTTATTTATATGAAAAACAATTTTTTTTTCGAGTTTTTCATAATAGGTTTCTCAATAATATGCAAAATGTCAATAAAAGTGGCTTAAACAAAAACATTCGTGTCTGTGTTCAAGTGCGTGTGTATGCGGGCGCGCAAGCGTACGCGCGTCTGTGGCTTCAATAGTTCAGTCGTGTACAATTCAAGAATGGTTACAGTATTGGTAACCCCTCTTTGATTTCATGATTTTTTGAATTGTTTTTTAAAGTACGTGAGTACTTCAACTTTTATCAATTTTCGGCTATCGAGACAAATAATTCTTCACAATTGCAGATACGTTCTAGGTTGTCTGATATTTTCATTTGGACAAAATTGAAAAAGAGGTTCGGATTTTGTAACTCCTTGAATTTTGCGAAAATTGTACGTAATAACACATTTTGTAAAGTTCAAGCTGACGGTACAAAACTTTCTACACAAATAAAGTACTATTGAGAAGTGTTACATACATAATTTTGAAATTTGTAACATATTTCATAGGATTTTGTGAATTTAGACTTCTTGCACATACGTAATAATGCGTTTAAGGATGTTTGTTTGTTTGTTTGTTTGTCCAAACTCGATCAAGATGTTTGAATTTTTTGCCAGAATTTTTAATTTCGATATTATATAATCGATCGAATTGAACTAAAATTTGACACACAAGTAAAGCAGTATGATCTCTTTATTCATCGCAGATATAGTTAAAGTATATTGGAACGATGAGATTTTATGGGATTTTGAATTTTTAAGATTGACATTCTGCAATTTTATTAAATTCATAAAACTCTGTAAATTATTTACGCGTTAAATATTACGCTGCAATTATTAAACTTGTGATTACTCACAAGATAAGTAGTTACTTATAAGGTAAAAAATCTGTGACGAATGTGTAATTACTTACAGAGTTAGTTACAGAGTAAGTAATGACACGATTATTCGTAACTGCTGATTTTCTTATTTACCATGTTGTATAATAGGAGAAATAGTGGTTGTGTCGTGACTTTTAACTTGAATTATATCACGAATACGTGACGCGTGCTACGCACCTGCGTATTCGCAGTGAAAGCATCTCAAAGGAAATTCGAATAGAAAAAACATAGGTTGTACTAGATAATAAATGTCTGCTTGCAGAGTGTATGCGTGAGTTGGACAATGGCGTCCGACACGGTGAAAGGAAGGTAGCAGCTACCGTCCTACACAGCGGCATCGCGGCCTTTTCTCTCTCTCTGCCTCTCTTGATTAGTGTGTGCGTGTGTGTGTGTGTCTCTCTGGTTCGCCATCATCATCTTCCAAGTAGCAGAGTCGCTAGCGGCATATCTCATCAAGTTGCGACGCGATAATACTCTTTTCTCTCTGCAATCCATATATACTACGAGCGAGATGAAAAACGCCCGTATCTCTCGAGTCATTTGAGAGGCAACGTGTGTATACACAAAGCTTCAACAATTTTCCAACATCTACTGAGCGTGGTAAGTAGAGAGAGAGAGAGAGACGGAGAGAAGGTTGATTTTTCTCATTGGACCGCGACTGGGCGTGGGACCTTGTCTCGAAGTATTCTCCATCATCACCGCTGCTTCGAAACCCTGTTTCTTCTCCTTCTCTGCATTTGTGTCTCTTTAATTCAGATTGCACAGTGTACCTGTTACTAAGCTACGCGCTATTTATCTGTCGGCTTCTCGTGATACGCATCGACTTAATTATATGTAATACGTCTGGCATCTATCTATAATAAGTATATATCTAGTACATGCACGGTATATAATACATTATATTTATATTGTAACGTTTACTATATATTAGTTATTATATTACATGTAGACATATTTTTATTTTTAGATCGAATATGTGTAAATAATTTTAATTTAAAAACAGGCAACAATATAAGTCTTTATAATAAAGATGTATTATCATAAATTACATTTATTTAGTCAAGAAATGTTGGTAATTTTGTCGCTTCCGAATAATCAGTCATAGTTATTCTATTTGAAGTATTTTCAATATAATATATATTCGTGTATTGCTCATTCCTGACTTTTGGTTATATATATATATTATTTAGCATTTGTATATATATGTATGATACAAATATATATGCTGTAACAATACATTTGCGTAACAGAGAGAGAGAGAGAGAGAGAATTCATTGATGCCCTAACTTAATTTTGAACTAAATTATTAAAAGATGGATAATAAAATTAGAAAATTAGGTAAATAAATAATGGGAAAATAGTATAGAATATAATTGAACAAGAATAATAATACGCACTAAATCAACGGCCGAAAACAAAACTAAAACCTAGCTAAGAAGTATAAATAAAGTAGAGTCGAGGTAAACGCAAGACGGAAGTTATAATAAGAATTATAATTTACAGCTAGAAATAATAAAGCGTAATAACGGAACTACGAATTTCTAAAATATTAGGAGCCTGTAATATAAAACAGAACTAAAGAAAATAAAATAAAAATAAAATAAATTAAGGTGTACTCACCGATAATATGATAAATAGTATGTAAGCTAAGAATAATATGCAGTGAAGAAAAAAAAATATAAAGAGTAAACAAGAGAACTATAACTGGTAATAACGATGGTAAAAATTCTGAGAGGAAAGAAAAGAAGAGAGGGGAGAAAGAGAGAGAGAGAGAGAGAGAGAGAGAGAGAGAGAGAGAGAGAGAGAGAGAGAGAGAGAGAGAGAGAGAGAGAGAGAGAGAGAGAGAGAGAGAGAGAGAGTTGAGGCTCGCGATACGTGAATGAATCAACCGACAGGAGCACGGAGAGCGGCTTGCGACCGACAGAGAGCTCCTTCAACGCTTTTTTACCTCTGTGCCAGCGCTGCGCCCCGTCCTGCGTGACTCAGCGGCTATTTCTCATTACGGAGCCAATATTTTTGTAAAATTGGATTTTCGTGTGAGAAAGCGGCCCTTGCTCGTTCGTTGGCTCGATGCATATACCTCCGGCTCTCGCTATCGTCGCCGTGAGACTGATGGATACTCGGCTGAAAGTCCCGCGAGGTGGCAATGGCTGTCGATGGCATTTACTTCGGGAATGCCTATAGTGTTTCGTAAAATTTCGATGCAATTGTCGCTGCATTTTCAGTACCAACATATATAATTACAGATTGAAAAATTACAGTTTAAAATACCAATTGATTTTTTTTCAGCAGTTTAAAAGGGCCTGTTATTTAATTATCATCTAAAATTCACAAAATTTGTATTGATTCGTTGAATTACACTCACGATTTATACTCTGACTCATACTGTTTCGTGGTAGTAAACTCTTATTCTACTTTAATTATAATTTAAACAACTACAGATTAAATGGTCAATCACATACTTTTTGTGTCTTACAATCCGCTGCACTTGCAGCTCGCAAACTCCAGTATAAGGAGTTAAAACAAGTTTGTAAGTTAAGTTTGACTTGAAATTTGCAAAGTGCAGTGCTGAACGTTTTTTTACCTACTTACAAATATGCGATATGCAAGTATGTAAGTATTTAATTACATGCGTACTTACATTCGCAATTTATCATTATAGCTAATGTCACTATACAATAACACTTAATTCCACATAGAAATGTGGAATTAAGTTTGTACATTTTTATTCTAACCATCCTTACGATCTACTTATACAACTGTTTGTTATTTTAACAATCGCGTTGACTAATTACACCCTGGAATAATGTCAATAGATACCAATTTCGATAGAATACAATTATATTAAAACTTTGTAATAAAATAAATTACCTAATTAAAATGAATGAATTCATTACAGAGGTAATTTACTACTAGAACCAATTCATTAATTGCAGAGGTAGTTACAGTGTTTTGAGACAAGTTCGAGTAAAGTTACTGTTCTTTGCTAATCTAAATAATGGATTCTGGCGTATTAGAAACAAAAATGCTAATATTCCACCGTCAAACTCGAGATATCTTTCTCACGGGCTCGATAGAAACGATCGTGCTTTCGAGAGCGTGTAATTTCCGTGGCGGTTGTTCATCTCACAAGGCGTGCAGCTTACACTACGACGTGAATGACCGATTAACAAGTGGATTTTTTTTTTCATCCCGTCAGCCTGATTCTCTCTCGTCGTAGATACCGGGTTTGATTCGCTCGAGTGATCGCGATCGGTTGACAATGATTTTCTCATTTATCTCGTCCACCAAGGGTTTCTCGTGCAGTTTCCGAGGTATTCAATAGAATTCTAAGGATATGCGGAGGACATACAACCATCGAGACCCTGAAACGAACGAGAGGCAGAGGACACGACTCGCCTTCGCGTGGTAACCCGGCAATAAAATTTTTCGCCTTCGTCGTAAAGTCATCAAATCGTAAACTCATAAATATTCGTCATCATCGACCATAATCCACATTGTTCGACCGGGTAAGGTACAGTTTTGCGAAGTCGACGAGCAGGACTCGTGCACAGTCCATGCGACACCCTTGTTGGCTCGCTCACGACCCGTGCACTTCTCAAAAGGACTGCAGTATGGCAAAAAAAAGTGTCGCCAGGCAGTCACCCCTTTTAACTTACTCGGCTTCGCGTCCAATTTTTTTTAGTAGAAAAAAAAATTCGTCTTCGACTTTACAGAAAATGCGAGGTAGCATAGCTTTTTTTACCAAAGGTTTCTCAAGAAAGAAAATTCCTTCGCCTTTTATTCAACTACCGTGGAACACGAAGGATCTTACTAAAATGGAATGTCTCGAAGAAAAAGCAAAGAATTTACAGTTTTACGTTTTTGACAAGAAAATTATTTCTCGTGTATGTATTCGACAGAAGTGTTCACAAGGTTTACGCATTTTCTTAAGATGAATTATATTATGATGAGATGTGTAACTAAATCCAAAAATATTTTGTAATTCGAAATATTTGGAAAAGTAGAAATTAATAATTTCTTGTAAATTGGAAAAATTATAAAGAACACCCTCTAAATGAATGAAATTATTTGTTATTAGGAGATGTAAAAAAATAATAAACGGCCTAATCAAATAATACATTACACAATATTTCTAAGACAAAAATTAGAAATAAAGATAGAAAGAAATGTCATATATCAGGGATGATGAGTTTACAGGCAGTCTCGTATAGCCATCATGCACCTCTTCGTCCTTTCGCATGAGCGAACAAAGCGCAAGTAGATTTACGATGCAGAGGCAGAACGTGAAAAGGAGAAGATGTAGCCTGAAGAAGAAGAAGAAGAAGAAGAAGAAGAAGAAGAAGAAGAAGAAGAAGAGGAAGAGAAAAGACATCGAAGAACTATCGAAGGTCTCCCTATTTGAGGACACTTTGTCCCCCGCGTCTTCAAAATTCTACAAGACAACGTGCTCCATTCGTACACAGTGTATCTTCTATCTCTATGCCTGACAGAAGATGGAAGAAGCGGCAGCAACGCGACTAATTTTTCGGTCTTCTTCCAAGCCACGAGGATATCCTGGCGTAGAAAAAGAACGAGAAAGAGAGAGAGTGAGAGAGTGGTACCAAAAGTGGCCAAAATTCGGGATGAAACTAAACCCAACGACTTCCGTCCTTCATCCTCACTTTTTTCCATTATATTCCTTCATTGGGGATGCAAAGAAACGACATAGTTGTCCAGCAGAAGCGAAACGAACGACTATGACGAGATGCTGATGCTGACAGCATCTCCACGGGAAAACATTTAGACGCGCTACGTCGGGATCTTTTCGATTCTCGAGTCACCCGACCGTCCCCCGCTGTCACGGACGCTGCGAAGTCTGTCAACATAGAGTGTATACTTGTCGCCCCCTTGGGTGTTGCCTTGTAGGGGTACCATGTAGGCGTAACACCACGCTTCGATGTCTTGTTGAGAGCTAATACGGTTAAAGCTGTTACCGGTTACTGCGATCGGTAGCTACATCTCCATCTAAATCGTTTTTTTAACATTCCAAATGTTATTCCAGAATTCGTGTAACATTTTGTCACTATAGACCAGTATTATAAGACTCCTAGAATGAAAATAGGAATCAGGAATAAAGAAATAATCTTTTTTTTCTTCACTGTTTTGTGTTACATTTACATATTGTAAAAAAATACAAAAATTGTTCGATCAATAATAATTCTAACGTTAGTTTACTGTTTCGATAAGTCAATGTTAAATAATATGATTACTTAATATATGACAAATAATATATCGAGTTGGAACAATAATTAAAAATATATAATCAAATAATGAAAATTTGTATTAAAATTATAAAATGTAAACAAGCTGCAAATTGAAACTTGCAAATTTCTTCCTCGAGATTCCGCACGACGCTTAAAGTCCTCTCTATGAGGAACTATCTTTCTCCATTTTGTCATCCTCATAGAGGAAGCTTTGAGCATCGTACGGAATCTCGAGGAAGTTATTTGAAAGTTTCAATTTGCAGCTTGTTTTCAAAATATTCGAATTTTTAAAAATTTTTTAACATCCGAACCGTTTGACCGATTCTCTCCAAAATTTATACTAACTTTACTTTTGTAATACTTTATTTTAAAAAAAAGGACGATATCTTGATTTGACGATTTTGTGAAAAATTCCAAAATTTATAAAATCTGAACCGTTCCGCCAATGTTTCCCGAATTCAGTACAAATCATCCTTTTATGATACTCAATTTATATACAAAAAAACTAGCCAGAAATCTTAAAATTTACGGAAATTAGAGCGTTCACAAACATTTTTTGAAAATTTCAAAATGGAGAAAACTTGTGATCTTAGAGTATTTTCAACAAAAATTGCAGTGACCAAACAGTTTGTATAGCTTAACATCTGTGCTAAACGGGAGTGCTATAGCTCGAACCGTTCTTGATTTATAAATGTTTCAATTTTTCAGTGCCAGAACACACACACACACACACACACACACATTCGGACATCTTTAAATTAAAAAAAACGTTGACATTGAAAACTGGAAAACATTTTGTTGCTGTCACAAAACTTCCTCTATGTCTCTGAGGAAGCAAAAGATACAAAAACTGTCTTAGCAGTATCAGCTTAGATTATATACATTTACTATATTCGTAAGACAATATAAAATACTCAGACAATTCTAACGTTACGAAGACTTTGCGTTACATAAAGTTAAATGGGAGATGACGATGATGTGAGAACTAACAAGGAAATTAAATAATAACAAATGTGATTAAAATTTTGTAATTAAATTACATCATTTAAAATATACAGAAAAATTATCTGAGCAATAGTTACTTGAATAGGATATTTGTTCTCTGTTTTAGCAATTTAATATTAAATGATATGACCATTGTCTTGTTAATAAGATTTCTATGATGGAATGAAAATAAAAATTTGCACAATGTAAAAACCAATATAGAAATTGTTTGAGCAATAACAGCTTGTATTATATTAATTTACTGTTTTTGTAAGACAATGTCATTTACTCAGTCCATTCTAACGTTACGAATATACTATGTTAGGTAACAATATGAGCAAAACACTAAAACACTGTTTGAGCAACTTAATATAAGGTATATTTGTGTTATTAATCACATTTTATGTTAAAATAAAAATAAAAATTTGCACATTGTAAAAATCAATGCAAAAATTGTCTGAACGACAAAAACTGATATTATATAAATTTACGGTTTTTGTAAGACAATATTAAATATTCAAAGCATTTTAATGTTACGAAGAAACGTTGTGTTACATAATAATACGAATAAAACACTAAAATGTTAGTTAATAAGGACAATAGAACCTAGGAATTAAATAATAAAGAAATAGTTGAAGCAATAATTGTTTATATAGGATATTAGTTCTCTGTTTAAAAACTTAATATTAAATAATACGAACATTGTCTTGGTACTAACATTTTATGTTAGAATAAAAATAAAAATTTCCACAATGTAAACATCAGTACAAAAATTGTCTGAATAATAACAGCTAGTATACTATAAATTTTCTGTTTTTGTAATAAAATCTGTAAAATATTACGATCATTCAGACTTTGTATTACAATAATACGAATAAAATACTAAAAGTGTCAGTAAATTTTGTAATTCAATGTAAAATGGACGATGAGGGTGGTGTGTGCTGAAGAAGGTGCGAATGGGAATGAACAATGAGAGCCAACCACGAGTTCACCGCATGCTGCGTGTACTCAGCGTCGAAAACCGCAATTTCCGAGATCCGAATGGCAAGTTGCCGAAGGAAAAGACCGCCATACTAGCGCAGCAATGCAGGAGACGATGATTTACGGTATTTCCAGCTGGATCTAACCGCATCCTAATAATATTTATGACGTTTGTTGTGTTCTTGTGTCCTGAAGCTATGCGCCGGGACAAGCCGGATGGAAGAAAACCAGCGAAATACCCCCTTAAGAATGACTTTTCTTGTTCTCGGTGCAGTATTAGAATAAAAGGGGTGGATTATTTACGGCGTAACGGTATGTACCGACGACTTTTCCCGTCGTCTCATTTGTCTCCTACAATTTTTTCACGGTTTTTATTTGCGGACATGATGAAAAATAAAATTGCATCATGAATTGCTCATTGTAGGACTCTGCGAGATAGTTATCATTAAAATTTTAAGCTCTCTGGAAAAATCGGAATTTTGTTGATAAAACTTTTCACTCGTTACGTCGATTTTAGTGCCAATTTTTTTTTAATGGCAAAAACGTCGCTATCGATTCGTACACAGTTCGGTATCCTTTAAGCAGAGCATTCTACTTTGGAACTGTTTAATTAGGAAATGGAGCAGGTCAATTTATTCGTGAGATAGATCGATTTTTATGCGAAAAATTACTTGAAAGATGATGAAAAATTCATGAAAAGTGCTATAAAATGTAAAGAAGGCAATCAATTGTCACAAAATTTGGTATCGAGTGTCGAGTGCGTCTACTCTAACTTTATGCACAAATTGCACAGTCTAGCTAAAATATTTAATGAGTGAGAGCTATTTATTTGAAATAAAAATATTAAAGGAATAGTTAAAAACACCATAAAATGTCGATCATATGCTCGATTTTTTTTCAAAATTCAATTCCAAATACGTGAATTAATCGAACCAAGCGGACAAAAGCTTAAAAATCTTAGAACAAAGTAAACGGAAAGGAAGAAAAATGATAAATTTCAATCCTGCAATTTCCCAAAATGACCAAGGCCACGGTGACACCATAGAACTTCCCTTAAGCAGCAGCTTCTACACTTTTGCCCCTGCTGACGAGTAGCATGAAGACATTAGAGTTTGTTCGTTGGATATTCGTCCCGGCAGGAGTGCCATGCGCATAGTACTCCAGTGCTTAGCCAAGGTGAGCGCGAACAACAAGCAGAGCGAGAGAGAAACGTCACAAGCCGAAGCGGCGGCAGAAACGGTGCCCCGGGAGAAGTAACGCCACGTTAGCGACCTGTCGGGGGTCCATCCTTCGACGCGGTATGCTCTGTACTCCGTCCTGGACCTCTCTGAGCGATGCAGAAGCCAAGTTGAGGGATCTGTCCTCCGCATGTACTTCTTCAAATGCTCAACTATACCATCTCGACTCTCCTGGGTGCACTGTACATATACCAGCATTGCTGTTTCTAATTCACCATGAATCTTTCGGGGCCTCTGTTTTGCCCTCCCCTTCTGCTTTTCCTGAATCTTCTCTTCGTCCTCGAACCTTTCTATTTTTTTGCACTTTACCGTACAGTAGGCATCACACGCAGAGAATTTACGAAAAGCATGACAAACATAACGATAATAAACATTGATGAACTGCATCGGTGCTAGGGACGTACGACCGCCTGCAATTCGACATTTTCTAAGAAAACTTGGTGCGGGTTTTTATTTTCAGCAAGCAACTTTTTTGTCGTACTCAGTATCATGATATCCGTACGTAGACATTTCTGTGGCCACTTTGTAGGGATATTTGCCCTATCGCATATTTGCCCTATAGGAGCACAGCCCAACAAACAATCACAAATAGCCGATATTTTCGTGCGATCAATTATATTTCGGCTGATCTGCATCGATTCAACGAGTCTAGTCTAGACTATTCTGTAAAACGATTGCGTTTGACACTTTTCAATACTTCAAAAGTTACAGGGCATAATGAGAATCCTCAAAGGCGCAATAAAAATTGAATTTACGATATGAATAACAAAGTGTTAGTTGAATGAGTATCGAACAGGGTTTTCCTAATTCCTTTTACCATCAAAATTATATAATGACTACTACAGGGTCCATTTAATGAATAGGCCAACAATAATGAAGTTGAAGCTTTTTATTTAATTTCAATTGTTGTTATACAATTGCTCGCATATAAGTCAAAGAAGTTAATCGTTTGTAACTTTTTCAAAACCTACAAGCAGGAGTTCGTAATGACCATTTAACGATCAAACCAATCAGGAAATCCAGAAATCAATAGTTACATTAATAATTTTTAACTCATTCTACAAATAAAAGTGTTCACGGATAATAACCTAATCCGATTTAATCGCTAAAATATGAAGAAAATAAGTGAAACGAGAGGCGTCTCTACAAAAGCCACAGAAAAACATGATAAATAACCATTTAATAGCCAGATCATGAACAGATGAAGGAATGAATATGAATGAAGGAATAGCCCAATAAACCATTTTTGGTCAATTTTACGAGTGGTCAACGACGATTCTCCGATCGAACATCAGAAACCTCGCATGTTGGAGCTCGATGGTCGGAAGATTGCGGGATACCAGAAGAAATCACGACGAGGGCGGAGTCTACTCTTCGCCTGTGGGTTTTACCTGCGCCTTTTTCTCATTGGTCCTCAGTTCTGAGCGGGAACAGGTAGAACGAATCTGTTATCCCCACCACAACGTTGCTTCAGCAGGTAAACCGACTAACCAGGATTGCTGCTACCAGCTTAACACCCAGACAACACCGACAAAGACAACGGATACCACATCAGCGAGAGCAGCCCGGACAACACAATGAGGAATAGAAAGAGACGCTGAAAAGTGCTCGAGTCATTGCTAGTTAGTTCCTACAGTCGGGGGCGTGGCCTGTTCCTCTCCTACTTCGCACTCCTCACGGAGAACTTTTGCTTCGAGGCAAAGCTCAGCTAGGAAAGATCGTCACCCTTGCAAGACCAGTCAGGATCAGCAGATCGATCCGCAAAGATCTACGGCAGAGCTCGCTCTTTCCGAATACCTCGTCTTCGACTCCTTGATCGGTCAGTCGGTTCATAGACAAATAGCCAGACGGACTGATCACAATTCTCCACAAGCTATACTGTCATCGATATTAAGGACTTGTGCGTGTGTGAAACGATAAACGGACGATTTCAATATCGACAGTGAAATCGTCTATCGGATTACAACCGATCGGACAAAAATTTTCGTTGTAAATTACTTTTTTTAAAATTAGAGTTTGAAAATAAATCGACGTACTCGCGACTTGTGGAGGTGCAGTGATTAAGGAGTGCCTGGGGATATCGTGAGATGACGATCAACACGAACTACAACATGATGAGACCATGCTTCCCTGGATACGCTTTTCAAGGTACGATTACCATTATTATTTTGTATTTTCTTTATTCAATTATTTTCTACTTTCGAATTTAAGAGAAATTAGTCTTAAGTTGATCAAGAAGGTTCCCTTCCGATTCGTCAATAAAACAATTACCTTAATTAACGGTCAAATGAACAATATGTTGTCAATTAGATTATTAAGTTAAGATTAGATTTATTCAAGTACAATCAATTTTAATGTTTAATGCAAAATTAATTTAAAAAAAAAACTTAATTGAAACACGGTATAAGCCAATGTAAACGCGCGCGAAACTTTTGCTCCGGCCGTCGCTATACCTTCTTTCTCGCTAATATACGACCTTACCTGGACGAACAGTCTCAGAAAAGTTACCGGAACATTTATATTAACGAGGATCGTAAATCATAGACTCAACGTTTTTTTTCTTCTTCTTTTTCTTTGCCTCTTTGTAGAAGTTACACATTTTTCAAACAGCTTTGAATTTTTTTTTAACACTTGTTTCTATTTTACGCTCATTGCTCAAGACGAATTTAAAAATAAATTAACACACATTATTATTAGAAATTGAAATAAATAAATAAATCCAACAGAATAACATTTTGAAGGTATTCCTTGAATAAGTTTATTTTCAAAGTCACGAATTCAATTTTAAATAAGCCTTAAGGGTTGCTAGATTTGCGTCAAGGGCAAGTATGGACCCGTGGCATTAGAAAATGTAGCGTAAAATCGTCGTATTTAAGTTTTCATTGTCGCTTGAGAGGCGTAAAATGTTCCATGGTCTAGGGAGAGTGGTGGAGGACTTACGAGCTGGCCAACGAGGCACATTCTGGGGCGCACCTCGAACCCATGGTTGGGTGACGGTCAGAATGGTCACGAAATTATATTGACTCGTCCTGAAAAATTGCCACTTTATTGCTCCCTCATAACTCAACATTTATTTCTCGGGAGACCAAGTGCAAGGCGCACGAGTGTTATAGGCGCACGAGAGGGGTTCTTTGAACCTTGGACTCGCGCGCTCCAAAATTCTCGCTTACTCTTGTCCCTCACTACAATTCAATTACTTTTCTTGCTATGCTCTTGCAGGTGTGAGCCTTCTTTGTAAGTTAAAATAAAAAAACAAAAGTCTTTGAAACACAAATCTCATTGATAACGACAGAGAATTTAAGAATTTTCAAATATATTCGAACAGACAAATGTTTAATTTAATAAATTATTATGAAATAATTTATCTGTCTCAATATATTCGAAAAATCTTAAATTAAACATTTATCTAATTGATTTCCAACAAACTTAATTTTTTCAAACTTTTAATATTACGTAAATTATTATTAAAAAAAAAAAAACAAAATTCAAAATTATATTTTTTAATTATCAAAAATTATTCGTTGCTTTCTTTTTAATTTATGAGAAAATTAAAATTCAATATGATTCGAATAATTTGCAGCTCGTGTAAATAAAAATAGTACATAAAGCAATAATAATAAACGAGAATAAAAATTTCTAATTGAAATCACTATCTATGAAAGTAAACAGTCAATGGTGCATCACTGTCAGCGCAGGTGGTAATTTTCGATATAGGTAGAGAGAGAGAGAGAGAGAGAGAGAGAGGGAGAGAGAGAGAGAGAGAGAGAGAGAGAGAGGTCACGGGGCTCGCGAGATAGTAAAGTAAGAACAGTGAAGCGAAATTAATGGCAAAGGCAGTGGTCGACAGTAGTCGGTTCAATGTGTGATTTGAAATTAAATAAGCCAAGCAAATTATACGCTATCATTGTTGTGTGTCGTAAAGCTACGATCACCGTTGCTCTCGCTGGAGACTTTATCGCTGCGGTGCACCGGTGAGCTGGTTTGCAGTCTATAATACGACTTCTCAGGAGCACTGGCGGCGGCAGCCAGGCCAAAGTCTTGGCATGCGATCGAGCGAGCGTGCGACGATAAACCAGCGCTAGTGCAAATATAATTTGCTCCATGGAGCCAGCAACGCGAGAATATACATCGAGCGACGGACGTCGTAGACCCTGTATACATATATCTATATTTTTACGAGTGACACTATATTTTAACGAGGAATGATGTTTCTTTTTTTCTTTTTACAGAGTTTAACCAGATACAGGGACGAGTCAACCAGTTAGGCGGTCATTTCATAAACGGCAGACCACTGCCGAATGTCGTTCGTCGTAAGATCGTAGAAATGGCTGGTGCTGGTATCAGGCCATGCGTCATATCGAGGTAAGAAAAATATCAATTTTTTGTAATAATTAATATAATAATAATAATTATTATTATTAGTAAGTTATTATTGTTACAATAAAAATTTATTAACATCTAATTTGATAAAATCTTCGAGAACCCTACAGGGCTGGACAGTAGAAAAACCAACGCAAACAACGACAATAATAATAACAATAACAATATGTTTTAATTGACAGACAATTGAGAGTATCTCACGGATGCGTGTCGAAGATCCTGAACCGTTATCAAGAGACGGGGAGCATAAGACCGGGTGTAATAGGCGGAAGCAAGCCGAGGGTACCATCGCCGGAGGTCGAGTCAAGAATTGAGGACTACAAGCGCGAAAATCCAGGTATATTTTCATGGGAAATACGCGATCGTTTGATCAAGGAAGGAATATGCGACCGTACAACGGCGCCGAGCATCTCTGCGATTTCACGTTTGGTGAGAGGTCGAGATCCGGAGGATGACGCCAAACTGGCTGACGGTAAGACCGATGATTCGTTATTCGCAATCTTTATTCGATTCTTCTTCCCTTTGTCGACGTATATTCGTTTGGCCGATGTAAGCGATGATTTTTTCTTTCTTTCGATCGATGTAAAAAAATTAAGCACTTACATTGGCCAATGAGCATTGGCAATGAGGAATGAGACGTTCTCATTGGCAATGCTCTTTATGCCAATGGAATGAATGCGCGTACCATTTGATTATTTTTCGGTGGGAAACCATTCATTTCGTTGGCCATAAGAGCATTGGTTCCACTGAGAAACCATTCATTTCTAATAGAAAAAATAAACACCTCGTCTTTCATTGGCTCATTAGTATTGGCAATGAAAAATGAGAATATATATCGTTGATGCTCTTGCGGCCAATTAAATGTACGGCTAATGGATATTTGACAATATATCGAATAATATTGGCCAATATTAATGACAAATATTAATATATATTTATCAATATTAATAATTAATATTGGATTATATTTGCGATAAATATCGTTTAACATTGGCTCGAAATATTGGCAACAATTGGCACTTAATATTCGGCGATATTAACACTGTGTTGATTAATAGAATGAATGGTTTCGTACATAAAATCAATGGAAAATGAGAATGAGAATGAGAATTGTCAATGAGAATTTTTGGTAAAGGATCGGTGTTTCATCGATGAAAATCCATGCGACCACACCCAAACGTAAGATAGAGGCTCTCGCGTCGATAAACGTTTTGGTATATCCTCGTGACTCTGATATGTTGCTCGCGATCTAAATTACCTGTTATTTGTATCCCTTGGTAGAAGGAATATTATAAGCGCGGTAGCTCTCGCGGAATTGCACATCGCGCCTCTGCTCTGTAATTTTCTCACCGCTCGGCTTAAGATCAAGCTTCGTTTCCTCATATTTAACATTTTTTTTTTCGCGATAAGCGCAATATGTCTTCGGTGTTGGTGGGTTTCAATGGACCTGCTGCTATTGCCGTTCAGCTGCCTATGTTGGGCTACGTGGAACTTCAAACTTTCCACAAAAATCGTTTCTTACCCTCGTTGTGACAGCTCGGATGAAGGACTCTTTCATCTTCTTCTTTTTCTTTATCTTTCATGTTTTTCTTGTTATACTATTCGGATCATTAGTAGGTGGCTGACCGGCAAAGATCAAAGCAAGCGTGGCCAGTGAGGGGGCAGAGAGAAAGGGAGCTGAAGAAAAAGAAGAGAGACTGCCCTGTAAGACGATAGTTCGAGGGAGACTCGGGGGTATATCCTCAGCTCGGTGCCGATTCCTCCGTGGGTGCGGAGTCGAACTAAAAAAAATGAACAGAAAAAAAAAGTATAAGGTCACGAGGTATTAAATTCCACGAATAATTTTTCCTGGACTCTGAATTATAAAAATTATGAATAAAGTTTGTCTAAAATTTAATTAACGAATGGAAAAAAATTATTCATCACGATAGTAATTCTTTATTCATTTATTTATTTATTTATTTACTCATCTATTTTTATTTTATCGAGATATAATATTTTACTTCGATCGAACCACCTTAAAGTCGAGTGAAAGGATAGACCTACAGGGAAGCGATGATCTTTAGTGCATCAAATGAAGATGTATCGTGCTTGAGTTCGAGACCCGTGGCTCACGGAGAGCATCGATGAAAATTATGGGTTTCGAGTGCACATATAGTCCGTCGAAGGAGGGATAAACGTTCGCTGTAGCTGGAGAATTTAATTACCGCGATCGAACCATGAGCACGATACGCGTGCGGAAGGGAAATTCACGGGAGGGAAAATATTCATGCAAAGCGTGTACATATGGGAAACGATAATTAAAGGGGTGGTGAAAAATTTGACAAAATAAAAGTAGAAAAATAAAAAAGACAAAAAAAAAAAGGAAAGTGAAGGAACGTCTTGAAGTACGTCCGGGAATAGAGCCCGTGACGAATTTGCATCGTGACTATAAGACGCGAGGGCGTCACGACGTCAAGCGTCGTCAGCCGATTAGACGCGGAGCGCACGCACGTTGACACTCACTCGACTATGTCTTCTGTCGTTCAGGCAACGACAATCTGCTTGAATAGCCATGAATGTTCGGAAAAGAGATTAAAAAGACACGTGGGTCCACGGTTATTTCGATCCTTCGTTTGTTCATCCGGAAGAAATGTCATATAGTTTAATGATTCAATGATTTAATTATTCAATGACTTAATGATCCGATGAATAGATAACTAGATAACCAGATTACTTAATTACTCAATGACTTAATGATTAAATAATTACGACTCTTAGAAGAAACGCTAGTGACAAATGCAACTGTCAGCTGCGAAAACAATGCGAGATTCTCGAGCGTTCGGTCAAAGAGGGTCTCCAGCTGTGAGAGCGAGCGGTCGGCTTTATACCAGAAGCGGGAGCGAAGCCCGCGGGCGTAAACTAGTTGATCGTAGGCCGAGTGTGAAATAACTAGCGGGTCCGAATTTCGCGCCGGCCCCTTTTGTGACGGGAACCGCGAGACCGCCTTGCGCTCAACAGGCAAAGGAGCCCGGAGTCGCAGCCTGCAGCGTACTATTTCGCTCCTAAAAATATATAAATCACCTGAACACGCTCCCTCCGTGACCCGCACGAATTCTTCTAACGCAAGAGCTCTTTTACTCGTATCTTAAACACGCGACTCAGCAATCAGAATTTTTCTTCGTGTGATCAACAACAATTTTTCTACGCTTCGTTATTGATCGAAAATTGAATTTACCAAATGATTAATCATGGAAAACATATTTATGGATAAATTAAATAAATAAAATTTATAGATTTATGGAATAAAGTGTAACGTTTTTCTTTAAAACTTTTTATTGCAGACAAAACGAGTTCTGGTTCTGAGTGCAATAGCGAGCCGGGCATCCAGCTGAAGCGAAAGCAGCGACGAAGTCGTACGACTTTCACGGCGAATCAATTGGACGAACTCGAGCGTGCCTTCGAGAGAACCCAATATCCTGACATCTATACTCGCGAGGAACTGGCTCAAAGAACGAAGCTCACGGAGGCGAGAATTCAAGTGTGGTTCAGCAATCGACGAGCCCGTCTACGGAAACAAATGTCTTCCACGTCCTCGGGTTCCTACGTTAGTTCGGTTGCTTATCCCGCGACGTCATACGTGCTTCATCCACCGACAACGGGAGCCGTAGCCGCTGCTGTAGCTGCCGCTCATCCCCATGGCGCATCGGCCACCCTTCCGCCGAATCATCCGCATCCTCACGGACACGGACAGACTCTCGCTGAAACTGCATTCTCATCGAGTCAAGGTAAAAAAAAAATTCCGATAATTTACAAGAAAAACTAGATCATTGCCCGTTGATCATTCACCATTAAATATTAATTATTAATCGCTTCGTAACTACCTTGGAACGATTATTGACGATCACCTCTTTGAAATTCCTTACAGATCTCTACGCGTCTCACCACACAAGCGTTTCCCATCAATTGACAAGCGTCGACTCTGCGCGATTGAGTTCCTCCGTCGCCTCGACCCCAACCTATGGACTCTCGAGTGGAGTGGGTGGTTATCCGACCTCCCTCCTCGTGCCCTCGTCCACCGGCACGACGAGTCACATGAGCCATCAACAGCTCTCACCCATAGTACCGGGATCGGCGACGACCTACCAGCAGACAGCGCAGTCCTCCCATCAGTTGCCACCGACACCAAGCTCACTCGTAACCATTATGGGACCCAATTCAGGCAACTCCAATTCTGCGTCCGACCATATGACGGCCTCGGCCGATCTGCCCATTGGATCGGTATCACCCGTTCATCTTCATCATCAACATCATCAACAGACCCAACATCAACATCAAACGCAGCACCAACAGAACAGCCAGAATGGTGGAGCCTCGCCACCCTGGAATTTACCGATCTCCACTGCAAGCAGAATTGGTCTCCCTTCCCCACCGTCCAGCCTTCAACAGGCTCACTCGCATCATCCTCATCAGAGCTTTGCCAGTCACTACGCCACCTCCAGCTTCCAACAACCACCGAGATCAGCGCCACATCAGCCTTTTCCCTACTGGTACTGATTACCAATTAATATTACACTCACAGCTCATTTTGGAGGATGAAGAAAAAGAGGTGAATTAAATAACACTGTAAAAGTTTAGTTTGCGGGCAAACCTACTGTATATATGAGGCTATTTGTAAATTTGTATTTATGCAACAATTGTTTGATGCGAATGTCTTGGAGAATTCATTAAAGGGAATTAATAATACATTTTTAATGTTCACCTATGTGCGATCGATTAATTAATTCAATTATTATTCCTTAATAATTTATTCACGAGTTAAGCATTGATAAAGTAATAGTTTAATTTCCACATTAATCTGTTTGACAGCAGTAATTTAAAATGTTGTTTGTAAGACACAAGAACTAAAGCTCTTTTCACCTCTTTCGCTTTTCGTCATAAAATTTGGGCTTGTTTTATCTTGTGTGCTAAATTACGAGATTCTAAGATCGACGATTGTGTATATTTTGTGCATATAAGTTTAATTAATTGTGCCCATCGTGGTCAATGGGCTACCTCTCGTCCAATGACGTGTACTCTGACCAAAAATCTAGTGCTACTCATTTAGGTTTTGTAATTTGTAATTAGTAAACTATTGGTCGCGTGTCATTGTTGAATATTAATTATTAATTATTTAATTGATTGCGTAGATAAAATACCACTGCAGTGTCAATTATTTGTAAATATGCAGAAGTATTGTGAAGTGGCATATATATTCGTTTGTTATTCAACGCATGCTACTCGTTTCGTCCTTGTGTACATAATATACTTAGTAATCGATTAAGTTTATGCATTTTTGTGTTACTTACCTTCCCATCAACGTACTTTTTGGCATCTGAAAAATAATCGACGTATTTGTAATCAGCATGATCAAAATATCTAAGAGTAAAATAGATGAAAAATTATACAACAAATTTTTTCACTTGCTTTTTGATAATAAAATAAATCATTGATCATCATAATTGAACAAGTACGAAGTCGTTTTAATGATGAGGAAGGACGAGGGCGTCGTATTTAAAAAATGCAATAATCTCGATCAACTAATGAAGTTTTTTGTTCATTTTTTGTTGTTGTTGTATGTGTTACAAATCAGTGCGCTCGTCGTGATATTCGTTCAATCCAATATCGCCACTCGGTCGATAACCGCGATGGCTCCTTTTGTGTAGATACACTATTTTATATATACAGATCAATCTCCAAGGGTGTCAATGCGAATAAAATGCTCTCATATAATTTTTGTATCCTTCGTTCGCTTGCACGTATTCTTGGCTGTCTCTCAGATCTTGAAGTTAAAAAAAAAAAAAGAAGAAAAAAGGCTCTTCAGTCGTATCGCAATTCGCCTCGTTTTACTGTCCGTTTTTGTTTAAATGTTTTATCGTTGATTAGTATACATAATGGCAGTCCGATCCGGTTTTATTTGCCACTCAACGATCGAAGGGACAATATACCGGAGCGCTCTCCAATCCGCAGGATTCGTGTGTGCGCGGAGAAGGGACAAAATATAATTTATTTAATAATTTTAAAAAAATTAACTTAAAAAATCTGTTACACGATACGGTTCGATTATTCGTACGAGACTGTGGGGGTCGCGCGATTATCAATAAATAATACTATCATCGAATGGTAACAATAATTATGTATAATAATAATGATAAATTCAACGTTATTAATAATTATTATTAATAAATATATCAACTATTAGTGCATAATTCACGTGCCCTCACGACTATATGTAGTAATTAAAATTCCTTTACACTATTTATATCCGCAGTAATAATAAGCTGTCAGCGCGTTTTTTTTTAAATTCAGTTTGATTTTTTAATATCTTCTATTATCGTCGCAATTATCTCTTGAGGGTTTTCTTCATCTGTCTTAAAAATCTACGTGGTTCACATTTTCCCGCTTGTTCTCTTACTTCATAATACTCGAATGTCGTACAGTTCGATCGATTGTATAGTGTAATTTTTTTTCTTTTGCTTTTTTTGTTCTTCACTTTGCCGTCGTCGATTCCCACCTTTCTTTTCTATAAATTCCTAATACAATACCGTGTGAGCAAAGTAAACGAAGACGCCACGAGATCTAACTTACGCTCTTCGTCATTTAATTCTACGAGTCTCCGGAATAAATCTATGGGTCAAAAAAGCGAGAAGAAATATCAACGGGATGCAGGAGAAAGAGAGAGAGAGGGGGGGGAGGAGAGAGACAGAGAGGGGAGGAGAGAGAGAGTAGTTTTTAATTAGTACTGAGAAACTTGGTAACGTATTATGTTCGTCTGTGAAATTTTAGCCTTTTGTTTTCGTCGAGCAGACGACCGATCGGTGTCCACATGAGCCCATATTTTTCGTTTCAAAATACTCAACAGAGTGCTGTTACTGGAATATCTTTAACCCGCCGCATAATTGTTCTGTGTCAAAAGGTAGATTTTAAAAATGGCAATGAAGTTGCAAAAAAAAGACTTTTTTCGAAAGGATAAAAATGCATGTTTAATGGCTGAGATCGGTCGACTACCTTCGGAGTAATTGAATTTCACAGCTACATTAAAATGTCGCTTTCAATGATGTTTCAATTATCGTGTGGCAAAAATGAGATGCTCTCACGCGTGCCTGCATATTCTGTATAAAATTTGTTTTTGTTAACGTATAATTACATTGATATCATATATTTATGTGTATATATATACACACACAGATATATATATATATATATATATAGTCGCGTTCTATATATAATAATAATTTCATCATATACGCCGACGAATCGTACATAATGTCGAATAATTAAATATATCGTACAGGCATATTTTGTATACGATTAAAAATGATATTCGAGTCGTTAAATTTCGGCAAAACGTAATTTATCCTCCTCGTTCATTTAATCAAATTTTTATCTCGTTTTTTTCGTTTTTTTTTTAAGACGAAATAACAATGAAGCAGCTGGGCGTGTTTTGCACGTTTCTATGTGTGACAATTAAAAGTTGTGCGATTGGATGGCTGTTAGCTTGCTCACGATGAATACAAATCCGTTAAAGCATCGACAAACGGGGCAAAGAGTCGAGAAAAATCAGAACGAGGAGGAATCGATACGAAAAATTAGTTAAATTATTTTTGTTTTGCTTTCCCAATATTATTACGCGTGGACTCTTCTCTCTCTCGGCGAGAAATGTACGCTTTGATTATCAACAACAATGATAATGACAATAACAATAAAAATTGATAATCAAAGCGTACCTCAAATTGGATAATAACCATTATTATTAATTAATTCAAGATGTCTTTAGACGACTTGATACTCCACATTAATAAACCACAGCCAAACTTTTTGGTGCGACTACAGCGCGTTCCTGCTTCATCGTCTTAATCATGGCGTACCCTTTGCGATAAAGGGAGCAACAGGCAGGATAAGCAAGCAGGCAGGCAGGTAGCAGAGAGACTCGAACGTCCCAATCCTTCTGCAATTTATAATTATTTTTGAAAAAATGTTCTCTAATTCAATTAATTTCTCACGTCTCTCGGAAACGCTTCGAGCTCACATGAATTTCCCTTAACTCCCGTGATCCTGATCGAGTTCGTCAAGGGACTCAAGACGCGCTATCGGCGCCTCGTTGATCGTGAATTCCCACGACATATCCTCGCTCGCTTGCCTCGAACTCTCCTGCCTCTGAACGCTCAATTGAGTATCGGTTTGTTGTTGCTGCTGCTGCTGTTGTTGCTGCTGCTGTCTAGTGTCCCCCGATCTCTGGTGACTTAGCGACGAATCCTTGCGATGAACGTCACCGCTACGCGGACGCTGTAGACTCGAGGCACGCGACTCCGGCACCTGAACAACGCAACTCCATGGATCCTCGCTCTCGGGCTCCGAACGCTTGTTGAACGAGCTGTAACTGATTACATAGTTTCATAATTTCATAATTTTATAATTTCATAATTTCATAATTTCATAATTTCATAATTTCATAATTTCATAATTTCATAATATCATAATTTCATAATTTCATAATTTCATAATTTCATAATTTTATAATTTCATAATTTCATGATTTCATAATTTCATAATTTCATAATTTCATAATTTCATAATTTCATAATTTTATAATTTCATAATTTCATAATTTCATAATCACCCCGTTCTAAATTCGCCTCTTCTGAAAGCAGCCGGTTGACTGTGCCAACCGTACGATTGTGGAAGTGGCTGCTGTCCTCCGTTCGGTGGCACTGCGAGATCTACGGGTTGACTCTGCGATCTCGTTGGTGCGGATCTACCATTGAGCGCGCTCTGGAGTGCCGTCGCAAGCGCCGATGTGTCCGACGTTACCGTCAGTCGTGACGTGCCCGACGACGTCGTTGAAATTGGTTCCCTGCTCGGGGGTGGCCTGAATAAAACGCCCACCATTAACATATAATTTAATTAAGATAAGAAATAAAAACAAAATAAAAACAGCGTTTTATTTTCTCTTTGATGCGTATAGCTCAGCAAATCTCCATCAGCACGATGCAGCTCAATTGATACAAATAATAATCAATTTGTATTATCAACTAACATATTAATCAACATTTATTTAATTATTAATCAATAAATCGTCCTTGAATTATTGATTGATAATTAATTATCGATAATATAAATTTATATATATAATACTCCGTAGCCAGCGTATAAACTCGAAGCTCGTGAAGTTTATTTACAGTGGAATTATGGGGGCAGTGGCTGCTAAACTAAATTCTTCCTAATTATTTTTATTTTCTTTAGCGAAAGAACTTTGTCACGTATTTCATGGAAAAAATCGTCGGTCAATTGTTCTCACAATATTTCAACTGCTTAACGTCACAAGACATCATGGAAAATTCTGAAAAAGAGATTCAACGTTCGGATCCTCCCCAAGAAGAGAAACATGAAAAAATAAAGAAAAATGGAATCCCCGACGTGAACAATGATAATGAAACTCAGGAAGAGAGAAGCAAGAAGAACGGTCGACGCAGCAGAAATGAAAATGCTGAGCGTTTTTGGAAAACTCTAAACAGACTTGAGAAACGTGGAAGACCGGACGATTCGCGAAAACGTCCCAGTGCGATGATCACGAGAAAGCGACGGGGACGCAGAATCAGTCAACAAACGACCAATCCTCCAATAATACCGAGAAAAGTTTTTGGAGTTTTGAGGCTGCTTCGTCACGAAAATTTTCTTCGGTGTGTAGCCCGATTCTACAAACCAGAGGATTGAGAGACGTCCCATCTTTTTCATTTACGCAATTTTTTATTTGTTTATTTGTATTTTTTATTTACTTTTTTTCAACCAGAAATCACGTGGCAAAGCTCACAAAATTACAACGAGCGCCATAATTATTTGATACATAATTCATTAAGTGTTTGAAGAAGTATACTGTGTATTCATCACCTTCGGAACTTGTCCAACCTTTCCAAAATAAAAGACGCCGAAATCAAATGCAACTGATCCAGTGATTTTGATAGGAGGCTTATTTTTCCGGTAGTACACGTAGAACGCGAGACGATAGTAGTGGAGGAAAGAAACACAAGAAAATAGTAGACATCGATTACAACATTTTTTTTAAATCGTGATACTACACTTTGATTTTTAAGTAAAAGTTTGTTTGGTGCAATGAGTGGAAAAGTGAATAAATACGACGTTTAAAGGATCTTTTTTTTTACCAGAAATCAGCGTTGTGTAATTTGTAAATTAAATCTTTTTTGTTCCTTGAGACGTGAAAGAAAAAAAAAGTTTAGAAGTAATTCTAATATTTACTTGTTAATTCAAATATAATGAAAAAATTATTTTTTGCCGATTGCTGTATGTTTTAAATATTTTTACTGTGTTTTTTTTTTTTCAAATATATTTATTATATGATGAAATTGACTAAGTTATTGAAGTTAAATTCTGATGACACTCACCGGAAGAGACCGTGCGAGGTGCTGGACTGAATCTTGCCATTTCCATTGGTCGAGGTTGACGGTGGAATAGTCGCTGGTTGTGGTTCACTCGCCGATCTTTGTGCCAAAGCCGGTGGCCTTATGACAGTTCGGGAAGTCGCCGCAGGCGCCGTACCAGGCTGCGTCATCTCGATGCTCGAACTTTCTTTCGACGAGTTAAGAGTCTGCTGAAGAAGCGCCAGGATCAGACGAATATCACCAGCCATTGAGTGCTCCAGAGAGCTCACTTGGCGGGTCAATTCGTCTATTCGAGAGTTCATTTCCTCCAGTGGCCGTCCAGGTCCGCTTTGAAAATCACCTGTAACGAGCAAAAAATTTAAGTCTGAAAAATTCATGGCTGTACATCGCTGCTTCGCTTCTGCTCGTTTACACGTTTTTATCGCATTTAAGATAAAACAACGAAACTTTCACGGGACATCTCTGTCAGATTCATAATCAGCGAGTAACCGAATGCAGAAAAAGCTCGTAAAACCAAAATTCAATTTTACGAATTTTTGGAATATTCCGAAGCGTTAAATGTTGTTCAACAAAAATTCTTAAGCCCTATTTTGATATATGTAACGACATGCTGATAGCAAATCTAACTTCTATTTGATCCGAAATGCAAGAAAAAATCGAAATCGGCAGAATAAAACATTTTTGTCACAAAAAACCAGAGTTTTTACTGAAAATTTTAGTCTCGATGTAATCGATGGTCATCGTCATGACTAGCGTAACAAAGTACGTAGCCTAAGTCTAAAAAACATAGTTGGATTTTGTTTCTTTCGTTTTCAACCGACTTTTGTGAAATATTTCTAAATTCGGTGCTGTACAGTGACATTGACGGATAAATGATCGGCGCACCGTGCGAGTGAGGATGCTGAGGCGGCGAGGGTGTCGTGTAGTGGCTGGAGGTCGTCGACGGTGGATGAACGACATTTTGAGTGAGGCAGCTTTCACCGGCAGCCGAGCTCCTGCGTGGTGGCCTCGTCAACGGGGTGGTCACTGGGAGCACACAGACAATACGAGGGATGTGACAATGACCTAGACGCCTGATCGTTATATCGTTCACAGAATAATTTACGTTTCTGACAAATCAACGATGCAAAACAAAATGATATGATAAGAAAAGTTGGAAGAACCGAGCGTGCGAACGGTTTTTCCCTCGAAACAACACCAAATTTGATATAAAAATATACAAGTGCATTCTCCTTTTGATGTTGTGAAATGAGATTGAGAGAAATGAGTTTTTTTTTCAGGTTTTGTAGTCCTTTCGTGATGTATGTATTGTAAGTGAGTGCTTAATCACAAGATATAAAAAGAATTGCCGTCGTTACCGCCTGCTACTGTTGTTGCGCTGCACTTTCATGTTTCATTGAATATTCTTTCATGTTTTTTTTTTTTTTTCATTCTCATATGCCTCTCTACGATTCTAAACAATAGTGTACTTACTCTGCTTAGCGAGGTAGTCGTGACTCGTTAGCGGCTGGAGATGAATCTTGTGCTGACGGAGATCCGGTATGCTGCGCTTGAGATGGGTTAGCATGCCTGAACAACCAGGTTTTCAAGGTGTTAAACAAACTGCCGGGAGTTTCCTTTTCACTCTCGCGAACCAACAAAACAATTACGAACAAGTACTTACGTGGACACGTGCGGGAGATCGCGAGGATAGGAAATCGTGACAAGGATTTTTCAATAAGCGTTACACTCCAACATGAAAATAATTGAAGCTACATA
Source organism: Cylloceria caligata (assembly GCA_963942595.1). Lineage (NCBI taxonomy): Eukaryota > Metazoa > Arthropoda > Insecta > Hymenoptera > Ichneumonidae > Cylloceria > Cylloceria caligata. The sequence continues at coordinate 18,545,214 of OZ012705.1, forward strand.
TTGAATATATTCGATATATTCAATATATTTCATATAATCGATATATTCAATATATTCAATATATTCTATATATACGACGTACTGGTATACATACGATATAATCTATGTAATTGATATATATATATATATATATATAATTGATATTTCGTGGTGTATATCTTTAATAATATTTTTTCCATGTGGGATTACTTGAGCACTAATTGAAAATTGTTTAATAAGCGTCCATAAAAATATTCCTCTTTTGTCGACACGTATGAGAAGAATAGACGAGACAATCTATACGGTGCATAGGACGTGAAATATCTAAAATATAACACACAAGCTTCGTGCGTGTGTATCCTCATTGTCGTAATTTTTTAAATGAGCAAACACGCACAAATTCGTAAAAAAAATGCGTGCAAAAAATGCATTCTTCATTGTCACAACTCAACATCGAACTATCAGCTACGATATATAGGATTATTGCCTACGGGAAGAGAATTTCAAGACTCAGAGACAGGAAAAGGAAGTTGAAGAAAAACCATGAAGCCACAATGATGAATAATCGAACGTTGTGCGAATGATGCGAAGAGCTGAGAAAGCGTACTCACCGGTTATCGAGTTGAGTGTTGAGCTACGTTGCTTCGGCTCGTCGAATTCGAGATTGAGCGGCGTGACGTCCTGTCCGGCTTTGTCAGTGCTGAACTCGAGGATTCCGTGACCGCTACCCTTGTCGCTTGAGAGATAGAGAGAGAAGAGGCGCGATAAAACACGTCTTTGTCGATATTGTGAATCCGTGTACTATATATATACAGCTGACAAGAGCTTTTTTATTGTGGATCGAGTGGTGAAACGTGTATTCGATAACTTACTAGTCATCTTGATCGTCCTGAAGAGATTCCTGTCGACCCGTGGGAACGAGAATCGTATTGGGAAGACCGCCTGGTCCATATCGGCATCTCGGTGGACGGAATGCGAATCTTCGCGCGTCTACGTCTACGTCGGTTGGCGTGCTCACTGGAAATCGCGCTGATATCGGGTCAACGCCAGCTTGCTCTTCCTGCATACGGTAATTGTTAATGATAATAATAAAATGATAAAATGACGGACAATTTTGTTTCGACTCACATCTCGCATGTTAAAAGTTATCTCGAGATTCTCGATAAAGTGGCTGTGAAATTCTGGATACAGTGCCAGGACGTCCAGCAGATCGTCCCTGTGAATCTTGTGTAGATCGCAGTAGGTGAGAGCCCGGACGTTGCACGACGATTTTCCCACTGTCGCGTACTCGCAAGGATTCTCTCCGAATATGTCGGGTGGATTGAGAATTGCCATGACTATGTCGTTCTTCAGGATCTCTATGCTTCCTCGCGATATGAAGTACAAAGAGGTGAGGACGTCGCCACGATGAACCAGAGTGTCACCCGGTGGTGCGTGGGTCGTTTTGAACTTTAGGGACAGCGCTCTGGTGATCACGATTTCATTATGAACAAAATCTCAAGAATACAATCAAGCATATTATAAACAATAAAATACGGAAAAAATGTATTATATAAAAAAAAAAAAAATTAAGCCTGCGTGAATGATCGAAATTAATGATTAATCAATTGCTTTGTCGCTCAAGTAATTTTAATTATCAATATTTTATTGTCCATTCGTGAAAAAAAATTCTTTTCTCTGAATTCTCACCTGAGACAGCCAGGACTCGCTTTTTCAAAGGCTTTACAATTGCTGAGGAGCGTTCTGTTCAAGTGCAGGCATATATCGGCCTGCAAGCACTCGGGAAATCCCTTTAGCACACTGTTCATATCGATACCGTTCGTGTAAGTCCAAGCGTGCTGAAAGTATTCCTCGAGACGCTGTCTCAGTGGATTCGGTATCTGATGAAACCTTATGAACTCTCTCACCCGCAACATTTGCGTATGATACCTCGCTGTACCGCTGTAAAGCCTCTGTATTATCGCCGAAACATTACCGAATATACTCGCGTACATGAGTGCTAAAAGAATTATTTATAATTAATTTTTTATTGCGAAGGAATAGCGACGTATTGTCCTCGTACTAAACTCACATCCGATAAGCATGACGATTATTGTGAATATTTTTTCGGCGTCTGTGTTCGGCGCTACATTGCCAAAGCCCACGGATGTCAAACTGCTGAATGTAAAGTACAGAGCTGTGATATAACGACTCTGAAACAAATGAATTAAATCTACTTTTAATGACTAAACTTTGGATTTGTCGGTTGTATTTAGGGTTTGCGGTTTATTATTAAATTTCATTAATCCGCAGTCTCGCACCAATCTCATTCAATTGAAACCAATATAAATAACATTTTTAATATATTTAATTGTAATTAAAAGTTGTTATTAACATTTTTTTGTGAATGTTAAACGAACTTTTAATTATTATTTTTCACTTACCTTTATACTCGGGCCTCCCGTATTGTTTTGTAAATAAAATTGGTGTGTGTCGTTGGCGAGTATGTCGAGCCAGCCAACTTTGCTCTTGAGTCCCGGTCTTTCCGCATGGCCGATCGCATACCTTCGTAAACGAGACGAAAAGTAGTTTGATAAAACATGTGAAAGAATTATTTTTATGAAAATTTAATTTGTAGAAATAGTAGACACTCTTCACTTATTCTTACCAAACGCAAGCCATCCAATGAGCAATGAGGGCAAAGGTTGCCATCAGTAGAAGAAGTACAGCAGCTCCGTACTCACTGTACCTGTCAATCTTTCTCGCGACCCTGACCAGCCGAAGAAGACGAGCAGTTTTCAGTAGCCCCATGAGGGTCGTCGTCTGAAATACACGATATTTTTTCTTCTCTTGACGCGTACGCACGTTACATTTCGTTAACGCGTTAACGTGACAGGCATTCCTACCGGAAACGGTCTCGTTATTCCGATAGTTCGAAATTGTAAAAATTCTTACGTTAATATTTAATAATATTATCCGATGTAAAATACTTATTTATTTATCGGAAGAGACCATTTCGAGAAGGACCATCAGTCATAGCAAGGCCAGGGCTATCGGAAAGCAGATATAAAGCTTGCCAGGACTCGGTGACAATTACGTGATGGTCAGATTGTAGGAAAAATAGCCCCGAAAATTGGTTAATCAATATAATGTTGATAGAATTGAAAGAGCAAAAATGTTGCTATTGCCAGTAATAAGTGTGTCAATATTGTTATTGCTAATACATTTAAAGCCAATTTTGTTGTCCTTGATTTGAGCCAATTTGAGGTTTCCTATAATGACGAAGCTAATTTAAGGTTATTAATATTGGCAATGACAATTATAATTGTGCCGATATCGGTCATGCTAATATTGAGGGCTCAAGTATTGAGGATGCCGATTTTCCAATTGCCAACACTGCCAATTCTGGTTGTAAAGGCATCACCGTCAGAGATGTTCATTTTAAGGGCGTCAATGCTGCATAAGCAACCATTGACAATGTTAATTATAACATTTCTTAAGATGCCGATTTAGCGGGGCGAATTTTCCTATCGATGGTCAAGACAATAAATATAGAGCGAGGCTGTGTAACGGTTGGTAAGAGGGGAAAGAAAAGGGTCAAGGGTGGGTATAGGCAGTGAGCGCACACCCTTTGACTGCCGATTCGAGCTCGTTGCCTCACGCACTACCAACAAATGTCTATGTAAAAAAAGCACAACAGTCAAAGAGTCGAAGAAAAAAAATGATCGGGTTCGATATGAACTGGACGGGGAAGCTACAGGATATTTTAGCCAAATGAAAAAAAAAATCAATTCATGCTATTATCACTATTATAAAGAATAAAAAGGACAACACAATTTGCTAACTATATTAAGCTTTTTAGACAAGAGATAACAAACGTTTATAAGTATAGAGTAATGTAACAATAAAGTGGTATTAAATACGAAGGAATCGGTAGAAGAGAGAGACGAAGCGCCCTCAAGCGATCGATGGTCTTTGTATTACGCGCAGAAGCGGTGCATCATTACAATCAATCGATTGAGGAATCGATTAATTTCGTTAAGGGGACTTATTTAGCAATGCAGAATAAATTAGAGAATGGAAAATCGAGTTTTTTCTTCTTTCTATTGACAATTTATATATAAAATACGAATGATAATTTAACTTTTTTTTAGCAATAAAAATTCATCCAAACTCGCAGTTAAAAAGTCCCCTTAAGCATGATAAACGTAATACACATGTGTATGTCGTTAGTATCATACTACAATGTATTAGCAAAGCTTGCAAACGTAAGCAGACGTACAGTATAATCGCATTGTTCTCAATGATAATGATAAGACAATAATATCAGTATAATATTAATAATAGTAATAATAATAACCAAGATGGGAATAAGGTACAAACTTAACGGAGGCTTACCAACTTAAATTGTAGATGTAAAAAACGTTGGGAAAAAGCTTACGTAAAAAAATTGTTACAATTTGTAGTAGTAAAGGGTGGTTAAATTTTAAGGGCCGATGTTGAATGTGAACCACACCTAAACGTCAAGTTTTTTTCTGCATTTCATTTGACATTTCTCAATTTCAGACTAACTCAATTTGAACCATGGAAAGATACACAATCGAGCAACGCGTTCAAAGTTATTCAGGCTTATTATGAAAATGGGCGTTCAAATCAAAATGCATATCGTGCACTTCGTGATTTTTTCGGTCAATTTAATCGTCCAAATGTGCGTACAATCGGAAAAATCGTGCAAAAATTTGAGCAAACCGGGTCTGTAGGAGATATTAAAACACCAGTGCATGCTCGTACAGCTCGTACTGCAGAAAATATTGCTGCTGTTCGCGATAGTGTGGCTGAAGAGCCGTCCACCTCAAAATGAGGCCGGTCAGGCAGTTACTGTGAATAGTGTTCGCTATCGTGAGATGATAACGAACTTTTTATGGCCCGAATTGGAAGATATGAATGTGGGCGATATGTGGTTTCAACAGGACGGTGCCACTTGCCACACAGCTAACGAAACAATGGCTCTTTTGCGCGACAAATTCAATGGCCGTGTTTTCTCACGTGGTGGCGATGTCAATTGGCCGCCAAGATCATGTGATTTGACACCGTTGGACTTCTTTCTTTGGGGTTATTTGAAATAAAAGGTATACGTCGATAAGCCAGCAACAATTCAAGAGCTAAAGGATGAGATAATTCGGCACATTAACGGCATAGAACGTCAATTATGCCTAAGCGTCATCAAAAATTTGGACCATCGGATGGAGGTGTGCCGCCGAGGTCGCGGCGGCCATTTGGCCGATATTTTGTTCCATACATAATTGAACCATACCATATTATCATAATAAAAAGAATTGTCAATAATTTCCTAAATAATTTGTGTTTTATTCAAAATCAACATCGGCCCTTAAAATTTAACCACCCTTTAGTAGTAGTAATTAGTGACAGTAGCAGTATCATGGTACGCGATGAAATATACCTTGAATCCGCGTTCTGATGTTCGAGAGAGAGTGAGTGGCTTGTCTGGAGGGTTTTTCTTTTGTTTTTAGGAAGTTGGTTTTTTATGTATGACATGCGTGTGCAACTTATGGTCATGATATTACGCATAAGTATGGAGATACAACGTTTGTGTACAGAGTATACATTTTTTTTAAACCGGAAGATGAGCGATGAGCGTGTAAAAAAAGTTAACACAAGATCAACGTGCAGCGGTAAAAAATAGTTCGATATGTGTAGATGTTTAATTAAGATGGACTTTCGTTCCATATACTACATACAGATATTTATATTTGTCTGTGTGTTATGTTGATGAAAACGATGATTTCTTCGGGTACGTTTTACAACAAATTTTGAGAAATTTCGATGTTAGCAACATTGAAATAAATAAAAAATTTACTTCAGATTAATGATTTTTTGAAGTATGTTAAACGAACGTGAAACAGCGGTCGCGAGATTGACTGGTAGATAGAAAAAAAGAAGTAGATTGGCGTCCGAACGTTCAACAGGTGTTTCTTTTATTGACTTTGTCGTATCGAACCTGTTCTCTCCCTTTCACATGTTCGCTTTCTTTCTTTCCATATATCATTCAACACAATTTCTCGTTCGTTCTCTCGTTCACCCTTTCTTCCTTAATTTCATTCATAACTCTCGCAATCTTTCGTCTACGAACTCTCACTATTGGGCAAAGCAACCAAGATGGCGACTGTGAGATTCCAATATCAAATTTTGAGATTTAATTTATTTACGAATCAGACAACACATTGACGTCAAATAAAAATCCGTGTGCAAATATTCGTTGTATTTATTATAGAAAATCTTCACAAGGTACTATTTTATATTTTTATAAAATCAATTGCTATACGGCTTCAAGTCGAAAACATAATTTTTAAAGCAACAAATAAAAGCGTTTTAAAGCTCTAGTGGCTCTACGAAAGTCTCAAGAGTAAATTTAAAAACAGTTCCTTGTTCAGTTTTTCGTGAGGAGTAAAAAGCGATCTCACTAACATCGATCGTTTGGATAGTTGGACAAGAATTAATTGCCAAATATTTTTAATCGATCATAACTTTGCGTTACAGCTACATTTGCATCTATTTCAGGGCCATTATAGTTGATTTCTGCTTCCAACGACTCTCGCGATTACCGTATCGCGACTCGAGGTACGTAAAGTGACGAGATCGACTCTGTCCCGGAAGCGCAATGATAGTAGTAGTGACAATAATAATAATGTATATGAATATCAGTCGTTTGCCACGTGGTTAACCTATATTCCAAGACAACTGTGCATATCGATAGATTGATGTAATACGATATTAAATTAGTATATATAGTATATATAGAATTATTATTATAATAGTTTGAGAACGGTGTCAAGTGTGATTAAGCGTATACGTGAGAGAAAAGAGTTTTGATGGTGGTATATAAATATTTGTGATTTTATATATTATAAATAGAATATGTAATAAAAAAGAGCTTGGAATATTATATATTGAAATTTGCGTTGTAAAACAAAAGAAGAACGGCAGGCTTTTGTGTATCAACTAACCTCATCCTTGTCCAAGCCGAGCTACGGAAATGTGAAACTGGAGTTAAATCTTATTCGTCTCGGTCTATTTAATTATTATTATTATTTTTTAAATTTAATTTATAATTGTATTTTTTTATTCTTCTTCAAATAGCATTCTAATAGAACACGCACGCTCTTTCGCAATCGTACAAAGTACATTCGCCCACGTGGCCCTTTTGTAATTGCGTCGCTTCACCAATGCTTCTCCCCCAAGCGCTCGCACTCGCTCTCACTCTCGTTCTAGCTCTTGTTCGCTCTCTCCCCCGTCTGGTTATACTAAATTATGAGATTCAACAAGATTTTTTTATTCGAAGGAACATGTACCGAATAACACCTAATAAAAGAAACGGGTAAATTGATTCAATGAGACATATCCATCGCTATTTGTACAGTTGAATTTGCGTACAAAGATAATCAACGAATCTTATAGCATGTTTAATTATTTTAAAGAGGTTTATCAGATAGAAATGTGGTTAGATCGAGAGGAAGTAGGCAATATCGCGCAGCGTGGTGAAGGGTGAGCCGGATGGTGTCGTCCTTTCAAAGCAAACAACTGCGAGTGATGTGGCTATATTGAATTGTATCCATGAACTAAGTGCACAATCGTTCTGATTTTTTGTCATGCTGCATTGTTTATCCACATTTTTTTCTATGGTTAAGCCGGAACAAAATACATATATGCGATAAGAACGCATGTTAAAGGAATCTCATAAGATACTAAAATTTTATGTGAATAGTGTAGATAAAATTTTTCAAATATTTCTACAATCGTTGAGAGTATGTAAAACAAGTTTTAGATTTTTCTGTCTATTACTCTCTACCTGGTGAATCACCTTGAATAATTATAATTTATTATGTTAAATTATTAATAAACGTAGTTGTACGATTTGAATATAAAAGTTTACTTCGGTTTCGCAGAAGCGATTAATATATTTAAGATTAGTTTTTTTACAGTTCGATATGCTGTCACAAAACCCTCCCCCCTCCCACCTTATACACCGTGTTAAATCCAAATTGTCAATGGAATCAAATAACTGTCCCTCGAAACGGCCTTATTTATTGAGTTTAGTATTTGTATACATATATCTAAGCATAAGAAGAGAAAATGAATCCTAACACGCATGGCTATTTTGTATTTTGAAACACAGTGTACGCGAGGAGAGAGAGCGCAAAACGAAAATAATACCGTGAATCATAGATATCCTCGCGTACAGAAATCATTCATAACACCGAAGAAATGGGATAAAAAGTAATAGAGAGGGATAGAGAGGGAGAGATAGATAGAGAGAGAGAGGGAGGGAGGGAAGGAGAGAGAGAGAGAGAGAGAGAGAGAGAGAGAGAGAGAGAGAGAGAGAGAGAGAGAGAGAGAGAGAGAGAGAGAGAGAGAGAGAGAGAGAGAGAGAGAGAGAGAGAGAGAGAGAGAGAGAGAGAGAGAGAGAGAGAGAGAGAGAGAGAGAGAGAGAGAGAGAGAGAGAGAGAGAGATGGGGGGAAGGGAGAGAGGGTAGTTAATGGTCGTGGATAATAGTTGAATAAATATAGGAGAGGATCGGTGAAATAGGATGAAGAATTTCAGAATAAGATGTTGAAGAAGAAGAATTCGAGTTGTTTTTAAAACCAAGCGTGAATAAGGTATAATTAAAGACACGGCTATTATAATTGATAAACACTTAATTTTCATTTCTTACGGCGCGTGGTACCCGAAAAATACAATACAATCAGTAAATCGGGTCCATTGCCGGACACTTTCACCGATACACGACGACAACGAGATACGTCTAACAGGTAATAGTTATATAATTGTTATAGTATTAGGCATACAATGTACAGAAAAATGAAAAATCAAGGCATTCTGAGTATCAAGAATTTTCGTGGTTCTACCAACTCGAATGGGCGAGTGCTTTAGCTGAATTAGATACTCAAAATTGCATTTAGTTTAGATATTTTATCTGAAGCTTGCTTTAAAATTAAGAGTTTGTTAAAGTAAACTATTTTTTTTTAAATTAAGATATTTAAACGAAACAATTGAATCACAAAAAGCATAAATATTTTATAATTTCTGTTAGTTTAAAGCGAAATATACAAACTTGGTACGAAGCCAAGGATCTAGATATGGGTTAAATTGAGATTTAACGATTTTCAACGTGATATTGAATTTAGAAACGAATGCCATGATGCTTCATGAGTCTGCACGGTGGTGTAGATTCGCTCAGGACTAACAGTGCAGGGTTGTTTGTCTCCAGAAACGATTTTTTTTTTTCGAATAGAAAGGAACGAGGATAGAGAGACAGAGACAGACAGACAGAGAGTAAGAGAGAGTGTTAACGATATCGATTAGCTATCGAATTGCTTACCTCGTCCGTATTGGAGCCATAGAGCAAGAGATCGAATGGTATGGCAGCCACGAGATCGATTATAAACCATCCCTTGAGGTAATGGACGGCTATCTTCATCGGACGGGAGACCACCTCGTCGTTATTGTTGACGAAGGTGGTGCGAAAGTTTATGATTATGTCCACGATGAATGTCACGTCGACTGTCACAAACCCAATATAAATGACAATCTATTCAAGTTGAGTTTTTTTTTTTAGGAGAAAGAATTAAAAAAGATAAAAGTAAAACTTACCTATAAAATCAATTATGACGATGGGATCGTCCCCACCTCTGATGTTGTTGACGTTCCTGCGGGCGTTGGAGTCGGGCTCCGATAGAAGAAAGGCAGCAACGTATGGTGTGAATATAGCGGTGTACATTACAAGTAAAAGTATTATCCAGTCCCAGACTGCCTTGAAAGGGGAATAGTGGAGTATCGTCCATTTGTGTATACGAGGCGTCTGTAGCTTGTACTCGGGTAAAACGTCAGCACCAAGAGACAACACCTGCGAAAATGATAAAAGAATCGAGACCGTTTGAGCAAAAACAATCATAAAATCCTTAAAGAAACAGTTAAATTGTAATTCTATGACCTCTCGGGCTGAGAAACGGTTGGACTCGTGAACGACAGGACTACGATCTGCCATTTGCTAAGAGTTATCACTGCCATTTAACAGCACGAACATACAGAGTAACGAGAGGATGTCGAAGAACCGAGTTGACCAACCGACGGTGAGTCTCCTACTGGTCGCAACCACTTGGACTAGGTGGTGCGAATGAGGACGTAGGTCAGGGCGCACCCTCCGTGTAGTTTTCACCCTCGATACTCCTGCAATCGTGTGCGGAGGGTAGTTATCGGCTTGTTCAAGGGGTGGTTGATCTCGCGGTCGTGTGAGCAACGGGGCCATCAAGGCAAGCACCACGCGCACCTTGTATACGTTCGATACCAATTTCACCTCCGAATTCATCTTCTGGAAAATCTTATGCACTTAGGGGTGCGACCTTCGAAATAGTGACCCCTTGGGGTTGGCAGTAGCCGGGTATCTCACTATCCGATTGTTCTGAATTTCCAGTTACCGTATACTGCCGATAACTGTTTGGCTGCTAACGACTCTGCCGCAGGTTCCCGAAAAGTACCTAACGGCAAACAGGGAAAGACTCCAAGGATTCCGTGAGAAGGAGGCGCGGACTCGGAAGTCCTCAATCTCGGCTAATCGCGCACACACACGGCAGGGTGGCCCAGCAATTATTCCGCAACTTCTAGTACACCTACAATTACCTTGCTCCTCCATCGATCGCTTTTATTATTTCCTGGAAAGTCTGCATAGGCTATACGATGAAAATGTCTGGTTACGAAATCAGGAACTTCCTCTATTACGACCTGGAAGCGTCAAATTTTAAATCAAATGATCCAATTTCGAATCCTCACCGTGGTCATCATCGCTCGAATTTTCTGTCGCTTCTTTGTTCCTCCTCCAACAAATGAACGTAATATGCTCTTTACAGACATTTCAACGACAAGTTTGAAAATCATCTCATGCGAAAGAGACGATGAGTCAGTGATGTTTCGAGGGATCTCCCAGCCCTGGGGAGATAACCCGCGGCACAGTAGTCACGGCCAGACGCGATTGGACTGAGCGTAAATCGTGTGGAACGCAAGTCTTTCGAACTTTCGGGAGTAAGCACCGCGTTGAATCGTTGGATATTCGGAAAACATTGGACCCGAGTGAAAGTGGTGTGCGAGAGTAGAGCGTGTCGCGTGGGTGCGGTCCATGTTGGTTCGTACGGGCAGTAGACTATGGGGGAAACGGAGAATGTATTCGGGAGAGGAGAGTTCCGAAAATAGGATCTTCGTACACGAGGCCCCGGTGGGAACGAATCGAGCGCGGCAGCAGTCTTCTCGAGAGCTCCGACTATCTCCTCGGGTGGCAAGTGAGCATACACTAGAAACGTGTCAAGATCGTCGAGAAATGAGAAAGAAAATTTTTTAAAAAGAACTCATCTGGACAATTGTCGACAGGTTTGTTGTATGTCAAGGCCACCGTTATATTCCAGTTGCATAATTATTCTTCCACAATGAATACTGCATACCGGAGTTGCATACACATGCAGAACGATCGATATGCTCGGAAATATAGTCCACGTTATATTACGTCTATTATGACAAAAGTATGACGCTGCTTCTATTTTAAAAAATGCCATAAACGACATAATATATACGTAACTAGAGTTTAGCTGAATATAAACATGGTAGTAACTTGCCGTAATGAATATGCGCAGATGTTATACAGGAGAATTAAAATATATTCCATTTACGCCTATTATACGAATAAGGTACAGCGCTAATCCCATAGGAGATAATACCCCTCTTTCCATAATGAATAGATGGAGATGTTATACGTGAGACTTCTAATTGCCATTGTTATGCCAGGTCTTGCGAGAGTGAATGCCCATTATGGCTAAAATGTAGAGGTTGTCCCGTACTAACGAGTCTCTACGTTGCATGAGTGAAGTATGAGACTCCGATTGACCATACCTACGTTAGATCAGGCATTGACTCTGTGCACTGACATTTCAACGGGAATAGAAAAGCCTATTCAGAACAATCGATAATCCAAGTGGAAGGCATAGCCAGTGTTACACGTGATATACTCGATTATTTAGAAACCAGAATGGCTATAATGAGACATTAGCAGCTCCACTTGGATGCAGCTGCGTCAGAGGAACAAAGGTAACTCGAGGTGAAAAATCGAGGTTAGGAAAAATACCAGCCGGAAATGATTGCCTTCCCCATTTTCTTTAGTCGTTGAGGGTAGAAAAAAAAAAGAAAAGTTTCGTGTAAACGATAATACACGTCCCAGAGTTTAAGTTACGCGGCTAAACCATTTCGTTACAAAGGTGAGGGTTCTGAACAAAAAATGTAGAATCTCTAGCTGTCTTATCGCTTATTTTTGTTTGTATTGTTGGAAGGTAGCGTTGCATGCACGAGAACTGATTCTCTTCTCGGGAAACAGTTTTCACCTCAAGTTCTATACGCAGTAGCTCGGATGAGTGCAAACATCGGATAATCGATATGCCAACAGGATACATACGTTCGTTCAACAGTAAATTCTCAAAGTACCTATATATAGTATATATTCATTCGATACGTCGTATCTCGTCTGTGTGTACCTCTTTTGTGATAGTACCCTTGAGGGCCTGAGCCTGGGGGCCACCGTTCTCGAGCAAAAGACTCTTGGTACTGCCACCCTTGACTCTGACGCTGCTCCAGCGTTGTCTCGGTATCTCCGCCATTGTTCTATCAATTCCATGTCGCTCGTGATCCTTGAGCGAGCCACTTTTTACGCCGTGAGGCAGTAGGACCGTCGTCGTTGGCGTGGGAGCTGGTATATGTGTCGGTCCCGTTACAGCCGCTGTCGCGACCGTTACACTTGGCAGGCCCACGCTGCCCAAAACCTCAAACTGCCCCAGGAGATGCTCCGACATCGCTCGAGAGGACTTTATGCATGTCATTGTCGTTGGGGCGAACGTGTTTGCCGATGATATCGATTTCGTCAATCGATCCTCGCTCTTGCGATCGGTAAGACAGTTTTCGATTCCGGGATTCGTTCTGAAACCTCGATGGGTCCCGGAATCCGCGGAGTCTCTTCCTAATGGAAGAGTCACGGATCTTCGAGACCAAATGACACTGGAGTTTTCGATCGTTGTGCCAGAATCTATCTCCTCCTCGACGTAAGTGTCTCGGGCCTCTTCGAGTTCGGTCAGTGGCGCCACGCTTCCGGTCAGACTCTTTCTGGCATTCGCGAACCTTCGGCCGGCCAGCGGAAAGGACGGGGATGCGAAGGAACCTATCGATGACGTTGACGACGACGAGGTTGGCGATATCGTCGATCGTGGTTTGGCACGAAACTTCAAACTACCCCCGAACGTTCGGGGTCTGCTTCGTCGTGCCGCCCCGATCACGAAGAATCCACCGTTGCCACAGAGACTGGGGGTCGATCTCGTGTCCACTATCAAACCGTCCCGTTCCTCGGAACGGCTCTCGCTTTCCTCGTTCTGGTCAGACGATATTCCGCTCCCATCGCAAACGTAACTGTCACCACGGGTGTCGGTCGATGATCTACTTCGGTCGTCCGAGGAACTCGAAAGCCTCGTACCTGCACCTGTAGAGTTATGGAGTTTAGGGTTCATCCAGCCAAATTATGAAAATAATATTTCCATATGGTAGGCCGTGCCGATTTTTTGGATATTACCGAATAGTAAGTTTTAACGAATGACGGAATTATAAATCAATTATATCAAAGCAAGGGTCGAATGGGCGAATCTACATATATTATGGTAAAATTTAACGAAGTACAGAATTGGCCGAACGGTAAAATGAATCGAATAGGAGAATTTACCGACTTACAGAAATGACCGATTGGTACAATCGGCCGAATAGTAGAAAAAGCTGAATGGTAGCACTGGCCAGTTTATAAAATTGACCGCATGATAGAACTGGCTGAATGATAAAATTCGCCGAATAGTAGAATTAGTCGAATTGTAGTAATGACAGAATAGTAGAATGTGCTTAGTGATGGAATTGGCCGATCAGTAGAATTGGTCGCTTAGAAAAACTGACCATATACTAGAATTGGGCGAATAGCAAAATTCGCTAAATGGTAGAATTGTTTGAATGGTAAAATTGACTGAGTGGTAGTGACTTATATTAGGATTTGATGAATGGTACGAAAATAAAATAAACGACATTCGAAAAAATGATTTTCAGAATAAAATGTATTTCCAATTTACCAACTGCCCAGCGAGTTCCTTTATTCAAAGACGTAAACAATCCAGCGCCGATAGCTCGTCGAGAATTGTTTATGTCATTACCAGCTCCGTTGGCCGAGCTTCTTTCGTTTCCTTCGTTGTTGTGTTCACGACTTAATACACCTCGTGCTTCCGGTGGTTTCGAGGAGTCAACGGACTTGTTTCTCGTTGTCAAGATTAGTATTCTCTTGCGTCTTATCACCACAGGTGGAGGCAGTCGATCGATTCTTTCCACCTCCGCCGCTTCGCCTCCTGCCTCCTCCACCTCACGTTCCTCCGCTTCCTCCACAACGAATACTTCGTTTACACTTAGCCTGTCTCTAATATCCACTCTCCGGCCAGTTTTCGACGCTGCTATGCCCTCCGGCTTCGACAGCTTTGCCTTGTACAGCTGAATCTTGACAATATATCTCTCACCCTGCTTTTCTCAGTCTCACCCTTGTCTTTTGTACAGTATTATCCACGAATATTTTTATTTCGTTTATGCGTTTATGTGTGCGAGATGATTAAACAGACCGAAAAAGGCGTCAAGTACAAAAAATTCTTAAATCCGTACAAAAAACGTGGTACGGGCGAACGTGCACCCCGTTTCAAAGACAGCCGGGTCCTTTTTCATGTAACTATTTATCGGATTTTTGTCTTCTTCATCGGCCGTTGATTGTATTAATCTTTAATATTTATATACGCGCCAATAAAAAAGCCGGCTCGCCACTTGATTCTTTTCGAATTCTTGTCAAATGATTGTATCGCTTTGTTGTGTCGTTTTGTTTACGTACTTTTGATTATTATAATTAGTGGATGGAGTCACGTCGACAGTCTCAGGTTCCGGGTTTAAGGTAAAGATGTAAATGTTTGTTCTTTTTTGTTTTTTTTTTTTTTTTTTTTTTTCTAATTAATTAATATCAATAATTACGTATAAACAGTAAAGTTGGTAAATAATCTTGCAATTAAACACAGAATAAAAAATGTTGTTTTTTTCAATGTATATTAATAATTAATTAATTAATTAACTTTCTCGATGTCAGTCTCGGTAAATGGAATATCGTTGACTCTTTTGAATTCTCCTACCGTATCCTTAAGATCTTTTGAATCTTCGTTTCTCTTCGATAATTTCGGGTATAATAATCGTAAACGACGGATCAATCGTGTTGCACGAGTCGATGCCTCGAATTGTGCGTATTTTTTGTGTTTTTTTTTTAATGCCACGAATAAAATCGAGTTGATATCCACGAGATTTACAGTCTTGTAAACATTAACGTTTCTTTCCTTAAGACAATAATAATGATCATAATAATAATACGTTTATTACTTTGGCACAATTGAGTCGAGGGCAGTTCTGCCGAATCGAACTTTAAACGGTGAGGCTGATCGATACTTTTTTATTTGTTTTTCTTTTATTTTTAAGATTGAATTATCAGCGATAAATGGAATAACGTCGACGAGTCCATTCCAACGTTCGTGAGAAGTGACTGCCGCGTGGCGAGTGCTTCCGGGAGCAACAGCGATGCGTAGTAATCGTTGGAAAAAAGTTGTCCAATTTATCACCGTTACTACCCCAGCATAGAACAACTCGTCGACTCGCCCGCTCTTCCATCGAGCATGCAACGGCACAGCAGCAATATGTTTACTTATGTAATTGTAATATTTGGCAATCACAGTCTGGGAGTCAGGTAGCAACCCTCGTCGTCGATTTTCACCTTCAGGGACTCAAGTCAATGAGCAATAGACACGAATCCTTCGGAAATTCGAGGCACTCGCGATATCTCTCCCCAGCACTACTTATCTTCATGGTGGATAAATTATTCTCACGATCACAAATACAGTCCACAACATGTCACTCTCGTGATCTCACAAGAAACATAAAATTCCATTATTTCGTTAAAAAAATTCACCATTTCGTAGAATTTTTTTTCATTTAATATTTATATTAAAAAATAAATACACAAAGTCGGATAGAAAATTATGGATTGCAAGGATGCGATGTGCAAGGGATTTTTTTTTTACGAGCCCCTCCCGTTTGCATTGCCCATTGGTGTAGCTCGTCTGGTTATAGAGAGACTGTTTTCACTTGACCGAATTGGCTTCTATCGTTGAGACAACCGAACTAAAAAGAGCGGCACTGCCTGTACGACGACGCGAAGCACTGTTATGGTACTTTTTCCTTTATTACTCGCTGCGTAAACTTCTGTCTGACGGATCACTTTCCTTATCGCGTGAATATGATATGCGTGCTTCCTGCTCATTCAATTAATCGTCCAAATATGTTACTCCGAGGTTCAACGACTCTCCCTCTCCGTAAAAGCTTTCACGATACCCACTTTACACAGGCTATGCTCACTATTGTCTCGTCATAGAAGGACGAGCAATACAGATTCGGGGCTCTACGATTCGCGACTACTACCCGCGCAAAACCCAGCTAGCACCAGTAGTACTGGGCATAACCCACCACCTGTGAGTGTTTCACAAATCCTCTCGTCGCTTTAACTTCTCCCCTCGAACCACCCGCGCTTTCTTGCCGAATGCTCTCTCCTCCACCATCTGGTTTATTGATTCTAGGCTTCTCGGGTCTACCAGGACGCGCTTGCGCTCCGAAAACTCTGTCGGCAACGCCGCCACGAGGGACCGACATGTATTTTTGTACTCGCTTTTTCCAACATTTTCTGTTATCATAACAACATTTCTGTATTAACCATATATCTTGCAAAATATATATTAAAACTATTATTAGCTTTATTTAATATTCCGTAGTAAACATACTGCAAATAATTTTTTTTATCATTATTTGAGGGATTTCAGGCAAGTAGAAATCATGAAAATGAAAACGTGTTATAATTACACGTCATGCAGCTCGACGAAAGTATCGATTGATGAACACCACAACAATTAATAATCTTCGTAAATGTATTCTGGTTGGTCCGAATATATGGTTATCCATTAAAATCTATTGCGCAGAAGTTATACAGGAAATTGAATAAAATGTTTGTGTTTGTGTGTACGTGTGCGTGCGTGTGCGTGCGTGTGCCTGTGCGTGTCCGTGTGCGTGTCCGTGTGCGTGTCCGTGCGTGCGTGTGTATGTGTTCGAACGTCTATCACTCGAGAACGGCTTGAATTACAGCGCTCAAATTTCACAAACAATTAAAGCAACACGACATATTAATTTACTGAAACAATTCATACGGAAGTTCAGATTTAATAGAATTAAAAAATGTTTGCATGACACTCAGATTTTACAGAATTTTTAATTTTTCGAAAAATTTACATTGTGTTTGTGACTCACGTTTTCTTTGACTAATTAAACATAAATTTTCTACATGAACGAACTAATATTCAGCGGTGCTAAATATTTAATTCAGTAAAAATTGATGGAGAGATTCAGATTTTATTTTTACAAAATTGCTCTGTAAGTTTTAATCTCTTAAGCTTTCAAAACATTCGAAAGAATGACCCGTGCGTAATAACATACAGGAAAAACCAAATTTGGTATAAATTGACGTTCGAATTTTATCGAATAATAAATTATTATATTCACGATTGCCGAGATTTGCAAAAATTAAAGATTTCTTTAACACGTAAACGGCACAAGTAATTGATCGAAAATTTGTGATACCAATTATACATTAAGTTTCCGTTATTTGCTACAATGTTCAGTAAAATACATTGAAACAATAAGATTTTAGAGCACTTAAACATTTTTTTTTATTTATCAACGACGAAAATTTAATTATACTTCGGTGTTTAGAATTTTTACAAAATAATTTTTACACAACGGTGCAGAGTTGAAGCTTGACCATTGCTTCCTCATCATTATTCATATTTTACACAGCTTTATCTGTGAGGAAACAACATAAATTCTCATAGAGGGGTCTTTGTGAAAAAAAGTTTTTAAAAATGTGGAAGGTTCTACTTTGCGACTTTGTTTTTATAAGTTTCAAGGAACTATTATATTTTTTACAAACCTCATTCGACAGTCTTAACAAAATTTGAGTAGCAAGTTTCAAAATTGAACGAAATTGCAATAGATAAAAAGTTTCTGATGCCTTACTCGCGAGCCAAATATTAGTTTGATTGCTCAATTCATTCTCAACCTAACAGGTTTCTCATTTTTCCAAAGTTTTCTTTGAAATCCGTTTATTGATTTGGGTCAAATTTTATATAAAAAATTATTGAATGTTGATAAGTGTGCGTGCAAAAAGTTTTAGTTCGTTGTCTGAAATTTTTTGAAAATTGTAACAGTGACAAATTGAAGAATTCAAAATCTTCTAAAATGTCAATAACTGTACAAATTTTGACGAATTACCGTAAGAAACACCGTTGAATAATTACTTCATTAGTGTAAAAACGTTTGACGCATTGTCTCGTGTTTTTCGAAAGTCAGTGCAATAACAGATATTTTTTTTTATCTCGAGATCTCATAAATATCAAACATTTTCATCGATTTCACACAAACTCAATACCAACAAAGTCGTAAACGTTTCGACAATATAGGTAGACAAACTATTTACCTTAATAGCTGAAATAAAACGGAAATCAGAGGGATTAGATACTTTTTTCAAAAAATTCAAGACGCTATAAAATCTGAATGTTTCTATACGTTTTGTGGAAAATAGCAATAATCAAAGACCGTTTATCATTTAACTTGTATATCAAATTTCAACTTGATTGCTGTAACGATTTTTGAGTTATAGACAATTTTTTAAAACGATTTTTATCGAAGTGTAGGACAATTTTCAACGATGTAAAAATCTCAACAGTAAATAGTATTTCTTGAAAACAAACTTCTATGAAACGAAAACTTCTCAGTTGTATAAATGTGATTTCGGTTTTTGTTGTGCTTACCGATTGGTATTTTTTATCAAGATGCAAAATACATAAAATTGCAGTGCAATGATTGATTAAAATGATTTTCAAGTGACTCGATCCCCTCAAATTTATTACTGAATTATCTCTTACCGAACAAATACTATCCAAAGAAATTTGCAAAACAAAATTTATTCAAAAAACAATTAAGTGTACTTATTTCGAATGTAATAACGTTAATTTCTCATAAAGGAAGCATTGTTTTCCTGAAATTTTTTTTGTGTGAGATTTCAATTTCATGATACTAGAAATGACCCGAAACGTCATACAAATGGCTCAAAAGTAGCATAAAATAAATGTTGCCAGAGTTATTGTGTGTGTATGTATGTGCAGGGATTCCAAAATATAATCATTTGCAACTCAAAAATTGTTAGAGCAATCGAGTTGAAATTTGGTAGATAAATCAATGGGTAAGACCTGCTTTGATTGTGATATAACTATGCTTGGATTAATTTGTGAATTATTTAAAAAAAACAGCATGATCGCTCTGATTAACGTAAATTTTCTGTAAAAAGTTAAATTCTGTAAAATGATACAAATTTTAGTTTCAAGTTGTTGAGTGCAGCTGTTGTATACAGTGTAGAGAGAAGCCTGTAAAGTACAATAGAAACCTGCACATTGTTTCTTTATTATTATACACCATCCACAATGCTTCCTCCGATAGGAAGCCAAAATCGGTTAACTTTGCAAAGTTAACCGAAGTTTAACTTATTTAACCGTACAACGCTTGTTTTTTTTTTTTACTCTTAAATAATCAATACTGACGGCCTATTTATGTAAAAATTAGCAATGTACTATTGTACTAACTATAATTCTGGTACGTGGGGCGTATGGCGTGTAGCGTGGGTCCTGGGGGAGGGGGGGGAGAGCTTAATAGCACCTCAAGTGTTATCGCTTTACTGCTGTAAGTAGAGGTTCCGAAACTCTCTTTGGTCTTTGCTAATATTACTCTCACGTTGATACGTCAAAATGAATAAAAATTGTCATTGTCGTGTACTTTTTTTTGTAGATCTCACCTGCTCGGTTCTGGGTCTGGAGTTTTTCTCATCCTGTTCCTTGGAGAGATCCTCGACAAGGTCATGAAGAAGCCTAATGTCCTGGGGGCTGGGGGAGTCGACCCTGCCAGCCCCCACGTTCATCGCACTGTGCGGCGCCAGTTCACAGAGTTCACCGGCTCCGTCAAGCCCGTTGACACTCTCGGCGTAAGGATTTTCAAAGCCCGAGATGCTGCGCGCGAACGCAGCAGCTCCTCCCGCCGTGGCCTCAACCTCTTCGTCTTCCTCCTGCCACCAGGGCTTTGACCCTAACCAGCCTGTCCAGTTAGCCTGATCACCGACCTGCTGCTGCTGCTCCTGCTCCGCGTTCAACTTTTCCTCGTCGGCATCGCTCATTTAGCCCTCATTCGGCCCGCAAACTCTCAATAATATCCCAATTACTTAATTACTTTATTGCGTTATACGATTACTTTGAATATTTACAGTCTCTTTCCGCACTTCTATACTTTTATTTTAGTTTTTTCCTTTTTTAATATTAATTAACGTATTATTGTCAATTTAATCCCAGTAATGAATTTATACTTTCTTTGTCGTTTAATTGATATAAAATTTCAAGTATCTGTAGAGAAATATAATTGGAACAATAGAATAATAAAATTAAGACTAAACAGAAAACAATTTGAGTAAATAGTAATTTTACTAATTGACAAACCAACTGATTTTATATTCACAATTAAATATCAATTGATTAATTTCGTGTTCGTATATCGTTTACTAAGCAAAATAATATTTTTTTCCGTCGTTGTTCGAAGAAATGCTGTTTGACAAAATAGAATGATCGATCGCGTGTGAGCAACTAAGTACAATACGTATTTGAAATTAGATCGAACGTTTTATATATCAAGATGGTTGTCGCACGAAGGAGTAAAGAGCAAAGAGGGAAAACGTAGGAAACGGTGACATGGAAATTATTCGAAGCGTATTGAACCCTGAGCTTGCCAAGTCCCGATAACTTTCGCTAAAATAGAAAAATGTCTTGCTATATGGGTTGTTTGTACTAGCGACGAACTTACTATGAGGGCTGTTACAACTAGCGAAGAAATTACTACATGGACTCTTATTACTGTCGAGGGAATTGATATACGCGCTGTTACTACTGGCTATGGAATACATATCCGGACTGTTACTATTAACAAAGATATAATCCGAAAAACCTGCACCGAGAGGGGTGGCCGGCTCGTGTCGTATGTGAGAGTTAACGAGACCTCGGAAATTACCGCGAGTATGTGCGGCAAGTTGCAATAACTACAGAATACATATCGAATTTTATTCGATGTACAGAGAAGGAATGTTTATTTGTGTGTGTATGTGTGTGTGTCAGTAAATTAATGTGAAAGCATGTAGAGTCGCCACGCAAGGACAGCTAGCAGTCATTGATCACGCAGTACTGCGAATGAAAGGTGAGACAAAGGAAAAAAAGAACTGAAGCTACGGGGCTAAACAACGCGACCTTCGTGAGTCAAACTAGACTAGAAACGATACCACGGCGCCAACTTGCCAACACTTTGTATTTCTTCGAAACGGTAACGGGGTCGTGTCACACATTACAACGTAAATTCTCATTATTGAGTTGAGCTTAAATCAGTGTCAGATCTCAAATAATTGTAGAATGAATAAGAATTGACAAAAAAAAGTTCAATCGAAATTTTCTAAAGAGATGGTTTAGACAGAATAAAGAGATTCGCGAGGAACAAGAAAAGTTACACGAAATGGAAATTTATAGCTGAATTTTTGAAAATGAAAGATTTACGACTTGGTTAAAAATGTTGTCGATAAATTATTCTTCGAATAGTCGGATGTCTAAAAATTAATTTATATTTGCGGTAAATTCAAAACTAACCCAATTTATTGAAGATCAGATCTTGTCAGTAGACATTCCAAAATTTGCAGTAGATTTCGAGAAATGTCTGTAGAATGCACCCCTGAACTATATTATGCCTGTCGTGCTACTTGTTCCATGTCGACCGCATTCTAAGCAAATTCCAAATAAGTGGTCAGCTTAGAACTGAGTGACCGAGCGCGGTATATCAACCGAGTATAGTGTCATATTTGTTCACGGTCATTGGGGAATACTAACACGGCCATTAAAAAATTGCCTACATAGAGGCACGTCACGTATGTAAAAAGATACGGTGGTTTATTGACGAAGCAGTCACGTATACACGGTGTCACAGAACACTCAAGATTCGGTTGATAGATCAAGACAGCACGACACGAGTGACGACGTATTTCCTTCTGAGCTACGAAAGGTATCGTCCGCGACTTGGACCTATTTTTCTTATTTTTGTGGGGGTCTGTTTGTGGTTGACAAAGCGGAGAGGGTTGGAACAAGCTTATTGGCAAAGAGCCCACGTGAACCACAACACGAATACACACCAGTGGAAAATCCTCTCTTAGGCCAATTAAGCTGTGTTAACTGTTACCTATCTGTCGTCAGGTGAAATAGGAGAATGCAAAAGAACGACGTGTAAGAGCTTCCCAATTGTAAAACGTTCAGGGAGTCTTGTGAAAGGCGGGAAGGGGGAAATGCTCGGAGGATGTAAAAAGATTTTTTGGCAATACTCCCACGTACATAGATGCATTTAGGGGGTGTTGGTTGGGTGGTAGCCCGCGGGGAGGTGTTGCGCGTAAGGGGGATGAAAGAAGATCGATTTTCATCGAGAAAGGAGCATGGGAGGTGGAGGCACTTTCCTAGATAGGAGGCGACATATTTGGCAAGGTTCGCGACGACACCAACCAACCACCAATCCCATCTCCGGACCACATGTAGGCCATGTGCCACTTGTGTACCTGTGCACTCCAATAAATAGTATGCTTCGGGGCTAGAGGGTGACTTCAGGACCTGACTTCTCCACAAATTCAACCCTTCGCCTAATGAAAATCTGGAATTTATGGGAGATTTTTCCAGATCGAATCCTGATTGTATGTTTAATGTGGATTTATCTTATATACATTTTTCGTATTAACGGTTGACATGTTAATGCCATGTTAGGATCATTGCTTTATTTTTTAATATTTATTCTCTACTATTTGAAACAATATTAAAAAGTTATCGAATTACATCGACACTCGTTTACTTGTCAGTAAACTGATCTCTTTCTTTATTAGAATAAGATAGAAAAATTGGACATTTTTGTTTATTGATTTCTCTAAGTGATCCCAGGACAATTGACTGTCAATAATCTTATTTCCAGTAAGCGTAACAATATTTTTATTGGGCAATACTTGAGTTTGATCGGCGAGACTTTGATTAAATATTCTCATTTTTCAATTCAAATTTCTTGGTACACATTGCTCATGGTCCACTTTGATTGCTTTCCAAGAATGAACTTCTCTAAAAGCTTGAAAGACTTTGTCTTGATTCAAGTTACATTAACTATTGTCGTCAAACTCTAGCTTTTGTTCAGTCTTCTATTAGCAAATTAATTAAATCCCACTTAAAAATTTCTCAAAGAAATAAGTCGACGGACAATTGTAAAAGGCGGTGATGATTCTTGATTCAAAACTTGATGCAAATCCCCAACTTTTCCTTCTAAGAAACGAGTTCATATCAAAGATAAACAGACAGACCGTGGTGTCACCAAAGCTGGCAGTGGCTTCCTCGTAATTGTCACGTTATCATCGTCGATTAAACCCTCGAGGCTAACGTTTCTTTCAGTCAAATAAATAAGGACAGTAAAAAGGTCGTGAGGGGAACGTAGGAGGGGAGGCCGTTAGTTCACGATCACTCTTACAATCGCGACGTGTTAGGAGTTAGTGGTCTTGGATTAAGGCGGATGTGTCGAGGGTGCGCACAATCCGCGTATGTGTAGTTCCTTGTGCGTCGGAGTTTTTCGGTGTTACGAATAATAAAATAGTATACGGGGAATACACAACGTGGACGGAGGTTGCGACGGGCGGACCGCGTGAATTCCCGAGGACTGAGTACCTCGGGGCACACTGCGACACTGACTGGCACGCTGCCTGGTGGCGTACGACTGAAACCACCCATTGCCCCTGTACAGGGGTTGGAACTTCGTAGGAATGCCGTTGCCACCGACTCTGCTTTACTACCCGCTCGCGTGCCAGCTGCCGGATAGGTATTTACTGTACCATGCGCGCTTGCTCCCTGCTTGAAGCACATTTCACGACCCCGTTCCAACAATCTGACCACCTTGACGACCCTTTGCTGTTTCCGATCATTACACCGCGGATCACGACGCGGGCTATACACAGTGACTGTGAGAATATAGCAACGTCACGATCTCGCTGATAAGCTTTTTTATTGAGCACCCAGCAAGCCCTATAGCTCTTTTGAGACGAAATGAGATACTGGAAGGATCAAAGAGGAACTGTTGAGCCTCCGATTGCACTTTGCGTAGGGTCGGTCTAGGAATCCCTTTCGGGAAAATTACATTTTCGGTAGATTCTGTCCAAGGAATCAATGAATTAACCCTTACATTCGCAAATGGGATATATATTACCTTCGCAAGGTTCATTGATTCTTAGAGGAATTGAATGAAATTATTACTTTGACGATTTGAGTCCTTTGTAACTGGCTTTCAAGTGTTTCGTTTTATACAGAAGACCAGCAAACGCTGTGGCACAAGGTATGAGAATTTCGTGTCAAGTAATCAAGGCATTGTCGTTACTTGTTGAGGTAGTATGGCCTCTACAGAAGTATAGAATGTCGAATCAACCGTTCAAGTTTTTCGTTGAAACACAGTACAATAGCTGTTGCTGGATAAGTGGTCTGGAACCAAAGGGCCTTATGTCCAATAATGACGGCATTGTCGTCTTTGATACCCGAACAAGTGAAGCAATAGCTGCACATTGTCGTGCTTTATTGACTGCTGGAGACAATTGAGGGGAAAGGGGATATGAGAGATGGGTTTGAGCAATGCTTCACTCTCCGGGGATGATGGAGTTGTGTTCGTCCATTCTCGAGAACTCCTCGAGAAGATACTCAAATGCCTGGATATGTATGCTGGAGTACAACAGCCAGGAATGCACACGATCGATTGTATACTCAACAAGCTTGAACTTTTAGGAGTTCAAGTTGCACGATGTAAACGTGGCAATAGTGTGCAAAAGCAGACAATGCATCCTACCTCAGCTTCTCATCTCTTCAGGCTTTTACCAGTCAGCAGTCTTGCGAATTTCGTCGAACGTCGAGCTTCTTCTTTTCATTTTTCATTCCCCTCAAAAATCTCAATGTCTAGACTAGTCGAAGTCGTCGTCACCCATGTAACAGCTTTGAAGAAAGTGCCACTTTTAGTGATATTAAGGGCGCTTGAGTAGCAGCTGCTTTCAATAGAAATTATGCTAAGCTCCCAAAATTGTATTCAGTATAAAATCAAGGCAACTCGTATTAATTACAATAAACAAACAGAATATTCTTGTTGCGCTGTATTAATCTAATTCAACTTTCAAACAAATTGATTATACAAATATATATACATTCAAACAAATATACATTCAAATAAAGTTAAATACAAATTATAATTGGTTGTTAAAGAGTTTATTCAGATAACTTATGGCGTGTGTGAGCGTATAAGTAGGAATGATAGTTCATTCATTTTGATTTAAAAAAATGAAAGATTTTATTGTGCTGATCTGAATCTGAATGAAATTAAATAAGAAAATTTGAAGAAAAATGGAGCCAAAGGTATCATGAACTTGAATATAAATTATAATTGTCTCCAAAAATTGATAAATACACTGATTTTCCCATATTATTTAGACGCAATAGCATCGCAATATACCTACTTGGAAAATTACAAAGAATTACATAAATTCTGCCATATGCTGCAGGAAAGAGAGTCATTTTAGGCGTCAAATTAATATTCGTTTAGTTAATGGCGCGTGTAAAAGCGTAGATGAGGTATGTAACAAGGGTAGCATTGTTAGAACCCTCTCGAGTGGCCTTGTACGCATTTACATGATATCTCCCAATCTCCATATGGGAAGCCGTCCAAACGGGACATAATTCTATCTTGTTTGCGGTCCCCCTCGTGTCGCGGGTATTCGACGCTCGCCCGTTCACTCCGTGTGAGTACTCCCCGTTCGTTTCAACGCTCAGTCGAGAATTGGCAGCTCGAGATATCTGGGTTGACGGAATGACAGGCTAGCCGTGTCGGGTTTAACCAGTTGTTTTGACCAAGCTCCCATCTCGCTGATATGAAACCGAGCAGACGGGAGCACCACCCGCTGCTCTACCTATTGCAACCATTTCACTTTACCCTCTACCAACCAATCCCAAATCTTTTGGCGACGATTGTATTGTAAAATAGACCAAATCATCCGAATACGGATAAACACAATAAAATACCCTCACGATATATATCGTATAGCCAAATTCACCTTCAAGGACTCTGAAGAACACTTGTTCATCTCCATTAATAACAATATATTATTATTATTATTAAAATAATAAAAAACTTGATTAAATATTAATAAAATTTCAATTGTTTTTAACGGTTAAACGGTTTTTTTTTACTCACTTGGGCAACTTTTTCTCCCATGTTCGGTGTGTGCATCGCCCCTTGGAAGTACTTTGCCGAGCCGTTATCCTGAAGAGAGAACTGTGCATGACGGAAGGGAAGTAAAAATATTGATCTACAGGTCGCATACGAAAAAAAAGAGGAAAATAGGTTGTCACTTTTCGATGAAACTCACTTTGTGTTTGACGGAGTCTGGTCCCATTTGACTCAATGACGGTGATTTTCTCTCTCTGGACGTTCGCCATCTCTGAAGGTCACTCTCCGAAGCGACTCCAGGAAAGATTTTTGAATGCTTGGCAGCTAAAAAATAGTAGATCGAAAGAAACGTGAGATGTGGGAGAGGTTTTTAGATCGTGCGAACACACGCACTGCAAACTTTTTTTTTTTGTATTATATATATCAACGTGTCCTGCTGCTGATAATTTTCTAGTAGCTAAAAGCATTTTTTTAGTGTGTCGGTTAATAATATATTGAACGAGGTGAAAAAATTATTAATTTATCATTTATAAATGAAAGTGGCACATTCGTGAGTCTCCCATTAATTGCTCTACCAAAAAGATCCCGGCATTCCACAATTTACTTCCAGAAAAAATCTCTACCATAATTAAAACTCTCCGAATTACAAGTCCCCCAGTTGACATCTCTGCCACGAAAGAACTCTCTGGTATTCGTGGATAAAACAGGGGCCGCGAGAGATATTGAAACTCCGTGGGCGGAGGGAGGCCGGGGTGAAGAGGGGGGAGAAAGAAAAACAAACTGGTTCATCAGGAAAAATTTATGGTAGAGGAGTTTACCGAAATTAAAATGTCACAGAGATGTTTTTATTGTTATAAAAAGTAATGGTAGAGTCATAGATGTGCCAGCAAAAATCCAGTAAAGTTGAATAAATTGTATTTTTTTTTTTCAATCGTATATAATTGTTTAACCTCACAAAATGAGTCGTCAAATCCGCACTATAAAAGCTCTGCATACCTGTGAAAGAGAGATAGATAGATGGATAGAGAACAATATCGCGTGTGATAATGTATTTTTGTACACAATGTAGTTCAAATACGTGAGGAAAAAATAGTGTCGGGATAACAGAGAGACATAAAATTATATCATAAATGAGATTATAAATGAGACCTCATTATAAATGAGATTTGTCGCTTGTACTCTCGATGCGCATGATTCATGAACTGCGAGCTACTTACATCAGCTATGTACCAGGTTAAATAAAAACCATTTCGGCGATGATTTTGTACAATGACACAATGCGTATTGACATGAGTTACGTACGAGAGAATACATACGTATCGAGAGAGTTGGAAGGAACGTAGCAATCCCTGACGGGAGAAAAATCATTTGCACCCAAGTTTTTTTTATTGAAAATTTATAATCGATTTAATAATTTGATAATTTGTTAATTTCATAATTTCATAATTTCATTACTTCATAATTTCATACGAAAACGTTTTTATTTTTATAGTGATTCACAAAATTGTCGAAATCGTCGAAAGTCGAAAATGTTTCAATAGCAACGCTGTGTTAATCACCACGGGTGATGGTTCATGTCATGATAGACAGAGCCTAGTGTACTACAGAATTATTGTACTCGTATGTATAGTATAGATACATAAAACAGAAAGAGAGAGAGAGATAGATAGATAGATCGATCGATCGATCGATCGATAGAGATCAAGAAATCAACAGGCCTATGAAAGCTGAGATGTAAAATAAAAAAACGAAAATGTAAAAGTAAAAAAAACTTCAAACATTAGACAACATATCGAACAGTCATGACAGTTTGTACGAGTTATCTCCGTGGAAAAGCTCGCAAGTAAGGAGAGAAAGCTTTCAAGCGGTTGATAAGTTAGAGGTGCAAGCTCGGCGGGCACAATGCGCGCTGCATTTTCCTCGGCTGGCAACGAACCGAGCAAGGCGTTTCGTTACGTATATAAGAGATAACATAGTATGATGTTGTTTGATGATACTGTATATATATATATATATATATATATCTCAATGTTTGCGCTTTTTTCTCATAAATGGATTATTGGAATATATGAATTGATGATGGTGTGGTTGGTCTCTCGTTTTTTTGTTTTTTTTTTCTTGTAATTTTTTTTACCTTCGATGAGATTATCGACAGTCGCTGGCCATCGCCCGAGGCCGGTTACTTGTTCGCTCCCTCGACCCGCTACTAGAATGGTTTTTCTTCTCTGAGCATTTTTTTTCAATTCAACGTATGATAGCACTGATTGATAGGACTAAATAGGGGGTGGTTTTCTTTTTTTTTTGCATTCGCCCTGTCTATTCGAGCGTGACGAACTCTCCGGGTCTAACGTCACAACATTAAACAAAGGGAATCTAATAGATACAGTAGAATAAAAAGTAGACGTCTCGTACAGACACAGGGAGCGGAATAGCAAGGACAATAGATATTTTTAAAAGTAAACGTATGACACGAGACATCACTCAACGAACGAACGATGAGAAGCTCGAATACCAGAAAAAAAAATGCCATCGATCTCAACAAAATTCTAATACACATAAGTTGGTACATTTAAAATAAAAAAAAAATATATTTTTTGTTTTATTTGTAAAGTGGTATTGTTAGATAAAAAGTTGCTTACAAACGCTGCAGGTCAGACTTCGACAGGGCACCCTCGTCGACGACTCCGGTTTCACCATTCGTCTGGATATTGCGTCCAGGCTTGCGGCGTGCGACACGCTTCGCGATGGTCCCTCGCCACCACCGCCCGAAGACGAATTTTGACCTTCCCACATACCAGACTTCTGGGATACCTTGGAATCAATATTTTTATTTGTTTTCATGGGAATGCTATTATTTGGAAAACTATTGCCTGTTAATTACACGAATAAATAAATAAATGAAAGAGTCATTATCCACTGCTGTATTACACGTATCAAAAAAATATTGCATTTGGTTTGTACCGATCTAACGATCTTCCGCGTGAAACAAGAGAAGAGAAAATATCAACGGAATTCGGCACTTGGAGCTGGTCGTCCCGTTATTTTTTATCGTTATGCTTTTTGCATTGGGCATTTCCGTAATTCAATCAGAAAGCAGGGCCATTAAGAGTAACGATAACAACACCAGCAACGGTAGCAGCACGCAATAATGTGTATGTGCAAAAGTGGTGGAAGTGCACTATTGACCTCGGTTGGTTAGACTCGAACGACAACCCTCCCGCTAGGACCTGTAATGAACGATAACTCTCCCGCTAAGACCTGTAGCGTTAATGAACTCCATGGAAACGGTACGAGTCCATGATGGAGCCAGGCATTTTTCCCAACATGCGAAAGGTCTTTGACAAGCTTTGGGCACTTTCCGGAGTAAAAGGTACAGCGTCGTAGGGTTGTTAGGAGTTAATGCGACTGAAACTCACATCGCTTACTCCCTCGGGACTGGCGATTGGGGCTGCACCGGTGGCGTGCTGATGATGAGAGTGACCGGTTGCCGAGGACGTCGAACCACCGGGAGGTGCGTTGCTCGCCGACGGAGGATGATGACCGGGCGGCGGTGCAGCTGGGGGTGGCAGGGACGGTGGTCCCACGCTCATACGCCCTGGTCCCCAGGACTCCATCATCGTCGGAGAACCGCATGTTAAAGGGCTGCAAATAAAATCAATGGGAGGTGAAAAGAAAGTTACTTGAACGGGTCCCATTTCTTGTAATTCTTAAGATTAAATCTGCTACCGACGGCTCACTTGAAAACTTTTAAAGCTTTTTCTTGAACCTGGATTTTTCTCGAGATATCGGAAGAATGAGTCTCACTGCGTGAATGTTGCGTGGAACGAACCCCACAAATTCAACATTTATCCGAAAAACCGAGTCAGAGAAAAATATGTTATAAGTTGTTAGCTCCGTCTCTCTGGTACTTGTGGGTCTTCAGACCCTTCGTGACTTGAGCCGCCGCGTAACCACAAATGTTAGACGGTATTAAAAAAAGGATTCATACGCTAAGAACTATCTTGTAACGACAAATTTCGTTTTAACTTCGTCGCTGACGATGAACAGCTCTATTTTCAATCTGATTTATGCCTTTTCGTAAGCTCACAATCAAGGTTTAAGGATTATGTCAGCTGCAAAAGCTTCATGATTGATTACTGATTCGGTTACTAAATAAAAAGATCTAGAGGAGATTCTTGGAAAGCCAATCGTGGATTTGATTCTTTGGCACGTGCGCCGATAGGCCGGACAAATCAAGAGAAAAAAAAGGTAAAAACAATAAATGACGAGCCCGGTAAACGATAAGAGCAGTTGTGTTGTCGCGCATAAGGTTAAGGGAATGATCGATAGACGCCGCAACGTCGGAGGTCACTCGGAGTTGAGGCCTCCACCGAAGAGTACATACTGTGCGCGCATTACACGAGGGTGGATTTCTCCTGTGAAGTGTGTCAGTGTTAGGTCACTGAGAGACCTAGCTGTCAATCGATATTCAAACCCCCTGAACAAACGAGCCAGCAAACCTGTGGCAAAGCACACAGCTCTGACTATGGGATAGCTGATCGTGGAAATAGCAAGCAAAGTTCTTCCTGTCTCTCGCTCCATGCAAATGATAACAGTAGCAGGGGAACAGACACCGGCGAGCCACTTGTTTTTCAACCCCGACTCGGTATAACTTTATCACTGGCACGAGGTCGACTGCCGGAACAAAAAAAATAAATGCTTCATCCTTTCCAATTTATGCTTTCCAATTACAAAGTCAATTTTCTAGCAAACGTAAAATACCTGGAAAGTCGTTTTGGGTAAAAATTTTCATAGATTTTCCATTTTATCCTATCCGAACTTAAAATTTGTTCCGAGCCCGATACAAATATTGGAAATACACTCAATTTTAGATCTTTTAAAAATGAACAAAGTGGATATCATTTCTTTTTATATCAGAGCATCCAAGTACAAAGTATCGTAGTCGAGCGTCAATTTACCAGTAGTCGTAAACTGTTTATAAGATTGTCTGACCAATAGGCGACGTTACTACTGACGAAACAGGTGATGCGTCTGTTGCACTGCAGATACAGTTGGAAGAGGTACAGTCTCTCACTTTGATATTATGCTGTTGTGTCTTAGACCCTTTCTCTTCTGTCTTCCGGCCTGAGGATAGTAGACATCAGGGTCGAGCCACGGTGGATCCTTCCTTTCCCATTACTCTTTGTCATTCGACGCGTGACCCGAGCTTTCCGTGCACGCCAGTATATCTGCGCTCGTATCTCTCATCCCTTCTGTATTGCAGGTTAGCTGTCGTCGTCTCGTCTCTACAACAGCCGCGACGTTCCTACCTGCTACCTGCTTGTGTCGCGTGCCCAACGTGCCTCTATAATTCTAATGTCCACCGGAGCTCTCGGTTTCGAGCCCTCGGCTTCTCTCATTGTCTCTATTCTCTTCTACTACTCTGGGTCTTTGTGACACGCGTAGAACATCAATACTACTTCGTTTCCCTTTTCTTTACCGCATTTGATATATTTTAAGGCTCATCTAATGCATTCATACTTTGTACCAGCTAATGTAATAATCAACTTAATTAATTTTTTTCAATGATAAAAATATTTTTATACAAATATAATAATTTAAAAAATAATTATCAAATTAAATAAAATTAATATAAATAAAAATTAATTGAGGGAAATCATAAAAGTAAAAGAATAATATTCATGTTATTTTTATGAATAAATTTTTTTTCATTTTAAAGAATTTTCGACAATGTTCCGAAAGGTTTTATTCAGAGAAGTTAAAGTCAGAATTTAAGAAAGCTAACCACGCCAAATCCCGAGGGGTTCTGCATGTAGGGCAGCGGAATTTTCTTGGCTACGTCTCCGTCCCACTGCAGTGGAAAGCAAAACCCGTGAAAAGTGGGATTTGGTATGGCTGAACGAACCACCAGTGAGAATTTGCGAGTTCCGCATCGTGGGCGAAACGAGGACGAGGCAAGTCTACAAGATTGCTTCGAGTGTATCGAAATAAGTCTTGACCCATCGAAAGCTTATTCTCTCTGATTGTAATGCTCATGGATGTGACCTTTTTCCACATGTGTATTCATCTAACTTTGAGAACAAGAATGCAGAAACCATGAAAAATTATTGATACAATTTTTAATCATTTGAAAAAAAACTTGACTTGTAAAATATAATTTATTCTATGAATTTTTCTCGAGTAATTTTTCGCTTTTTTCCTTCAGGAGAGTCGCGAGTGTCGTTAGGAAAATTCAGTTCATCCGGTGCGACGATACGCTTGTCACGATTCCGAGTCGATATTTTAATACAAAATCGTCACGAAGGCCGTAACAACTTGACTGTCCCTGTTCTACGGCGATAGTGACGTGTACGAAAGAACAACAAGAGGCGGTCAGGAATCCTTCTCGTACACTCTACCTTAGGTATTCTACTCATTCTGTTTCTCTGTATACACTAAATATATATGAATAGTGTGTTATAGTCTGTGACTGGTATAATTCGTGTTGGTCGCGATGTCGCAGACGCTGAGACTCCTTCGAGAATCGATGCACCGCACAGAAGTTATATTTCACGATATTACATTCAATTCACGTATCATAGCTCAGCCCATGAACTCTTGATATTCAATATTTTTCTTCACATATTATTTCTTACTCTTGTTGAAAAAAAAAAAAAAAAAAAAAATTGTATTATGTCACTTTATCCCAAATTAGGTATAAAAAATATTTGTCAATAATATAATTTATATTTATATGCATTTTATAATGTAATTGTACAGTAATTATATTCAAAAGTGGTATAACATTAAATAGTAACTTAAAAAAAAGTGAAAACATATAATTTGGTAGCCTACTCGTTTCTTTGAGATATTTATTTTAGCGTTAAGAAATTTGTTCAGAAATAATTAGGGATTTGCCAGAGAATATACAGTGGAATGACTCACCAATTCTCAGAAGCGTCCTCGTCGAGGATGGTCCCGTCGGCGAGTCGATGCGGCAAGGTGGACGCTGTCCTTGGTCGATTGCGGACTCTAGGTGGACCGACGACCCCAGTGCGGGTTAGACCAGCTCGAAAGGATGCCCTTGCCCTGTCGACTGCTCAAGTCAACGTCATTGAATCTTATTAGTAATTGTTAGTAGCAATAATAACTTTCTACGATATTCCAAATTGTATAAACCTGCAGTCAAGCCATAACATATTACAATATTTTTATCTAATTGCAAATTCTTGGAATTCCTAAAGCGGAGTTCTATATTTACATAAATAGTTGGCAAGCTCGTGTGAATTTATAGGAATTGTTCTATTTCAGAAACAAAGCATTCCAGCCTCAATCAAGGACTACTTCGAGCAGGCATCCGAGTAGGTTTGCGAAGTAGGAAAGGAAAAGGAAGTAGTGCATCATCGTGGATACGTACGTAAACTACGCAGGTAGCTCTCCTCATCGCCACTGATGTTATTAAAGGTAGGGGAAGTGTGTGGTTTAGAACGTATATTATCGAATATATAATATAATATCGAGGAAAGTTCAGTTTTCTCTAATGCGTTGCAACTCTGAATACGTTTTCTAGCACTATGCTGCGGTTATTTGGCATCGCGACGATGACATTTTCTTAGCATTGCTATAATATGAACTGGCTCGGTCGATTTCGAACTAAGCAGTTATGAATTCCGAGGAATACGTGCGACTATAGATTTTAGAATCCGTTAAATGACTCTACGATGGTTCTATTGTTGTACTAGATGAGAACGGGGCGAAATAGCACAGGGATGTAATAATATATTTTACATCGAGAATTGGCACCACTTACTAAATTTAAAAAACATTGCAGTTACTATTTTTACTTTTAAGAATTATCGTTGTTATCTTATCTATAAAAATACTAATTACGAAGTGTGTAAATTTATGATTATATGAGAGAACGAGGATGCAAAGTAGAACCTTGCACGTTGCTTCCTCATTCTTTTTATCCGTCGTTCACTCAGTTTTTTCTGTGAGGAAGTCTGCCAATCAATTTTGCCTGTCTCATACTGGAAACTTTGCAGACGACAAACCAAAAGAATGAGGCAGCTGCGTGAAAGTACTTATAGTGGAAACTTTGCGGACGACAAACCAAAAGAATGAGGAAGGAACGTGCAAGGTTCTACTTTCAACATTTCATTTTACTCTTGAAGAAAAAGTCGCAATTTTTAAAAAATTCAGGTCAAATTTGAATAAATGAAAGAGTATCAAATTAAAAAGCTTCAATTGTCTACCAAATCTTCGCTCTATTGTTCAACTGATTCGCAATCCAGAGATCTTTTATTTTTGCAAATGAGTGCAACGTCGATATAAACAATTCCATCTACCATAACATTTGAACGTATTTCAGTCAAATGTTATGCCACACACATCCTTGAACATTATTAGGTGTATGTAGAAGTTTTTAATTCGTTGAATAGAAATTTTTGATAATTGGAGCGGTGACATCTTAAATAATTTTAAAAACCCATAAAATCACAACTACTTTACCGAATTTAATAATACTTTGTACAAAATATTACTTCGTTTGCAAATAATTTTCCAAAAAATTATTGCGATTACGTCATTTTTTTCGAAATCCGAACCTGTTTTCCGATTTCGCTCACAAATTCGATACCAAGCAATCCAGAAAGTATATGCAATTGTGAAAAACTATTTAGCTCAACAGCCAAAATTACGAAAGTAAGAGATATCACGGCCCTTTTTTTCAATCAAAACTTTATCAAATCTGAATGTCTCGAGACATTTTATCAAAACTCACCACAATCAAAGAGGGATTACCGCTCCATTTGTATAAATTCCGTTCGATTGCTCTAATGATTTTTGATTTATAAAACGATTAAATTTTCCAAGTTCTGCAAATCCACGATACATACAGACTTTTTTTGAAACCTAAATTTCTCGGCATTATCGATCGTTTTGAGGATTCAGTCATTCAAATGTCAATAAAAAAGAAACGAAAATTTTCATGAAAACAATTCGTTCTGTATAAGAAAGCAAAATGGTTAATTCCTTAATTTTAACAAATTACAAATAGATAAGCTAGTGTATTTAAACATTATTAAATACTAAACATCATTATTGTCACAAAGAAAGGGAAACGACAGCTTTCCTTACTCAACAAATTCCAGACCTATAATTGAAGCCATTCTCTTTTTGAGGCGCAGCGAATTCTCTATACCCGACTCATGAGTGCGAAAGAGATGGATGAGTATGGCGCTCATAGCGGAGTGAAAAAGAAACAGCAGATCTATGTAAGTATGAAGGTTTCGTCTACCCTTAACAGATTCAAAAGATAAACCCGTGACACACATGACGCATGCACGCACACACACACACATACACGCGCGAATAAACTTGTCAGAATTCGTTGATTTTCAAACCAATTACATTTGTGATAAAATATTGAAAACTTGATATTTTGTTTTATACAAATACTAGTATCGTACCCGGCTTCGCCCAGGTTTATTTTTAGTATCGTTACCTTAAATAAAACTAATTTTATTTTTAATGACTTGACTGTTTACTGCTTCACTAAAATGTGAATTGCATTTGAAAATTCATGTCAAACAAAAACAGACATTTCCGTTCACCGTATCATAGTAACATTTTCTTTTTTTAAAAAGCGCAAGCTATACCTACTACGAAGAATAACTTTGCTTTTTAAAAAATTTAAATTAAACGTCAAAATTCAATAATACTTTTAGAAAATTCAAATGTCCGTAACACCTTAAGGACTCAACTTGAAGAGCTGAAAATAGTTGCGTTGACCTAGAAATCAGGAGACCTTTCCAAAATGTCCAAGATCACCTTCCTAGCACGCTCCGTCTAGGAGGAGTTTAGGGGACGGAAATACACACTTTAAGAATTATAGTATAGATTTGATATTGATATATTAAGAATTAAGATATGATATATTGAGAATGTTCATAAATTATTTTATACATATAATAACATTATTTGGCTTCAAACGCTGTCTTGGCCAATTAATATAATAATATTAGGATTTGTAAAGAGCATCCGAGAAGCATAGCATTTTCGAGTTTTATTTTATCACTTTTGTCATAATGATATGAAAACTCCTACAAAATGTATAGCCGTTCAAATAAAATAATATAATATTCATTTCTTGTTTGATGTTGTCCACTTTGTGGAAAGTTTTAGCCCGATAGGTCGAAATTTGCGTGAGCAATAGCGTAAATCGACCTTTTTCTCAAATTTCAAATTATCACAAAATCCCGATTCCTCGACCGATTTTCATCAAAGTCGCAACCGAAATTTGTTTGATGTTAGTGTAACAAAATGTTCTATAAAATTTCAACGCCTCTGTCGATTGTCATCAAATTTTATACCACATATCCCTAAACGTTATTACGTATATGTGCATACATTTGCATAAAATTGGAATAAACAATAAGAATCAAACCTTTTAACTGCGTGAATAATTTCAGCTTGATAGCTCAAGGCGTTCTTATAGAGATTTTAGATATACGGGTCTGACATACATATATACACGCACACGCACGCACGCACACGCACACGCACGCACGCACACGCACACGCACACATGCGCCCATACGCGCACACAACACACACACTCACGGAGAGTGAGAGAACTTTTTTCGATATGTTGGAAATAATTGAACACAGTAATATAAAAATCTTGAGAAAAAATGTTTCACGAACAATGAACGGAAAACAAAGCTTCCTTTATGAGCAAGCAAAAATGCCAACTTTCATAACTTCTGATACTCATTGTCAATTCCAGACAAACTCCAAACTATCAAACCTTGATTGTAACTATACTTGTGTACGAAGTTTACACGAGTTAGCTTGTTTACATCACTTGTCATTATTAAATAATTCCAACATTCATATCACTACATTGGTCTTAACAAAAATTATCATGAATAAAGGGGAATGCCCTTTACACTGGAGTGCCAAATTTTTATCCGATAGTTCAAGCGGTTCTTTAGTGTGTAATGTGTACAAAAGTTGAGGTTTAACCTGCCCTTAAGAGGGGACAAAATCTTCATACTCCACCCATGAGTGCGAAAGAGATAGGCTAGAATGGCGCTCAGGGCGGAGTGAAAGAGATGGCGCTGGCCTCGCCTTAAGGAGAGTCGAACCATCATACTGACATGGATGTGCTGCTTCTCTTTCACTCCACCGTGAGCGCCATTCTAGTCTATCTCCTTCGCACTCACGGGTGGAGTATTGAGGTTTAGCCTCGCCTTGATGGTAACATTTTAGCCGCACAGACACGCACACGAATACACGCGCGCGCGCGCGTACACACACACACACCAGACATTTTTTGTAGACAACTTTTTTGGACGTTTTAGACGATTTTAAGTAACATGACATTAAATTATTGCTTCCTTATATAGAGGATTAAATGATAAAATTGGCAATAGAAATAATAATGTAATTATTATCGATAATAATATTATGAGAATAATATTTTAATGGCGTTTCGTCAGGTTTGTAATCATTTAGCATTCCATTTGAGAGAGAATTTTAAAAAATTATTATTTTACCTACGAATATCGGCAACAGATTTTCAATTAAGTGAGACGAAAATGAATGGTGCGTACAAGATACGTGGACAATTGAAATATCTCAATAGTCTCCCCTTTAAGAAAAGCTAACAATCCACGGCTTCGGATAATTTAGATACTAGTCTTTGAGATGTAAAAATTTCAAGTAAAATCGTGCCTTGTCGCCCTCCTTGCCGTACTATGGGGGTGGTACGCGCGTGTGTGTGTGTGTGTGCGTAGTATCTACATACAGGTACCGAGGAGTAAAACTGTAGAGCTTGGGAGTCAGGTGCATGAGAATGAAAAGTGGGTAAGTCAAGCTCGCGGAACGAGAGTGAGACAGAGGTAGCTAGTGGGTCTAGAACGAGGGCGAGGGGGGACGAACAGGAGCGTATAACGTTTATTAGCGGGTCAGGGTTAACCGTTAGGCGCTCAACGCTATACAGCGCTCGCGCGCGCCTCATGACGCCGGCCCCCGTAACTAAAAATAGTTCATGAATACTCCAGATACGAAGCGTGATGCATGGACTGATCATGGACTCGTGGCAATGCTTTGCTCGCGGGTTTAAACGCGAGCGAATGTGTCTTTCCATGTTACACACGAGCCAGCAAGCGAGCAATGCCGGACACGTATCTCTCTAGACGAGCTGGCTGCCGCGTTATAGATCGGCGGCTATGTAACCACCGAAGGCATGCACACAGCTCAGTTTTCGACCTAACCTCCTAGAACGACACGCTCGATTCGTCTCTACTGCAGATACACTGTGTACACAGCGGTTTAACTTCGATGCGATGCAACTAAGAATTGTATGCATTTATCGCCTTTGCGGACATTATATTATGCGGATAACTCAGGCGAGCTAAATATTATTTATGCTCCAATATTTCTCAATTGGTTGGTGTTGGGATCATTGAGAAAATGAACAAAAGTAGTCTTTAGAATTATTGCGGAAGCGGTTTCATAAGGCGAGGTGAAATCCCCACACCCTTTTTTGCTCTTTCGCGACATGTAAACGCCAACTCGGTCGGTAATAAACCCTTCTGTGTGATTGTTTTATAAAACGTCGGGACTTCTCTGAAAAAAAAAAAAAAAGTTTACCGGATGCACAGCATTTTTAAGCTATTCGGTAAAAGTACTTTTTTTTTAAGTTAATACATCTTTACAAAAATGTATACGAAAAGGTATATTACCGACTGAGTTGGTTTAGCATTTAGGCTAGAATTGATTTTTCTAATATGAAGCTTTTCTGCACTTAAATGTTATAATTAAATAATATAATTATAAGAAGAAACTCACAGCGAGTGACGAGTCGATTGTTCGCCTGGCTGGCCGGTGCCGGTGCTGGTGGAGGCGGTGGCTGAGCGCTCAGGTCCTCGAAATTTATTATCTGAAGACAAATGTCGTCCACCTCGCTTCTTATCAGTGCTATCACTTCGCTGCAGAGGAACTTGGTGCCTGAAACATTTCACAGTTATGAAATTTAATAGAGAACGCGTTTATATGACACCTGGTGGCCAAAGTCAGAACTAAACAAAATGGCGTCTCTTAGGTGCAGACTGTAAACGAGTCAACCAAATTACGTTTTTAACTGCAAATAGATCATCAATTTGTCTCTTGACACGATTTTCTCTACTTACATTGACTCTAATTTTCTAACCCGGTAAATTTACTTAATATCTTTTTTCTCTCAAACTGTAAAAACCACCTGAAAACTTTTTCCAACTGACAAACAAGTGTCAAAGAAATCAAACAAGTTCACACGAATTATCGATCGCAGCGTCACTGTTGTTAATTTTTCGCCTAACTAGAATTACTTGCGTTGTGCACGGTGCGATCCTCGGAAACTTTTACAGCGATGGGATACACGCTTCAGTCGTTTTTTCCACTACTATTACCAATTGTGCTATATTACCGGCACCTATGACAGACAGACATGTATCACATAACCTTGATGAGCTTCTCCATTAGTCGCCGCGTCAGTTAGTCTTAATGTACGTACATTCGAGGACAGGCTGGTGTGGTGCGCCCGCGTTTTGCGCGGGTCAAGGTCATCGAGTTGTTTGACAAGAGTAAACTATAGCGGTAGTAGTGAGAGGTGGACTGAGTGGGACATAGTCGAGCTACTCCGTCATAAGCTCAAATAACATCCGGTCAGAGAGATGATAAAGAAAACCGAGGCCGTTGCTGTTGGCTATATACATGAAGTTTTGAACTTGTTCCCTGTCGCACGAGGAAACTCCCGTGGTCTCCCATCCGAAAGTACTTAATTATTCCTATCGATGGATTTCTGTGTCCGTAATATCGGAAGAGCTATTTCCTTGGTCAACTACAAAGAAAGGCAAGCTGTTTGAATCGGACACAATAACACTTGGACTGCACGGAAATAGATGAGAACCGAGCAATGCGCATCGGAAATACCTGTCGGATGCCGGGCTCAACTGTCTGCAGGAATTTCCTATTCCTTCAGTTGTATATACTATTGTGCCAACTGTATAGACTGGTTGGCAGAATTCGAAAGGTAGAAATGAGAGGAGTACTCGGTTTGTTTAAACCTTCTCCATGTGCAGGAAGAATACCGTCGACAACCAGAAAAAACCTTATTTAATTCTGATTTATTTAAAAATGAAGGATTTAATTAATGTAAATTCGATAATTTACATCAAATGACGCCCAATGTTTAGCTGATTCGACAATTAGAATCGTCAGATTCAATAGAAGTATCTTCCCTTCAATTCCCTCTCTCTATCAGGACTATCCTTATTTATCAGGATTTTATCACCACTTGAAACCATGTAAAGGAATCAGATTGAAATGGTTCATCTCGGGTTGATTTGGGTGAAGAACAGATGAAGTCGGGAGTGAACAACAAAAATGTTCAAGATGAAACTAAAAAAAAAAAAAGAAAACGCTAAGGATACTCGCTTTGTGGAGCTCGAGTAGTCTGGTCTCGTTACTTCCTTCTTTCCGGGGACGTTACCCCTGGTCCCTTCGTCAGCATGTAAAGCATTTCCTAGGTGGTTAACGGGGCGTCAGATACATATTCCAGCTCCCTCTCGAAGGTGGAGGAACGAAAAGGTGGGTAGAGTGGAGTGGAGTGAACAGAAAGGAAGGGTAGCGGTGCATGAGCAGCAAACGAGGGTGAACGCACCCTGAGCCGGCCATTCTGTTCGAGAGTTAGCTGGGTAACTGGGGGTGTGACCGAGCGAGGGAAAACTTGGGCCAAACGTGCGGGAAAGCGACGGAGAATCGAGGCAAGAGAAAACTGCACAGAAGGGCACGTGGGTGAGGGAAGAGGATGGATAGAGGCTTTCATCGACCCACAGACTCTCGGAGCTCCCTCAATCCACGTTGGGTTTCCCGATGCATCGCTCGAAATTAAAGGGATAGAGTCTGGTTATATCGCGAGGGAAATAGTTTTAGAAATATCTCACCATCGAAACTGAGCCTTCCCGAAGTCACTGAGATTACATGGTCATTGAAAACGATGAACAGTTGTTGATTGCAGATGCGAAATCGACGTATTTTAACGGCCCATAAAACGGCCTGTAGACGTGACAGTTGTTGACCCTAACACTGCTGACATTTATAACATTGGCAGGCTGTTTCGTCTCGATCGTAAAGATACACCGATGGAGGTTGCAAATCTGTTTGCATAGAGTTTACAATATAAAAGCTACGGGGAAGGAAAATAAGAAAGAGATGGAAGCTAAAGAGAGAAAGAGTTTCGACTGAAAGAAATATCAGCGTGCAGATGACATGGTGGTGGTGCGCGGCGGGGTATAGTCGAGCTTTTGCCTGCTGTTGCCACTGCGCTGACTTTTGGCTCGATTCCAAATGTACGAGCTTGTGCGGACCTCCACGACTTCCCCTGCCTACAACGCTGTTCTACGTATTCCATAAAAATACAACCT
Source organism: Cylloceria caligata (assembly GCA_963942595.1). NCBI lineage: Eukaryota > Metazoa > Arthropoda > Insecta > Hymenoptera > Ichneumonidae > Cylloceria > Cylloceria caligata. Next base: position 18,587,220 of record OZ012705.1, read on the forward strand.
ATTCGATCGTTGCATTTGCCCTCACGAGTCACGAACGAAGAGAGTAACAGAGAAAATCTAAATATAATTTTACTACGGCAAAGAGGAGGATCAGGGTGGCCTGCTGTTCAAGGTATCAATACGTCACTTGTAGTTCGTGACGTTGTACATATTTCTGTTGGGATTCGCTCTTTCCCCTTCTACTAAATTCCAGGGTAATATGCAGCTGAAGAATTACCAGATTTAGAGAGTAGGGAAATCACGACTCTAAATCTACTGAAAGTTTGGCAAAGATTAACACTGTCATAATCAAAATCTGACTATTCGAATGAGCACTACTGCATCAAAACTTGTTGCAAATTGTCCAATCCCTAAGGATGCGCTTTGTGTTCCTTTAAACCAAACTGGGATACCTCACTTGCTTGCAAATGATTCTGGCATTTGAAAATGTCCCTCGGAAACCTGGTTCTTCTGATTGAAATGATCAAGCAATAGACTTTGAATTGAATGAAAGATCTACATTTTGACTAGGAAAAGGTGTGATGCCAGCAAAAGCTCGCGAAAAGGGAACAGAAGACAGTGGTGGGAGAAGGGAGCAGTTAGGATGGTCGTGGAGTTAGTCGGGTTAACGGCTCTCTCTCAGTGCAGCCAATTGGTCGATGACGCTCCGGGTCGGTAGTTCGTGACGTCACTGTGAGTGCATTGCCCTAGTGACGTGGCGAGGTGTGCCACGGCGGGGGATTCTGACTGCGCCGCGAAGGAGAAAAGAGAAAGAGAGCGAGAGAGAGGGGGAGGGAGAAAGAGAGAGGGATAGACTACCTCAGAAATAGCGAGAGGGAAACGGGCTTGCGAACTAGCCGGAGACTCTTCTTCTCCGTCGCTCTGCGTTCCCCTTTTCCAATTGTGCCTATGCGCCTTCAGGCTTTCGCGCAACTTTCCTCCCACCATACATACCCAGCACCTATACAAGCAACAGCATAAATACATAAACCTGCATATGCTTCACTTCAAAACTCGGAGGGATGCTCACTTGTTGGATAAGGTGCACGAGATTACCCTCAATGTCAGGCTTACTGGGGAGCTTTCATTAGGGATCTTGTTGGGGACTTTGTGGATTTATGTAAATGTGTCAAAGCGCGAGCAAGTTCAATGTTAAACTTTTATGGCATCGTAAAGAGATTGTTATGGTACCCTAAAGATATCCTACAATATTCCCTAATGTCAAACTTGGCTGATCAGTTCCGACGGTGCTGGTAGATTTCTGATGAATATGAAATTAAAAATGATGTATATTCATGACGAATGATGATGCCCCACAATGTTCCACAAGTTTATTCTCCATGTGAGCCTTTGCGAATTGGTTCTAGAAAATCTGAGGGCATTTAGTAAGACTTTAGGAAATACCTATAACAATATTCTAAATCTAACGACTTTGGAGCTTTCTAAAACATCTGGTTCATTCGAAATGACATGACAACAAAAGTATGGATATTGTCTGGCTCTTTATGTACAAGACCTGGGATACGGTAATGGGATACGCTGAGGCACAGCAACGAAGAATTGAACGATGTACCAGAAACGACCTACCTTTCACAGTGAGATGAATATCTTCGCAGCAACCAAGGCTTTTGGAGTGCCGGAAAACCAGCTCTCAAGCGCACAATGTGACTGAATATCTAGCTCACTCTGCATGCAGAAGGGCCAAGCCACGTGGGAAACTCCTGCACTCATCTAGGTCCAGTGTTCAGAAAGGGTTCTCTCCACAGTCTCGGGGGAAGCGTTATTCCGAATATGGACTCCGAACACGCCGACAAGTTGCTTTGTATTCGAGTTCTTTGCGAAGTGTCGAGCTCTGGGGAAACATCAGATTCCCTGGACAAGTGTCCCGATCACTACAGTATGAACTATCCATAAAGGAGAGAAGAAAATCTTTGCCCACAGTTCCCAAACGACTACGTAGAACACCCCAGTGTATCGGGAACTGAGGAGATTAAATCGTGCCGCAAATTCGACTTGGTGTCGATGTACTTTCTTACTGTGCACAACGCTCCTCGCTCTCCCTCTCCGTATGAGCGTTATTTCTCCAAACTACCAATTTATTTCACGGAAAAGGTGGCAACTGGATAGCCTCGCGTAGTCCTCTATATCGTGCACATTAGTTGATTCGTTCAATGTATATTTACGATTCGAGACTACTTGTGGAGGTGAACTCCAACTTCTACGAAACACCACGCTCGACATTAAACTCTATTTACGAGTTTATTTAACACGTACATCGAGTGAGGCTGCGGGTTATGCAGATCCGTTTGAAGGTACGAATCGTGGCGGCCGCATTAAAACTTTGAGCCAGACTGTGTGCACACGCTGCAGTTTCCAAGATCATGAGGGGCGACGCATCCTGCACTTTTGGCGTTACGGAAAAAAGAACGAAAGTTAGTCCGAGCGGAATGACTCATGACTCTTCAGAGGCGATGTTCGTCTTTCTAAATTAGAATTTGGAATACTACAAAGCTCTTATTAATCATCTTCGTGGAATCGGTTCAAGTCGGACATCCGTTCCATCTGGTACTTCTTTCGCTTGAAATCTTTAAATGTGTAGATGAAGAAGAGATCGTTGGTGCGTTGGGTTATTGTCCTGTGATGTCACCAGCTTAGAGCTTGAACCCCTGTCCCGTTTAACGGAGATACCTGCGCGATGACGAAAACGACGTATCGCGTCCTTTCCTGCCACTTGGCCAATGCCTAGGCAGAAAATACACCAGCAGACCCACCCTATGAGCTATTATTATCTCCGGTATGCGGCACTAGAGATGCGTATACACTCATACATCAGCGAAGACGGGAGTTACGTCAGTCACCCTTATCAATCACATGATCTTGCCAATGGCTTCAATACCGAGACGTTTTCTCTTCATTGACCATTGTTCTAATTGTTTGTCACCTAATTGTCATGGAATTGCTTAATTTATGTCATTGGTCGGTGTAATTGAATAATGTAATTCAATAGTGTCATTCAATAGTGCCATTCAATAGTGTCATTCAATAGTGTCATTCAATCGTATTACTCAATGATATCATTCAATAGTATCATCCCATATTTATATGAAGCGTCCACAGTATTTCAATGAAAGGTATAATTTAATCTCATGATTCAACGGTGTAAATTATTGTTATCGGTTAGTGGTATCAATTAATGGTATCATTCGCTAGTATCGTCCATTATTATTAAAATAGTTCAAAAAGTCAACCATCCGAGAGAAAATAAGAACATTTATTGCGAATAAATAACAAAGCTAAAGTTTTTAATATATTTACACAATAGTTTATCAAATTTTTGGACAACATTGTTGTTGTCTTTTGAAAAGAATTCGATGATTATTTCAAATCGATATTAACTCCACAATAATGTTATAATATTTGTGAAATGTCTGTTTTTAAGAATTTTTTAAGGCTGTCATAACGAAACCGTTCGTTTAATGGCACTGAAACTTTTTTATGTATAACATGAAATTCTTTCCTAAATACATGTCCAAAATTCCCGACTATTCAAACATTTTTCAAAATAAATAAAACGAATTTAAAATCATTAGAAAAATCTTTAAAAATTCGTATGAATTCAGACAAATCGACAAAATCATTCAATAAGACAAAAAATTAAGTGTTCCGTAGATTTGATAAACTTTTTTTTTTCTATATGAATTAATAACCACTTTTTGACATTATTATTGATAAAAATCGTCGTATATGGTACCTTTAAAATGGTTGATTTTTAAAAAATGTTAATACTTAAATTCTGATCTAAATAAACTTGTAGTTATGAATTCCCAATAAATGTTAATTTATACGTAAATCATCAAGGTGTTCTAGTCATATATGACCCTAAGAACATTTTACAATATCATTTTTCACTAAACAATAATGAATAAATATTCTGTTTTAAGTAAAATATCTTTATGAATATATTAAACTTTGGTTTAAAAAACAAATAAGGTCAGCAACAGCTACTAAACACTACTGCCCACTGGCGGCAGCGACGAGATATTTTTATAATATAGAAAGAAGTACGAGGGTTTCGTATACATCTCGAGCGCTATATATTTCGATGGCCCATTTTTAACTTTTATGAGAAATAGTTTTAAGAAAATCTATCTAAATCATGGCCTTCATCGAATTTTTAAATGAAATAATAAAAATTCGCATAACTTATATTTCAACGAATATTATTATGGATACAACACGTAATATAATAAGTGTTCGACTATCAAAAGTTTGTTCTATCTTGGTCAGTGAGATATTTATATTTTCAATAAAATAAAATAGGAAAGTATACTTTATCGAAAACCACAAAAGGGTTTGTGGTCAAAAAAATCAAAATGTACATATATTTACTCAAGCAATATATTATTTTGACCCAGTTGTGTTAAACGTATTCACATCGTACGGACATCAAAGTCGCCTAGACGTTTGTAACACATGCGACTTTAAAGATGTCAAGACGTTTGTGCAATCTAGTAGCTAAGACCACAGTGGAACGAGATATGCGGATTCACGTGGAGTGCACAGGTGGTTGCGAAGAGAGACAGCTGTGATTCTACACCACGGGTTCCGGTGTTTATGTCTGTATATTTACATTCGAGTAGCTACGACGGTGCATCTCCATTAAGAGGGGAAAAGATTGCAGACCGCACAGTATAGTACACTAATGCCCCTGCCCTCGCGGTAACGCGGTAGCCTATGACTATGCCGATGATAAATTATAGACCACCGGTGTATGTCGGTGGAACGCCTGGCTCGCTATCGATCTCTCATACAGGAAACCGCCTAAGGTCAGCCCTGGCCGTCTGTCGTGCTCACCAAACCCAGTCAGCAACAGCTACTACAGGTCTCTGCTTAGAACGTCTACGTTATCATCGGCGTTGTCATCGATTCGTCATCGATTCGTCTTATTAACATAAAATAATGTTAAATCAAGTGTCTGAACAATTTATCGCTGCCGATCGAATGTTCAATAGAACATTTGGAAGTTTCTTATTTATATAAATTAGGATAAATACCGTCTTTTCTGTAGTAGAGTATCTCAAAGTGCTTTTCGACACCCGCAACCAGAGCATCTCGAAGCGCTGCTATCGCGTGAGGCGAGGTCATGGGCCCGTGAAGAAACTCGCAGACCGCGGACCTCTGCATCACCTCCGCTCTTGAATAGCCGGTCAAACGGCAAAATCCGTCCGAACAGTAGATTATGTGGCATAGTCCCTGCTGAGCATTCGCCACCAGGAAGCTTCGATCTGCAACAAATTACAGAGGTTATAATCGTCTCGGTGCAGCAGAAAAAATTCTTTCACACTGTGCCCGATATAAAATTTTTTTTTATTCTACCTCTGCTTGTAGAATATGACGAAAGGATATAAAGAAAAATGCTAGGGGATGTAATTCCTCACAAGGGACGGGGATGACGATAATCATATGTCACACTGTGCCCCTTATTACGTAGTTGTTTCTAATCGACCCTGGACTTTCAGATTGCGAAGGTATAAAGAAAGAAAAATGCTGGGGGATGCAATTGCTCAAGAGAAATGAAAAAGACGATGATGTCACATTGTGAAAAAAAAATGTCGAGATTTTCATGGCAGGATACTCGCAATAAACTTAAACGGTGTGAAAAATGTGTTTGTGAGTTTATTTACCTGTTGACACTCTAGCTTCCATAATTTTTTAGTCATCGGGCTCAAATTAGATTCACAAGTGGACTATCATTGAACATATTTTAAGATTGAATTCGGCGTGAATCGATCAAGGAGTTTACATTTTATGGCTTTAAAATTTTTTTGAAATATGGTTCCTCGCGCTCAAGCTCCTCTAAATTTCGAAATATCGGACTGAAATTTTCTGCACAAAGAGACTAATATTGAACACCAGTTGGTATAGAATTTGGCAAGAATCAATCTAGTGGTTCAAATTTTATGAGCATTTGAATTTTTCGAATTTTTATAAAAATTTCTATTTATACAATTAATGTCACAAATCTCTTTAATTCCTTGAAATGTTGGGAAAAAGATTGCCAAGTAGAACCTGATACGTAGCTTTCTAAGAACTCGAGTAGAAAAAAATATCTACGATTGATCAACTAATAAAGTCAACCGTAGTAAATATAGGCAAGCGACGATGTAAATTTAACATTTGCGTAGATATATCGTCTATGTTTCGTCAGTAGGATGGATGTTTACAGTTCTTTTGTGTAAAAATTGTCGAATCTGGCTGCTCAATTAATTTTTATTTAATTGATTCAAGCAATTAGACCCGATATTTTAACTGACACGCAAATGCGGGAATTAAGCCTCTCATTCTGACTCTTGGAATCAGATATATCGCACCCTGAGTTGTGTTTTGCAAAATGTTCATCCTACTGACCGAACATAGATGCTATATCTATATAAATAATAGAGTCAATCCACTTGCTGTAAGGGTATGTGAGTGTACGTGTGCGCTTATTCTCCGAGAGAGCGGCGGTGAGATGTTTTTTTACAATACAGCGAAATATTTTTCATTGAGGAATATTACATCTTTTTTTTTCAATTGTCCCCGATGTTGCAGACGAAAAAAAAAAATGTAAATCTTAAGCTAAGGGATGTAATTGGTCAGGAAGGGTGAAGATGGCTATGATCGCATACCCAGAATAGCATTGGCTATCTTCAAGGACGCACGTACATGTCGTTTCCAACATTCTCGCTTCGCCTCGTGATTAACACACAAACAGATTCTGTTTCAACATTGATACACCATAGTTACATATTCGGGGAGTTGTGATTCTCAGCACGGAAATGCCGAGCGTGCTAACCGCCTCAAACTTTTCATAGTCCTAGCATATTCAAGGCACCATCGGACTTTCGGACGTCCACGTGAACGTTATAATTTATTTACACCCTCGCGATACTCAAGCAGTCGAGAGCACTCGAAACTTTGACGTGAAAATCTATTCTTAGATTTATTCTCGTGTTTTACGAGACTGAAATGAGTTTCTCATTTAATCATCGATTATAAAATATTTTGGGTGCTAGTTAAATAATTTTGCTTCCTTATAAAGGAAGTTTTGTTTTCATTTACGAGAATGAAATGAGATTTTTATGTCAGGATACTCAAAATTATCTATCTAACACACATCAACATTTTCCAGTTAAAGTTACACTTTTATACAGAAACTAAATAATATTCATCGCTGCTACATATTCAACTTAATGAAAATCAAAAGAAGAGTTCGTATTGTAGAGAAATTTCCATTTATTTAATTTTGACTGCTACGATTTTCGCAAAATTTTACAATTTCGGACACACGCTTAATGATGTTAAGAAATGTTTGGCACCAAATTCGATGAAAATTTACAGAGGCATTCAAATCTGATAGAACATTGCATTTTTTTTCTTTCTTGGTTACTCAAATTTCGTTGAACCTCAGTTTTTACCATTTTTTTTAAACAACGTTTTTTTCCCATTTCTCCCACAACAAAGCTACTATTGGTTAAAAAACTTCTTCATAAACGTGATTTTGTAAAAAACTAAAAATAATGAGGAAGTATAAATAATAATACGGAAAAGTCTACTTTGCATCCTAGTTTTTTTTTTTTTTTTACGTTGACGAGATCATTTTAGACAAAGACCAATGAATATTTATAACCACGAGGGCCGATAACCTCAGGGTTATGAAAATATCTGAAGTCGGATTTCGCGAATCAATTCACGTTGTAGCGGTTCCGCGGTGTATCTTCAGCTAGAAATAGTCGGGGCTCTCTTTTCTGCGGTATATAAGTGGGCCTTTTGCCAACCATGTCACTTAGCCGCGCGAACCGCGCTTTTACAACCCCCGGCCTCGCGTCTGCCGTAGATCCACTTTGTTGCCCGAGTCGAACTTAATACCCCTGTACTCTCGCGTGTTGTCAACTTTTGTATTTTCTTTATGCCCCCTCACAGGATGTGCCAAAGCTGTAACTTCGTTGCGACTGCAGATATCTACAAAAAAAAAAAAAAAACCAACGTGCCACGGTAAAACAAAATATTTCGATATTTTTATCTCGAAAAATGTACGGAAAATAATTAATTTACTATCTTTTATAAATATTATAATTGCAATTAAAAATAAATTGTAAAAAATAATTTTTTAAAATTATTTAAGAGTAATTATGAACATAATATAATAATCAAATATCAAAATATAAATAATATGATGATAAAACTATATTTTATTGTTTAAAGAATTTATTTCATTTTATTACAAATATTTTAATAATATCATTTTTACAGGATAATAATAATGTTCAACTTTCCTCAAGCCAATTTTCTTAATGACTAATTCTCTGGGTTACAAATTGCGTGAATTCGTGAAAAACACGAGCGTAAATCCGTCAACCGCGTTAAAATTGCGTGGGTCGCATCGTCGCTTGGGTTTTCCTGGAGCAAACTGCCTTCGCTCCCACGAAACCACAAGACGAATTAGCTTCTCCTCGCCCTGTGCGTTAATGCTTGTCGTCTTGGCCTCCTATAACCACTAGTTAGCTTCGGCAGCTCTTTATTTACTTCGTATACTAATCTGAACATCGAAAAAAAAGATCCAAGGCAGAACAACTTATAAGCTTCCTCATTTTAATTCATCTTTCACAAGCCACTCTTATGAATAAGTATGCTTATTAATTTTGGCGTCCTCGTACAAAAAGTTCTGTGTTAGGTGGAAAACAGTGAGGAAACACAGTTCCTGCTTTGTATCATTGTTTGAAAAGAAATTGTAGAAATTGAATGTTAACGAAATTTCGATGGTTGAGAAATATACAAGAATCAAAATTTATAACCTCCTGCCCCTAGCCCAGGACGGGGGCAGGGGGCTCCGAGGGGAACTTAGATTAATCAGGCCCTGAGGGAGGTTCCTAAAGGGAACTTAGAATGTTCAGGGCCTGGAGAAGTTTGATTGGCTCTGTGAATGTCTATTAGGCTTGGGAGTGTCTGTGAGTGTCTGCCTAAATCTATTCTCTTACACGGCAACGGCGTCAGCTAGGGCGGCAGCGACGAGATATTTTTATAATACAGAAAGAAATACGAGAGTTTCGTATATATCTCAAGCGCTATATATTTCGATGGTCCATTTTTAACTTTTACGGGAAATGGTTTTAAGAAAATCTATCTAAATCATGGCCTTCATCGAATTTTTAAATGAAATAATCAAAATTCTCATTACTTATGTTTTTACGAATATTATTATGGATACTACACGTAATATAATAAATGTTTCACTATCAAAAGTTCGTTCTATCGTTCACAACACATAAGGTATTTTATTATTTTTACATTTTTTTTATAAATGAAAACTTTTTAAAATCAAAGTCCTTTTTATTATAGTTTTTTGCAGTCGGAGAGTTTTGAATAATTTAAACATTTCAAAAAAAAATTAATTATCTGCTAGCTGAAAGCAAGACATTCTATATCCAGTTCAATTTCGTCTCCGTAACATTATTGCATTGCATTCGTTACGATCTGTAAAGCATGAAAATGTTTGATATCATGCCAAAAAAGTCGTTCTGGCTTTGTTACTATCTGCATTTGTTTAAGCAGTTTAACAAACGTTTTGTTTTCTTGTTTCCTCATAGAGGAAGCTGTGTTTTCGTGAAAAAAAATATTTACGAGATTAGGATGTCAGAGTAGTTAAAAAATCCCAAAACGTCGAGAAATCATATTTAGAAAAAAATAGCCGTGCACGCGCTCTCTAGCTTTTGTAAATTTTTAGCTATCGAGTGTAAAGTTTCTATAAAAATAGGCCAGGAGACAAGGTTGTTCGGTATTCAAGTTGGGCATGAATGAAAAATAGATTTTTTTCAAAAAATCTATTTTTGCCCTCACTTTTGTAAATGTTCATCTATCGAGCTTAAATTTGGTAAACAAATTGGTTAGTCTTGGTTTTGATGAGAATCAATTTATTTCAAAGAGGTTTAAACTGTATGAAATTTGCAATTATACTAAATTTTCAATAAGATTGAAAATTAGAGTACAAGAGTGCTTTTGCAAGAATAACGAGGAAGCAATGTGAACATTTTAAAATAACGGGCCATGTTTTTCTAGGTGACGTATAAGTTTTTTTCTCGATATTTGGCCATTTTTAGAAAGAAATCCTTTTTACACAGGTGTCACTAAGGTTAATCGTTTCCAAATTATACATTTTTCAAAATTGACATCATTAAGTGCACTCTCTTCGTCGTACATGAGTTATCAGACCTAACAGACAAAACAAAATCATATAATAAAAAATATAGATCATGTAATAAAATAATAATGTAATAGAACAGCTCGTATGTTCAACATTGCGAATTGATATAGGTAAGTGTTACTCCAAATGGAAAATCGAACATTCGTTGGAGGGACTCAAAGACGCTCTTGGGATTTTCCCCCGGATCTAACATATTGTATAGCGTAATTTGTGATAAAAAACGACAGTTTGATGAAGCAACTAATTTTTAAAAAATGTTCGACACTACCTCGTGTATATATACATGTAACATTAGTATGACATAGACGAGGGGGGTGACGAGTCCCTTCGACCTAATTAGAAATTGAGTTGTAGGCAAGAAACTGGCACGCTAATGATCTCTTGGCGGCCTAGCAATATTTTTCTTACGTTCGAAAATTTTCTCTAGCCACAGCAAAAGATTACTAAGGATGGCTGGCGATAGACTCGAACGACGATTAGCTAACGCATAAAGTACGGAAACGGGAGTAGAATTTTAAATATCGGCCTGGCTGGAAGCCAACATTTCTGTACGAGTGTCAAGAAAGACTCGGAAGGGTCCTTCTACTAAAAAAATTATTATTATCACATAGTGAGTAGTTTTAAGCGATTTTCGATGAGAAGTATACTGATAATTATTGATGACGCATGTTACGAATAGAACAAATTATCTGTAGACAGAACAGATATTACGTAAAACTACATTGTAGTTATAAACACGTATTGACTTATATAGTCTTTGTCGCTGGCCTAGAATTTCATAAAAGTAGTTTTCGTGATCGTGTTTGAAATCATTTTATCCAGCTGTAGCCTAGGGATGTACGGACCATAACTTTTGACAGCTTTGGTACGCAAAGTACGGAGCAGTAAACCTAAGTGCGCTTAAAATATTGAGGTTCCCATTCGGCAGGGCGCCTGCGGTGACAATGATATAGCCAAGATGACAAGTATCTCTTTGCTATAGAGAGAGAGAGAGAAAGAGAGAAAAGAACGTCGTACGGCGCGAGTAAGGATAAAAGTGGGTCAGCGAGCTCGCGGTCTCGAGTCGAGGTCGCGTGGCGGCTCGACGCTCTGGCATTTAGCGTCTGCGTGTCTGTCCGTCCACACGTTTTTACTCCGTCTATTTGGATATATCGGAAGCAAGGGGTAACATTGTTTATTTAGTATGCCAACGGGGCTTTAATAGTACTTCAATTACAATGCCAACATTGTCCCAATAATCTGTATGTGGTCATTTATCCAAAGACGAGTAGTTAAAGCGCTTACTGATCAGACATCTTCTAGACGTCCCAAGGCATTCGAACCACGATTAGACGGGGGCGCACATCGCAAACACTTACCCTCCTACTTGTTTCACGAGTATTATAGTAGTGCATATACAGCGTACTAATCGTAAAATACGAAAGATATAGGCAAGGGGGGCACAGCTGGCACGTCAGATTAGAAGCCAAGGCTTGACGTATACACGGGCGGACGGACATGCCATGCACAAAGCATCAAGAAACCACGAGTTATCCCGACTCTCCCCCCCCATCCCTCTCTCTTTTCCTTCTTTCTCTCTCACGCTTGGCATACATATTTTTTATTATATAAATTTGCCCTCGTACGGTTTCGCGAGAATTTATCGCGTTAGCTATGCGATGCGCGCCTGCTTCTTCCTGCTCTTCTTCTTCTTTTTCCCATTGACTTCTTATTATTCACGCCCGAACCATCACAGTACAGTAGCATACTACAACGACAGATTAGAAAATAGGTATACGGCGACAGCGGAGTTTGCGAACAATCCTTTTGCTCGCCGCCCCTTGGTACCAGAAATAGAAAAAGCAAAAAAAAAACAAGAATAAAGACGGGGAGGGCGAGGTCTACGAAGCGAAAGCACTCGGGCCATATTTCTCGAGTGATATTGCCTCTGACGGGATGCATTGTGTCGCCACTGATAGTGAGAGGTAGAAGGAATAAAAAAAAGGGAATATTATAGAAGATCTGCCCCTAGCTGTGTTCCTGCGCTCGATGGTACGAGCTAGAACTATACGAACCTTACACGTTTAACCGTAGAATTAAAAACTGGACAACGGGCATCTATTGCATTCGTTCGTGACACCTACAATTCCCAATTACCATTTATTTACGAAATGAATGACATTAGAACATGAACCTCCGTTTTTACATACTTTTCCAATATTTGTCATTTGCCTACCAATATTCGCCAATAATTGCACATATTGCCAATTGTCTACCAATATTATAATGACGTATCCATGAAACACTCAATATTTGTATATTACCTACAATAAACTTGATGTATAATTAAATATGTCAGTTACCGCCAATGACATATTGATCCAGGCAGTACGCCAATCAATTATAAACGATACTAGTTGATGCTTGAAACAAGAATAAATGGCTATTTATTCCTGGAATTACGTCTCATTCCCTCCAATACAATTCGCTTAGCATTCACCGCAGTCTTCCATTGTCTGAACATTTGTCCTATCTACTGACTCCCATTTTCTTTCAATTATTATCCTGTAATTTTTAATTCATTGGTCTTTACTCGTCCTGCCAATATCTGCATCGTGTACGCTACGTTGCTCTTCTCCCAAGAGACATATACTTCGGATACTATGAAAACTATAAACACCCCCTGGGGTCGGTGAATAATAATCGGAAGTGGAGATCTGGCTTCTCGCCAATAAACGCTTATTCTTTCGCGTTACATTAGTTATGCAGATATCCGATGACGCAGACGATATCAATATTTATACTAAATTTCATCGTACGCTCTATTGTTCGAGAAATTTTTAAGTTGCTCACCGTGAGTATCGAACTTTCTGATAATTGTCTCGATGATGGTAGTCCTGGGTGCGACATGACCTCGTCTAACAGGCATTTCACCTCGTGAGATCCCCAGAGTGACTGGGATTTTCTTTTTTCTTTGTGTATATGTTTATATTTATATTTTTTATTTATGTGTGTGTGTCCCACGTGAAATTTGAGTAAAACTTTCACTGCAGTACGGAAAGCCTTTGGTACACAAGCTCGGTGCACTTTCTCAATTACCAAAATCAACGCGCACTTTGGTTACGGGTATTATAGAGCGTTATATCGAAGTGGTACACGTAGTGTATCCACCGAGCAACCAGCTGGCACTAAAACACTCGGATTGACCACGAGTTACGACGAGTCAGCGCAAGACACGAGGTTTTCGTGTACGGTAATAAAAAAGCACAGCACGAATTGAGCATGATTAATTCTTACGGACAGAGAGCACTAATCGAGGCTTTTTCATTATTATGTTTATTACTAGAATTATTTTTATAAATTAATTTATCAATTCATTAATTTTCGTTATTATTATTATTATCATTATTATTATTGATACAGTGATTATTGGGATTAAGATTATTTATAATGATTATTGTTGCTATGATATATTAATGAGTATATAATAAATACGCGTAGGCCTCAAGTGAGTCTCGTCTATCCGGAGTACGAATTTTGCTATCGTTAAAATCCTCGTGTAAAAAGCTGCGTGTCGATAGCGCACACAGCATATACAATTTGTTAAATGAATTTTAATTGGTTTTATTCGATTAATAAGAATCGTGTAGTAGAATAAACAGTTTGCATCTGTGAAAACGCGAACGAGAGAAAATTCACTCCATGTGACTCGCGGGTTTTGTTTTTATGATCCCGGTGAATTTTCAGTCTGATAGCAGCAGTCGAGTCCTGCAGCTTGCGACAGCGACGTAAGGGCAGCAGTGGCAGCAGGCATGATAATAAGGTTGTAAAATTGAGCGACGAAACGCTCGCCGTAGGAACGAGCACCGTAGGATGATGTCTTCGTTACTTCGATTGTCGTCGCTTTATTATTATTATTATTATTAATATTATTATTAATATTACTGTTAATGTTATTATTAATGCAGACTTCAGAATATTTCAGATTTTCGTTGTAGTCGGTAATGCTGCGCTCCTGATCACGCCCTGATGTCGATGTTTTCCTTGCAGACGACGTCGATGAGATCGCTGTTTGCAGCTTCAGGACGCTGGACAAATCTCCACATAAATTTCTGTTGATTTTTCGAGGCTTCGATGACACTCGTGCGCATTCCGGAGTCGTTACCTTTCTCCTTAATATCCCCAACTTCATTTCCTGATCCTTTTACTGATCGTTTTATTATTAATAGCGTTTACTGACCGCTGGTTACTGATTTTTTGAGTCATTCTATGTTGCTTCTTTCGCCAGATATCTAATTTCCGACCTCAACAGTACGTTTTTATGATCAGGAGAATCATCCGATCTTAAGCGGCTGTTTTCACTGTCATACAATTGTTTCGCGTCTTCTGACGTAGCTTCTTAACTCTGTGTCTTTAGAAAACGAAGTTTATTTTTAATATTAATTTATTTCTTTCAGGCAACAATTTTTATTGCGTCACTTTTACCACTTTTCTCATCTTTGATCATGAGAGTCGGCTTTCACTGCTGGCTAATTACGGATTACTGTTTTTTTTACGATGTTGTTTTTCTCATCTCTGCTGTAGATTTTTCACTCAGTCAGTTTTACTACATTCAATGTAATTTCCTGATCATACGCCTGCTCTTCGTTGTTTTCTTTTACCGTTGAGAAATCTTTGGTTTTTTTTCAGCTGCGTCGATTGTCAATCAGATACGATACTTTAAAAACCGTACAACGATATTTCCTTCAGTTTCTACTTCGTCTCTAAAAATTGTTTATGGTATTGTATTTTTTGGTCAGTGTTTTACTTATTTTTTAATCAGTTAAGGGATGATCAGGAAGAATATAAGCAATCTCCTCGAGAAGTATGCCCTTGTCGGCTAACTATGAACTGAGGATACAGAAGGCACGTGGTGTTGCAGACGAGTGTATACCACCGAAACTGAGAACCACCGAGGCACCTCGCACCCACGATCAATGCTTCCTAAGTCGTGCGAGCTGTGATTACCAGCCGCACTGTACACACACCCACGAATCACACTCTTATCCCTCAATTCTCAATCAACCTACTGTTATCCTGTACTTCCGTATGTATCGAAATGACTAGACAACATTTTTTTTCTCTTTCTCCCTCGCGATATCTTTTGTTCGCGTGTCTATCGCACCTACCTCCGCGCCGGGGGTGGCCAGCCAGTCGGTCAGCTGTGCATATCATGAGCTCCTGATTTTCTTTCTCGTTTTTATTTTCGTTATTGCTCACTCAGCACTGATCGATCACTTTTTCGTGCTATTCCTGATCTTGTATCGTTTCTTCGTTACACACGATACGAGCATGACGATCAAGAGCAAAGCCCTGTAATACCGACGGAACTATCCAACCTGATCACCTGATCACCTGTTTTCGCTGTTTCTCGCGTTTCTAACGTCACATTCTCATCGAATTTTTCCTCAAATTCATTCCTCACCTTCCCTCGACCTCTCGCGATATTTTAAACACCGTTCTCTAGGGACACCGGCACACTGACTCGACAAGTGCGTCGTCACTTCGACCAACGTAAAAACAACACCTACACAGATCCAATCAACCGAACGATATCCAGTTGCGATTCAAGATCACAGATTTTCCGCACAGTCACTTATCACATTGCCTAATCAACCTGAAATAATAGTGTGATTTAAAATTTTTTTTCTTAGTTTCACATCACATTGAGGAAAAAAAAGATAAATTCGAAGAAATGTTAAAAAATTTAGCGTGAAAATGTGAGTCGCTTCATTCCGGCGATAAGAGTCGCACTGAACCCTGCGGCGGTTACTACGGAGAGTCGTAGAGTGTGTGAATACGCAGGCGAGTACTCGCGGCGAGATCTAGGGAGGAGCGACGTCCGAGAACGAAACGACGGGGGCCGACGTCCCTCGACGAGCCAGACCAGAGCCTGGCTTCGTTTTGCAGTAAGCTTATACTTGTGCGCGGCGCCTGCGTCCGAATACCACTGCCGACGCCGTCGTCGCCACCGCCGCTGCCACCCCCACTAGAACGACCCGATTACAACGCTCGACTCTCGGTGCAACGGAGATAACACGCTACCGGAACATTACAAGCGAGTGAGACGAGAAGCTGTAACCATCCCCCTCAAAACCTCGTCCCAACCAACCACCCTCGCTCCACTGCTACACTACCACACTCGCTCGATCCGCTTCAGTTCCCACCGGAGCTTTTATGTATATATGTACATAACACCACGCGATAATATTGATAAGATTCGAGCGCGCATTTACCGTGACGTATTATGCATGCAACATCAATCGATCATTAATAATTCAATCAAACCATTAATATTTTCATATTTCTAACATTTTTTTGTAGCGAAATATTCATTAATTATTTTTTAAAATAAGAGTTAAATGCCTGAATCTTTACGGTGGCCGTTACCTGAAAAGATGAGAGAATATACTCACATTTGTTATAAATTTTTCCGTAAACTTCAACGTAAGAGCTTCAAATTTCTATACTGGGACCCGACTGTATTCTTACAAAGAGAATGAGACCTTGCGTAACTAACCAGACCCATTAGTGGAACCTGATGCCCACGATCAAGTTTAAAATGGAAAAAAGAAGGCACCAATGGTCTACAAAAACAAAAATTCATGATTTTTGAGTGATTCATCCCTCTTAACATACATTGCTGGTAATGCAGTTGAGATAATCCACTATGATACAAAAAAAGAACTCTCGCAGGCACTGCGTGTCAGTTTTATGCGAAAATTCTTCACCGATACGGAAGCTTAACATCTCATTCTGTTCGTTATTGATTCGGTTAACGTTGGAGCAAGCAGATTTTCTTAGTGAAAGATTAACCAAAGTTATAAGTTTTTAAAGTAGATTTCCTGATATTTAAACTTTCATAATCTCTTACTTCAGAAAAAAATCAAATGAAAGAAATCTCAATGCTAGAACAATAACGGATACTGTTAACGAACCGAATGACATTTCAAGCTTCAAAATCGGTTGTGAATTGTAGAATTTATTCTTCAACTATCGACAGAGAGATAATTTCATTTATTTAGCCAAATTTGGCAAATATTGTAATTCTATAATCTTTAATAGAAGTAGATTTATTTTGATCGTTGAAGCCTTTTCTTTTAACCCTAAGATATGAGAATTAACGACTTTCCTCATAGGACTGATAAGGTCAGATCGAAAAACGCCTTATCTGTTGACAAACAGTGGATGAATGAATTCATTCTGAACATTGGTCAATGACTGGGTCACGGTCGGTAACTCGTCAACAGATTTAATCTTTTTTCACGTCAGTCGCGCTAATCCGCTTCTCAGCTGCACTTCTCTGCGCTAACGACCTCGACGATACGTCATCGGCGCTCGGCCCGAGAACTTGGAAGGATGGAAATGCGGGTATGCGCGGCGAGGGGGAAGGGTGGGGGCAACAGGGGTGATGAGACCTCGACCGCCTGCAGAATCGTGCGGCAAACCCTTTACCCCTTTGGCTCGGCGCCACTTGACTCTATATATAGTATTATATACCACCATACATGTATTGCCAATCGGCTGCGTCGTGACCTCTCGTGCTTATCAACTATATCCCGGAACATAGATAGTTTTTTTCAATTCGATAGGGAGGAAGGACGAGGCTTGTTTGATGGGCTCGAGTCTCGGGAACATCATCACTATCGCAATATATTTTGTATAATGAGTGTCTAGAAGGCTAACAAGGGAATACGTTAGAAAAAAAAGAAATAATAAATAATAATAATGTGTTGTTAGTATTATTTCTATTTCATTTTTAATTTATAATGAGAAATTAATTAGTCGTAAAACGCAAAAAAATCTTTGCTCTATACTTTCTTTAGACATATACCGAAAGTACATATTTAATGAGGTGTTAAGAAAGTGCATTTTATTTAAAAATGTCTCTAGTAGTAAGGAGCGAAGGAATTTTTATGCAATAATTGATATTCGCGACACGTAATATTCAACCAAAGGGTTCCAAACAGAAAGGGTGAGAGGCAAGCTGCGTTCTGTACTTGGTTTACTATTATACACCTTGATCTCTTTTCATTCCCTTAACGTCGCGTCAACGTGTGGTGTGCATATAATTTTCAATATTCTCTCGCTCTCTCTCATTCTCTCTCTCTCTCGTTCTCGTTCTCGTGTGCCTCCATGACCCTTTAATTCCGCATTCGGCATAACACTCGCGCAACGCACGTATTTGTATAAGTGCTCAGATAACGCCCCCATGACGTGCACACTCTACCGGCTTAAATTGCAGTCTCTCTCTCTCTCTCTGTCATTCACTGTGAAACGATCAGGTAAATGGGGTAGCGATGCGTGCGTGCATACTGTACACCACTACCATTGGACATTGGCTACTGCACGACATTAGGTATATACAGCGTCGAGTGGACGTTTGATATTACTCATCGGCTACTACGACTATCGAACCTTTCATTACACAGGTCGATGCAGTAGGCGGCCTATGATGAAGACAGCTATTAATGGAAATGTTCGGTTAAAATCAGATGAATTCTCAGGGATCGAGGAGAGAAAAATAAAAAGGATTAACAATTTAATCTTTCGGTTCTTGTCACAAGCTCTCTTTAGAATTTATATTCATCTAAGAATAATTAAAGAAGCGTGTGAATCAGTAGTAATATAAATTGAAGAACTTTCATAATTATTATGCGAAAAGGAAAAATTGTATAAAAATATAAAAAGTGATAATTATATTAAAATCCTGCTTGGAAATATCACAACGTAGAAGCATTGTGTCAATTATTACCAGTGACGAAAGAATAAGGACATTTTTATCAAATATTCTAACAAAGATTAAGAATGCATGGTGTTATTATTCATCAGACTGATGCAGACAGATTGTGAAGACTTTATTTGCAGCAGTACGACGATAAATATAAAAATGTTAATGTTCAATAGAACGTTAAAGAACAAGTGTTCGTCACCGCATGTTGAAACTGTAAATTCGAATAATAAAATTGAATGCACCGAAATGAAAAATTTTGAATAACAAGTCAAAGGATAAGTAATAAATTTACCATGCCAGCTCAAAGAGTAATACAATAATACCGTACGACACGAATGTTTTTAAATTAAAACCAAGACAATCTTCTAATTAAAAGTTACACATGTTGATAGCACACGCACACCAGACGTAAGTGATGAGATGAGAAATAAGCTCATAGTAGGTGACGGTAGGTGGTAACGTATATAAAATGTGAGGTGCTCGATCTTGACAAAGTTCATTTAAATCTATTATTTACTAACAAAACAACGACAATTAAACGAATATTTATTAAAAATGTATTTCTGTAATAACGGTATGTCACTTAAAGCCTTAATTGAAACATAAAGGGTGGTTAAATTTTAAGGGCCGATGTTGAATGTGAACCACACCTAAACGTCAAGTTTTTTTCTGCATTTCATTTGACATTTCTCAATTTCAGACTAACTCAATTTGAACCATGGAAAGATACACAATCGAGCAACGCGTTAAAGTTATTCAGGCTTATTATGAAAATGGGCGTTCAAATCAAAATGCATATCGTGCACTTCGTGATTTTTTCGGTCAATTTAATCGTCCAAATGTGCGTACAATCGGAAAAATCGTGCAAAAAGTTGAGCAAACCGGGTCTGTAGGAGATATTAAAACACCAGTGCATGCTCGTACAGCTCGTACTGCAGAAAATATTGCTGCTGTTCGCGATAGTGTGGCTGAAGAGCCGTCCACCTCAAAATGAGGCCGGTCAGGCAGTTACTGTGAATGGTGTTCGCTATCGTGAGATGATAACGAACTTTTTATGGCCCGAATTGGAAGATATGGATGTGGGCGATATGTGGTTTCAACAGGACGGTGCCACTTGCCACACAGCTAACGAAACAATGGCTCTTTTGCGCGACAAATTCAATGGCCGTGTTATCTCACGTGGTGGCGATGTCAATTGGCCGCCAAGATCATGTGATTTGACACCGTTGGACTTCTTTCTTTGGGGTTATTTGAAATAAAAGGTGTACGTCGATAAGCCAGCAACAATTCAAGAGCTAAACCATGAGATAATTCGGCACATTAACGGCATAGAACCTCAATTATGCCTAAGCGTCATCGAAAATTTGGACCATCGGATGGAGGTGTGCCGCAGAGGTCGTGGCGGCCATTTGGCCGATATTTTGTCCCATACATAATTGAACCATACCATATTATCATAATAAAAAGAATTGACAATAATTTCCTAAATAATTTGTGTTTTATTCAAAATCAACATCGGCCCTTAAAATTTAACTACCCTTTAGAAGCACAACCGGATGGTACATACCATCTGGTAATGACGCGAATCTAGATAATTTTCTTTGTGAGTAAGAATATTAAAGTGTAAAGGGGGTAGAACTGGTTATCACCAAGAGTAATGAAGAAACAAAATTTAAGCCATAGAATTAATGCTTATTGTTGACGAAAATCTTATCTTTTAATTTAATGTGAAGTAGATAATCGAATTCTAATTATACTTAACCCATGATAAGTTATCCCCACTCTGTGGCTCTGTCATAAGAAAACATTACCCCCACTCTGCTCTTCGTAGTCTCATTTCGGGACGGTGTGACTTATAAAGAGTTAAGCTTTCTATGTTTCTTCGATGATTAACTGATTTGTTTGTTTTTTTAAATGTTTACGTTTTATTTTGCCGATGTAAATCGAATCGTATTATTCGGAATCAATCGAATGGACAACGTTCGATTTTTTCTAAAGTTCAATTTAATCTATTGTAGAGCAGATTAGTGAGAAAATATCGTGTGTGTTGTTAGTGACAAACAAAATTTTGAAATCTTTATAGAGTTTCAAAATTTGATGGTAAATAGTGTCAGCAAATAGGAAATTTAGTTATTTTTTAGTGTAAAATTCTTCCGTATCAACGTTTAATACATTCCTTTGAGTATGAATAAGGGTAAGTTCATTATCAATTGGACTCTCGGTTAATGATGTAGGATAGAATAGCTTGAAGATATAGTTTTCCTGATTAAGTTAAACATTTTTTTATGAAATGAACGTTTCAATGTTTTGTCAATTGACATATACTTAAAGGAGTCTTTCACTATTTGAAAAACCGTAATTCGTCATAATAAAATTAATTTTTCAAGTTTGATCATTTAATATTTTTCGCTTTCTCATAGAAGAAGTTTTGTTATTATTATTTTTTAAATTTCATTTAATACTTTTGTTCTTAGATTTTTTTGTCACGATACTCAAAATCGTCGCAAGCGTCGAAAAAAGTGGTTTAGAAAAAAATGTTAGTATGGATGTGTTGGTGGGCGTGGGCGTACGAGCAAAAGTATCAAAAATGATTCATACTATTGAGTTAAAATTTATCACACAAATAAAGGAGAGGCAGAACTTTTGTGTGATTTTTGCAAAAATTGATGCACAAATAAAAAATGTATTACATCCGTACGCAGTAAGTTCTCGTTATTGATTATTTTCATTGAAATATATTGAAAGGATGAGATTTTACAGCGGTTTGAGTTCTTTTTATTCATTAGCACTTAGTTTTTGTATTGTGTGACGTGACGTTCCAACATTCTAGCGGACAACGGAGATTATAGTTAAATCACGCAATTTTGAAACTTCTATTCATATCATTCGTAACTTTACCCCAGTGATTCCGTGACAACTTCACATCAATTTAGTAACGAAGTTACGAGTTCCGATTACGCCATTCACGAATTTTTATTTACAACAAACATGCAAAGTATAGAACCTTGCACATTGCTTTCTCATAATTTTTTTTTTTTCGCCCAGCTTTCATCTATGAGAGAGCCATCAACGTATAAATTCCTCGCAGTAGTGGCTTTATGAATAATGAATAATAAAAAGGAAATCATGTACAAGACTTTACTTTGCATCTTTTTTTGAAAATATTTTTCATCTTATTATTGCGATAATATTATTAGAATTCTAAAAAATATAAGAAACAATTGATAGAAAAAAAAAAACAACTGTAACGCATCTGAGAAATGATAAAAAATAAAAGAGACAATTGATAGAAAAAAAAAACATGAGTAGAATATCTGAGAAATGGGTGGTGGTATACGCATTGCAGCGGTTTCACCCTCGAATCGAATTTCTGAGAGTTTTCTGTAGTGTTCTTCGGCTCGGGGGATTCCTTGCTATTCTATTTGTTCCAGTATCGGCGAATGATGGTAGCGAAGAAGTGGAGCCACTGGTGGAATCTGTTGGGGTTTCTCTTGTACCCTGGGAATGAATCGAAGGATCAAATAGAATCGCTACCTTATCAACTGCTGCATACAGGGCCTCGGATTGACTTTCGGTAATGAAAAGCTTTTGATCGACAGTTGAAAAGTACCGACTGTGGTTAAATCGTTGAATCTTCAAAAATTTTCTTTTTGTTTGTTGTTAAATAAATTCTTCACACATTTCGTTTACTGGCCTTTTAATTCCTTAACAATGATAATTATGATAATTGTAAAATTATCAAATTTATCCAATTTGCTATGAATTATATTCAATTCTTCTATTCTTGAGTTGCGTCATTTAGTTTGTCAGTATAATGATGATATTAAGTTTATTAACAATTTCAAGTTTCAGGTAAATCTTGTCTCAATTATAAACAAAATTTGGAGTTTTTGACGTTTATTTTGTCATTCGAACAAAATCATTTTGAATTTTCCGCGTTGAGCGCAAGTCGACATCGGTTGTTGCTGAGCCAATGAGAACAACCGTGTTCGTTCGTACATCTCCGCGACTCACGAGAACCGGGGTCCACGGAGCTCGTAGCAGGGAGCCCCGCCCTGCCTACCACCCGCCAGCCGTGATCGTCGTCGAGAGGCAAGCAAGCTAGCTCTCCGCTTCGTCGTCGTGATAGCGCGAGAGAAGTGTAGAAAACCGACGTACGAAACTGAGCACAAGCGCGCAACGAGAGTCTTATAGAGGCCCGAGCCTCCATGAAAAAAAAGAAAAACTATTCGTGTACCGTGAACGTTTGCAGTGTTTCATAAATTTTTGTTCCCTGCTAGTTACGCGATAAATAGCAAGGTAAATCGAACAAAAAAAAAAAAAAAAAAACAGAACTCACGACGGAAAAAGACCGAAACGACTTTTTCGTCGTTACCTCGTGATAAACGCGGATCCAACGAGTCTTTAGACGTTAGAAAAGAGAAAAATACGGATAATTTAGAGGGCGCGGGGTGCGGTGTGATTTTTTTACTACTGAGCTGCCGCTTCTCGCTTGGATTCACACGCTCTATCTCTCTCTCTTCCTCTTCCTCAGTCACGTTCCCCTTCTTTCCGTCCCGCGCGAGAGCTCTTACTTCGCTCGCCGGCTCCTCTTGCAGCAATAACGGTGATCCTCCTGTGCGTCGTATCGCGATAATAACACGAGTCTAATGCTGTGGGAAAGGAAGCCACTTCCGCGAGATAGATAGTTAAATAAAACCGTTTTACTTACAGCTTAACCAGTGAATTATCAGCAAGGAAGTAAATTAGTTCCATTTTGCTCAAACTTAAGGGATTGAAAAAAAAAGGAATTCGTAACAGTGCGTGGGTTCGCATCGCGACTGCTGCTGCTGCTGCTGCTGCTCCCGATGTGAACACACTCGTCGTTTGGCCGACCAGTGCTGCTGTCAGTTTGTAACCCACGAGATCCATTGAGTGACCAAAAACTGTGCAAAGTAATAATAATAACGTAGAATATAACAAAAGGTAAATGTGCTGTAATATCGAGAGTGCGAAATATACGGAATTTTTATAGCAAGGGAAAATTTTTAAAAAGTATAATAACCGAGTGAGAACTGCCTGCAGGGAACAGTGCTGCTTGGAACGAGGAGCGGCGAGTTTTCGCCAGGAGGATCCAAACGAGAAATAGCTCCGTTCGGGAGCATCAGGTAAGGCCTTCGATGAAAAAAAAAAAAAAAAAAAAACGATCCTCGCAACGTTAACGGCCTTTCTCACCGTAGTTGAAGTATTTGTTCGATAACTTCTCTTCGGGACTCACAGGTGACAGGAAAATGTCGCAAATGTTGGAAAGATGTTAGGGATTTTTTTTTCTTTAAAATTTTTTAGCATAGTTTGGGTCTGTTGAACGTTAGATGGGAAGGTGATTGGATGAGCGAGAAAGAAAGATGCAATATGGCCGCCAGCCGACTAGGATTTTGAGCCAAACCTGAGTGTATACTACACACAGGACGACTGAAGGAGAGGAAAGAGAGCGTACTTCTGTCAAAAATTCAGTTGCCCTCCTTGACTACCAAAATCTCTCTTGTAGGGCTATCGATTGCACCGAATGCCGAGCGATGACTCGCTCTCGTTCCATTTTCTGTTTGCCTCCCCTCTGACCCCCACCCCGTTAACGTTTCTACCTCTAGGGATATTTCCTTTGGGCTACCACTTACTCACAGCCACTGAAATTCTAATCTTCATGCACGACTCTCACGCGTCTCTACTGCAAACGAGATTATTCTCGTTATTGCTCGTCGAAACGCCGACAAGGATATCGACACGCGTTTTACGAATTTGCGGGATGCCAGGGAATGACTCAGCTGCGAGCGACCTCTGCACGAGACAAGTTCCGTTCAGATGAGTTGTAATATTTGAATAAAAATATGTTAAACCTGTAAATACATATATTACTGCTGACGATTCGACCTTGACTGGGAAACAAGTGAGCAGACGCTAGGACGTTCATAAAATTCGATCAAAGTGTAACACTTACGATATAAAATACGAGTTTTGAGACTCGTTGTCTCGTTATCTATTATTTCGTTTTAAATAATAGATAAATGAAAAGATTGCGATCGTAACTGATTTAAAAATTAGTTGCTTCATTTTTCGACCCTTTAATAACCCTCTTGCCCTTCCTGTTGGCCCTTTAATAGTACTTGTAGTGAGTTTTTAACCTTTTGAGGATATCTATTTCATTTATTGGAATATCCTCAAACTGTACATTGCACACACTTATTTATTCATCTACAGATATTATTAGTTTCTATTTCTGGATCTTCATTAATAATAAAAATCGATACCAGATTCTGAACTCACAGGTTGATAGTACGATTTTATGTCGCCTGGTACAGAAAAAAATCCAGAACAAAAATATACAGACCTTAAAGAATTTTGTTGAAGGTTAATTTTTAATGTTTAAGTAAAATTAATGTTTCCCTTAAAGGTTGATTATCAGAGGGTTGTAAAATAAAATAGAAATTATATTAATGTTAATTCGATTCAAATTTAACCTTTAGTTTCCGTTTCGAAAAATCAAGGTTTCATGTATTTTATAAACGCAGTGAACTTCGAGTCATCGGATAAAAATAACAAATATTATTTTAAAAAATAAAAGCGGAGGCTTGGAGAACGTCCGTAAAATTTCGTCTGCGTCATATTGTTCTGCGGTATCTGAGTGTCGACCGCGATGCGAGAGAACAGCTTCGGAGCCCTCTCGCGTCTTCCGGTGACGAGATAGATAGAAAGAGAGAGAGAAAAGATGACGGATCCTCGTCATAAATCGAGCTTGCACTCCTCTGTATAGTGCGTGTACGCGTTAGTATGCGCATTCATACGCGATTATATGCAACACTACACTATCTACAGTCGAGTACGGTATGCGATTCTCGTACATCTCTTTTTCGAATGCGCGCTACGCAGAATGCAGGTCAGCATTGCGTACGTGCGTTTTACGCACACACTGGAACGAGCAGAAACACATTCGAATTGTACAAAGTAGTTTGTGTCTGTTTCCGTCTGTCGAAGGTGCGTAAACTCTCGGATAGTATGAGTACGTGCTTCGCTGGAGTAACGTAATCCCGAGCCACGAGGCTTTCATTGGTCAGCCAATTGAACGAAACACTCGGCGAATTTGCAGCTGCTTAAGGAGACTTGAACCGTACAGTCAAGTCCAACGAGTTCTTGTTGAAAAACGATACAGATAGGCATTATATTACTCGATGCTCTTAATTAGACGTGAGCTAGGATTAAATTACGTTTCCTTAGCATAGAAACGCTTTGATTAACTAAAAAAAAGGTTTAATCAATGATATTGATCTATAAAAAAAGGTTTTTCTTAATTCTAAATCGTTTTTCATGCTTCACGGCTCATTTTGTACCTTGAAGGATTCTCCAAGAAAATACCGAAATATTATTTTTATTCATGATATTAACTAATAAAGAAACCGATTTTAGTTAATTTTTAAGTACATTTTATACTAAAATGGCTATAGCTATAAAACTGAAGCTTATTAATTATCCAATATAGTGAATGAATAAAGGCTTAAAAAGTCTTTTCTAAAAAATAAATGTGACGAAATCTCGAAAAGCGGTTTATAAATGAAGCCGTTTACTCGTCCTTCTGATTGGCCTTCAATGTCGTGCTCAACATTTATTATTCGCTTACTTTAGATCGTACATGAATAATTTAACCTAACAAGCATCACCAGACCAAGCAATAAAGAATATAAAAGAAAAGGCTGGGGAGAGTGTACGCTTTCGTGTTAGTGTATTAAAACAAACTAAATTAGCTGCTTTACGCTATAATTGGAGTGTTTGCCATATTGTCAGGACAAAAAAAGTTTAAAACATAGTTTTTTTCTTTTATTTTGTAATTAGTTTTGGTCTAAGCCGTTGATTCATGTTTGATTAACTTTATTGACCATTTATGAATTATATCATTGTTTTTTAGACATCTCTTCGGAAGCTTGTACAAACATATTTCTAATCGTAGTTATCCATGGCCTAGGCTGTACATCGGTAGTCTACTTAATCGGCTTTAATTGACATCGAAATAAATACACGTACAGCGACTAGCATTCGTATGCTAGAGACGAACGCGTCAGGCAACTCTTCTGCAAAACATGTCAAAGAGAAAGAGAGTGAAAAAAGAAATATGGAGTTAGAATTTCACTATGAGAGGAGGATATCACCATTATCGCGATGAGACCTCGAGAGGCCACTTATCCGGCGCGTCCATTGAGTGCAAACGCCTAGTAAACTCTCTCTGCCCCTCTCTCTCTCTCTCTCTCTCTCTCTCTCTCTCTCTCTCTCTCTCTCTCTCTCTCTCTCTCTCTCTCTCTCTCTCTCTCTCTGTTTCTCGACGGCAAGAGTTTTAAAAATATCCAAGCAACTGTTTTAGAACGTAAGCCAACGTTCTTTTTGGAGCGTTATTAAAGTGGAGGATACTATGAGAATGCGATGGCTATCGTCATCGTTAAAATAAAAAACGTAACTCAATAGTTACTGTCTCTTTCCTGTCCACCGTATTCAACACCTGTCACTTTCTCTCACCTTGAAGAATGTCAAGAACATTTGCTTAATTCAAAGTTTCTAATTTTCATTGGCAATAAAAATTACATTAGCTAATATTTTTAAAAAAGTATACTTATTTGTCAGTTTTTTTAATGATAGAAATAATAATACTGTAGTTAAGTGCCAGAAAATAATAAATTATGTTTAAGAGTAATGAGATGAAGTTTAGATCTTAATACAGATTAAAAAAAAATTGTTTAGGTGATTTTAAGAAAAAAAAATAAAGCAATTTTGCATTCATGCATTTGGACAGCCAGACAAGTGCATGAATGATACGCGGAGCCTTCCATGAGCCGGTTGCATCAGAGTTCTCCTTGTCTCCTTCACCCTGGGTATAAGGGCCGACCCGTCCTCGAAGCAGCAAGACGCGTCGGTCGTTGCAAAGTAGCAGTTTTTTGGTCCTCTTTCCTTTAAACTCCAGCCGGCAGGAAACACCCGGTAGCCAGGGCTAAGCGCGGATGCGGAGCGACGAGAAGGGAACGGACGTACGGGCGGGTCGAGAGTTGAGGAGAATTTGTGCGGAATGGTTAGTAGGGCACACCAGTTAACCGCAGAAGTAGGGTCAACGTATTCAAGCTGGATAATATCGTGACGCTGATCGTGCGCTCTCTCTCTCTCTCTCTCTCTCTCTCTCTCCTAATGTTCCGGTGTAAAGCGAAGGCAAACCCCGTCTACATCGTCGTCGTGACGTCCTTTTCTCCCCAAGATTTGCTCTTTTTTATTCTTAACCCCTAACTGAGCCCTACGATATCTTCTTCCTCCTCCTCTTCCGCAGTTTTTTTCTTCGAAAAGAACCAGCAGACTCGCAGCTACCCTAAAGTCTCTCTTACCCCACCCGTTCACCTCTGCAGCAACTTGGCTACCTCGTTAACCCCGAAATCCAAATAACCCACCGCTTACGTAGCTTATAGTGCCCGAAAGCACTGACGTCAGTGTAATCTGCAAAAATAGTTAACTCAACGCCCACCAGCCGAGAATATCTTTCAATTATTGCATAAACTCTTTTTCTTCCCTATCTTCATTGACTTTCGCTTAGCCTCTATGTCAAAAGAATTATGTAAATAAAATAAGTAGAATCTTTCATCTTGCTTTCTCATTGTTTTTATCGGACGTCCACAAAGGAGACTGTGAGGAAGTCCGCTAATCAATTTTGGTTTCCTCATAGAGAAAACGTTACGAACAATAGATCAAAAGAATGCGGAATCAATTTACAAGGTTCTACTTCGAAACTTTTTCTTACATCTCAAGGTGCAGCTCTTTCGTCTTTTCAACTAACTTCAGTCCAGAGTTTGAAAAAAAATGGAAAGTTATCAAGTAAAAAAATTCTTATGACAATTACAATAGACAAAGAGCTCAAACATCTTTACTTGCATGTCAAATCACTATAAATTTTCAAAAAACAAACATGATATTGGAATAAAAAGTCAGTCTGGTGTAGAATCGAAATATTTTATCGATTTTCGTCAAACTTTATGCCAAGCATCACTTAATCTGATCTCCTACATATTAATTTCTCTTACTCCTCCGCAATCGCTAATGTAGTTATCTAACTTGCATTTATAGTGGCTTAATCGGTACAGTACATCACCTCAACGGTATGTGCAAAAAGTTTTAGTTCGTTTTCTCGACTTTTTCAGAAATTGACGTAGTGACAAATTTAACGATTTTAAATACTCTCAGATTTGAATCACATTACGGATTTCCACGAAATTTTGTTCCAATTTATTTTGTTTGGGTAGAAACTTTTGACTCACCAGCTCAATTTTTTGCGAAAGTCAATGCGACAATGTATATTATTTAAATTGCAAATTTGATAATAAGACATTTTTTTTAAACTTGGTAAAAATCTCTTTCACGATATCGACGAAATTCAATACCAAACAGCTTAGAACGTAAGTGCGATTATAAAGAATTATTTGACTCCATAGTTAACAATTTACAAAATCTATAGCTTGGGCACCATTAAAAAACACTCTCGGTATCTGAAACTGTTGAGGAATTCTAGCAAAAATTGCATTAATAAAGAGTGGCGATGCCTTGTTTATGTTTAAAAAATGAACAAGATCGGTCGAGGCATTCTCAAAAATGTTTTAAAACGAGCGCACACGTACACGCACGCACACAGCCATCCACCTTCAGCCATATTTTCTAAATAGGATTTTCTGCCTATTTGAGACATTTTAAGTAGTCAAAATTTAAGTAGTAAAAGACATTTAAGTAGTCGAAATTTAAGTAGTAAAAGACATTTAAGTAGTAAAAATAAAGAAATTTACCAATTTATCAAATCGTAAAAATATTTAATTTACTAAATTAGTTTTAAATATTTTTATATTTCACAAGAAATTTTTCTGAAGTTCGTTTTGGTATAATTTGGAAAGTTTTGACGCGAAGATTTTCAATTCTAGAATTTCGGGAGTCAGGAATAATAGTAGTTTTTCGCTGCATTTAGATTTTTCTCTGACGTCACATGCCCGGAGTGTTTGACGTCACTCATAGCTGCCGGCTCGACGAATCTCTCTCGTCCTCATTCCTTGCTCTCGATTTCAGTAACACGTTGTTGTCCTGAAATTGAGTAATGTCGTGTAACCCAAGAGCTGCATGCGTAGAACAAAAAGAAGAAGCAGCAGCACGAAATTAGCATTTGGTTTTCGGGATTTAGCTCATAGTATAACGTGGTAGTAGAGTACGTACGGACCATGGTGCGGAGGTTCGCTCGTATCAGATATTCAGGGCAACGTATCGATCTCTTAAAACAGTCCCTCTCGCTGGTCTCTCCTCTGCCGTTATATATACAAAAATCTAAATATGTGAAGGGCGTAATTAAAGACTTTCGTGAATTACAGTAACATAAGAAATAATTCAACAAAGAGACCCATAACACTTCAATTTATTGATGAATTGCGTCGATTTTTTTTAATACCTTAAAAAAGAATATTTTTGTCAGCTCCTTTAAAGCATAAAAACGATATTTTTATCCGACTTTTATATACCGCAACTCGTTTTGCTTGTTAAGGTATTAATTCCGCGCTGCTGCATTGAGGATAAATGCGGTGATGCACAGTGTGCAAGGGGTTTTGTGTGATAGATATACGTGCACCACTCATCCGCTACCACATTTCTATTTAACTCACGATATCTCAAAAACTATACGATAAACCAATTTCAATTTTTTTAAGCATATTCGTTTTATGCTCCTCTTAAATACTCACATTTTTTGTTCAATACTCTTAAATCTTGTTCAGACGGTAGAAAGAAAAATGTGTCGATGTGCGTGTCTCCTGGAGATACGCGTTAATCATGCCAATTTCAATAGTAATTATTTCAAACTGGAAATGATAAGTCTTGTGTATTACTAGATTTACGGGACGCGTCATTTTGCACCATTTCTCATTTCGAGAGATAGGTATCTAAGAAATACCGTAAACCTAGTGTGAAGATAGAAGATCGTGTCTATCAGGTATCCGATAAACTTGGAAATATGAGATATCTTCTTCATAACACCTGCGACTTCGCGCTGACAAAAGTACACGGTCATTTACTGTTCAATTCAGCAAGAAATTTCGACTGGAAAACTTTTAACTTAACAATGTGTCATACGAGACAGTCGCTGAATCAACAATATATTACAGAATTGCATGCATACTTCGATTAGAGAGGATTAAAAATAAATATTCTACTTGTGAGTCAAAGATTATGATGATTCCGACGTAACCGTAAAAACGTGGCTTACGTAATATATTTTGAGTATAGAAAGTTCGACGTACGACGCAAGAGAATGGCAAATCCTTGAAGAAATAGCAGGATCAACTGAATAAGAGTGACTCAAATTAGCAACATAACTTATTGCGTTTCTATAAATAAACTAATGTGGACACTTTATTCAGTTGATACACTCAAGTTTGTTAGTAAACTGATTTATGAATTACCAAAAGTTTTCACAAATTTGTCTTTCGTACGCATGCGTTTGTACCAAACGTCAATTTGACTAGCATATGTACGCTGTCTTAATAAATTTGTAAACAAATGATTCCACGGAATAATCATTTATTGACGGAATACATCAAGAGATGTATTCGTAAACATTGCTGAGTCAAATAATCCGGGCAGCTTGACGGTTGGCAGAAACATTAATTTTAGCCTGATTTATTGCTTGTGTTTTGTCAAAAATGTGATAAACTTTTAACCCATTAAGTTTGCCAGTAATTTAGCTCCGCGAATCAACAGCATATTTTAACAAAGGAGATAAGCTGCTGGGTTTTAAAATAGGATGATTTTTCAAAATCCGTGCACTAAAAAGTATGAAAATCGCAATTTTCCTGTTTCCATCTAATTTTTCTTTAATCCTATTTTAGACAGGCTCAGCTTCGCGAGTAATCCACCTGCAGACGACTCATCAAATAAAATGGTAACTTATTCTACGTGAAAGAAAAAAAGGGAAAAAACGAGGGAACGTTCGCGCTTGTTGAGTCCGAGACTCGACAGGTGCATCTTCGACCACCGACCTGTAGATACGTGAATTCTCAAACCGGAACTCAATTACCAACGGTCGTCGTCGTTCTCCCTCGAGAGGACTCGCACTCTGTTGCGCCTCAGTCGATTCTTATTATCGCTCGTGCAGTGGCGAAGGAACGAATTTAATCGAACGATAGAGAAGGGTGTAGAGAGTGCAAGGTAAAAGACAAGAGACACGTACATGTTGGCTGTCGCTGTCGCTGTCGGTGTCACAGTGAGTGCGAGGAAAAGTTGGCAAGCGAGCAATTCTTGGATAAAAGTGGATGAAGTGTGAGAAGAGCGAGAGAGAGTAGGGGGGGGAAGGGCTGGTCGGTTACTCGAGAGGGTGGTGGTGATGAGAGCAGAGAGACGGTTGGAGGGGGAGGGCTTGGTTCGTCGACCCGATGCTCATCTGTTGCTTCGAATTGGCCTCTAGCAAAGAAGAAGTCGATGGCCGTCCCGGAATTTGTCATTTTTATCCGAAACCTCTGAGCCATAAATTCAACAATGTAAAGCTTTAGCTAGTTGCAAGATATGGTCGGTAGAGAGGCAACCCCTAAGAATTGGTTTCTGCCCAGCAAATGGGAAAGCAGAGAGAGAGAGGGAGTTCCGATTGAGAGAGAAGCGCACTGGAGGTAACAACCCGTAACGCGAAAGAGACTGACTGACTGGATACTACCAGTTCCCGGAGCTGTGTGTTCTAGCATCCGAGTAAAAACCAGCTCGAGCGTAAGAGCAAAAGCAGTCAGCCAGGTGGTGAGCTTGAGCGAAGAGATGTGAGCATCCGAGCGCGCAAGCTAGGGCTCGATATTGAGAACTCGCTATTCTACTGCTCAGGGTAAAACGGACATTCAATGGCAACTCACCAGCCATTGGAACCCAGTGTAAATGACGTGTGAAACTTGATCAATGAAAAGAGACAAAGTATGCCAATACTTACAACTCAAACCCTCATTGAAAAAATTGGACTGAAAGGGACAAAAGGATGATACTAACAAGGAAAGATAGTTTGGTGTCCACCTCCGATTTTGATGAAACTCACGTATGGTGTAGAGCAGGGGTCTCCAAACTACGGCCCGAGGGCCATATTCGGCCCGCGGACAGATTTTGGACTATTTCACTTTTTACCACCGGCAACAATGATAATATGGTTTTGGCCCTCGGAACTTACTGGAGTATTCAGTATGGCCCTAAGGCTGGAAAGTTTGGAGACCCCTGGTGTAGAGCATCGAAAACTAAAAGACACGTATTTTTTTTTATCGGCGGAAAAACATTTCTTAGAGGTGAAATCGCCCTTCAAAATTAGCATGTCGAGGGGTGATTATGCAGTTTCACCCAGAATGCGTCAACCGATTTTAATGAAACAAAAACCAAAATACTCTTCATTGAAGACAATCAAAATTCCACGTGAAGTTGAAGAAAAAAACTCATTTGCAGGGGTGAACAACCCAATGATTTTTCAATTTTCCGCCCTACACAAAAAACTAACCAACCAAATTGAACAGAACATGTACCATTTGGAAAGGCAAGTTAAAATAAAGTTGACGTATTTTTGCACATTCGCAGGAAAATGAGTTTACGGAGGTAAACTACCCCTTATCCATTAGTACGTATATTTGTGCGTACATTCCTGTTTCTCGTTATTTACATGTTAAAGAGCTGCTTGCGTTCACTCTTTGTGCTGATTTTGTGCTTATCAATAATTTATCGCCACATGTTATCGACCTTTCGATTAGATTGTATTTCGATTCAGCGCAAATTTCGGAATAAGTCGATGATGCAACAGTCGTTCCATCTATAGAACATTGTCAATTATTCCAACGAAATGAATATGATCTTATCTTTTGAGTAATCTAATCATACGCCAATATGATAAAAATACTTTCGACGCAGTAAGAGGTGTTTTCTACATAGGCGGCTATCTGGGACTGCGTATTATCTGCTGATATCGCATGTCGTTCAACAACAAGTCTTTCAAATATAAAAACCGCGATACATACATCTTCAGTTGCTCATTTGAACGGAGTGCCAGTGCGTCAGTTATAATTTCTGATAAAAAAATCAATAGACCATGAAAGTGAATCCAATCAACGTCATTAAATTTCTTTTGGCTACATTTGAAGCCATGAATATTCTCGAAACTCCGATTAACAATGCAGAAATCGAGGTAAAGCAGAATTTCGAAAAAGTGACGGAGTTAAAATTATCGCGGAACAATCGCTAGATCTTCAAGAGCCATTCAAGCAATATGATGTTAACCCTGTCGAGGACACTCTTTGGCAACATGATGAAGGTCCAGTGGATTCTGATACTTGTTCTAAAGACGAAAAATACATAAGCTACGATTACAAACGCAAAGCAATCGAATACCGGAGATACGGTAAGAAGAAAAATTACAGTGTCGATACCGTCAGTCAAAAATTCAAAAAAGTCAAATTTGTACGACAATTAAAACGCTGGGCAAATCAAATGAACAAAGGTGGGACCTACAAGGAGAAATTAGCTCAAATCTCTGAATATAGTTTAAAAAACATACAAGCCGCTGTAGATGCTGGTTTCATTGTTCATGATATCGACCTTCAAAAGTGGGCTCTACAAGCTCAAAAAGAGATAGGTCGCGAAGACATTCGTTTTAAAGGTTCTCGTGATTGGCTTCGGAAGTTCAAGATATCACATCGTATTGTGTCCAGGAAAATTAATAAATTCGTAACACGAAAGACTATAGAAGACGAACCAGTTTTAAGGATGAATGCAGAAAACTTCGTGAATGAAATTAAACCATATATTCAAAAATATGGACCGGAAAACATATATAATTCAGATCAGAGTGGTTTTCAACTGGAAATCCACTCTAGCAGGACTCTGACAGCTGAAGGAACTAAACAAGTGCAATAGGTAGTACAATCCGTATCATCTACAACTCACAGCTACACTATCCAGCCAACCATAAATGCAGATGGAAAATTACTGTCACCCCTTTTTATCTTTCTAAAAGAGGGAAAGGGTGAGTTCGGCCCAATCATGGAAAAAAATTTATTCAGGCCAGAAAACGTATTTTTAACAGCAACGAAATCCGGAAAAATTACTTCAGGTATGGACAAAAATGATTGCCAGAAAATATTGAACATATGTTGAATTATATCGATAACCAATATCATCCTATGTATAGAGCACTTCAAAGTTTGGTTGGAAAAAGTATTCTTCCCCAACACCGGCCGTGACAGCGTATTGTTGATAGACTCGTGGAGTGGACACTGCCCAGAAATTGTTCGAAAAGCAACACCTCGGGGCAAAAAAACAATCACAAAGATAATACCTAAAGGGACCACAGGGAAAATCCAACCACTCGACGTTTTTGGTTTCCGAATATGGAAAAATTGTGTACGGCATTTTTCCGACAGTGTATTATTACTTAATTCTGATATTAGTTTAGACTTAAGAAACAACATAATCAAACTGCAATCGCTCACACACAATCAACGTTCATCACCCAGATATATAAATCTTTTCAAATATGCATGGTTCAAAAGTAATTATATAACCGGTAAGCCAAACGAGTTCGACAATCCAGTGAGTTTTGGTTTCGGTCAATCGTCTCAAGCACACTGTGAAGTACTAGGTTGTAATAATGTGGCCATTATCAGATGCTCATGGTGCAAGAAGTCTTTGTGCTTGCAACATTTTTTTGAAGAGTATCATTTCTGCACGACATACGAACCATGATTACTGCAAATTATGACAGTAATGTGCACGTTGATGAATTGTAAAAGGAATGATAAATTATATTATATACTGTGGTGTATGTAGATGCGCAAGGTTGTAAGAATATATGTGAGAGAATGGAGAGTGGGGAGAGCGATATAACACGGGACGTGAAAAGGACGACAGTCGAATAAACGCACTTGCCGAAACCGGGTATTTGTTATTTCTCGCCTATGTCCGCAGCTGATTCCCGCTATTTTGAAATACAGCCATACATATATGCCATACAACCACTCAATCCCAGCAACATTCCCCAGTATTCTGTATTTGAACAAGCTATTTTTTTCAGTAAATAACGCGAAACTCGTGAATGGACCATTCTAATTGTAACAGCCGGTCACCCCCTTAATAATAAATAAAGCATCATGCGAAGTGCCCCCCGTTGACTTCGGCTAACAGGAATGTTTTGAATCAATTCGGACATTTAAATAACGAGAAACAAGAATGTACGCACAAATATACGTACTATTGGATAAGGAGTAGTTTACCCCCGTAAACTCATTTTCCTGTGAATGTGCAAAAATACGTCAACTTTATTTTAACTTGTCCTTCCAAATGGTACATGTTCTGTTCAATTTGGTTGGCTAGTTTTTTGTGTAGGGTGGAAAATTGAAAAATCAGGGGGTTGTTCACCCCTGCAAATGAATTTTTTTCCTCAACTTCACGTGGAATTTTGATTGTCTTCAATGAGGAGTATTTTGGTTTTTGTTTCATTAAAATCGGTTGACGCCTTCTGGGTGAAACTGCATAATCACCCCTCGACATGCTAATTTTGAAGGGCGATTTCACCCCTTAGAAATGTTTATCTGCCGATAAAAAAAATACGTGGCTTTTAGTTTTCGATGCTCTACAACATACGTGAGTTTCATCAAAATCGGAGGGGGACACCAAACTATCTTTCCTTGTAAGTAAGATTCCGTCAATCTAAAGAACTAACTTCATAATTGGCATTCAACTAATAATTGATATCCCGTAGTTAACGCCATTGATATATGGCAGGATATTATCACCAGTTAACTTCCTATAATATTCCATAAACGATTCTTCTCTTCTGTCGTCTTATTATCTTCCTAAAGCTTCCTAAAAGCGCATGGTAAATGTTAGCATCGGAAAATACCGTGACTTCAAAAAAATATTCTCAACCATCAAACAGTAAAAACAAAGCGAACGCCCGTTACTTAGCAATTCAATTGACTGACAATAGCTGCCAAGAGGACATGGAATAAAGGTTTCAATGTCATCTCTCTCGCGTCTGTTTCTCCGGGAGTTTTTAGCGCCGGTATGTCTGGCCATACTAGGTTGTCACTAACTAATCGAAGGTGTGCGGCTGTTGGGTAGAAAGAGTCGCACGAAGACGGGATGAGGAAGAGAAAGCAAGCTAGGGTAAAGCAAAGGCTCTCCATCTCTCTCATTCTCTCGTGACTTTGCTGCGCGGGCGCATGCCGAAAGGGATGGGTACCAAGGGGAGCTAGGCAAGGGAGGTACAAGGGTACGAGGACCGCAACAGCGACCTGTCACACGCTTCGACAATGGCGACTGCCGCGCCGCGACGCCGGCATGGTTCGGAGGCAGACCGGCGGGCGTCCCGATGGCGCCACCGACGACGTTTCATCCTCCCACTCCCGCCCCCTATTTTCAACAGCGTTGATGCCTGCTGCGGCTGCTATATTCTGCGCTTGCCGAAACCACCCCCGACGCAACGTCGTTCGCGTGCGCGCCTCTGCTACCACCACCATCCATTTTCAGGCTCTCCTCGTCGATTCCTTTCTCTCACTCGCTCCTTCCTCTACTTGACACTGTTCCTTGGGTGTGGTCTGTGCGAGTCTGGCTGAGGTACCTCGTCGACGTAGACGTCGTCGACGTAGGCAACCGTGGATTATACAAGTAAACAAGTAAAGTTAATATACATCGTCGCAACCCCGTCGCGAACCTTTGTAGACGGGAGTCCTCCAGGAACTAAAGAAAAAATAATCCTGAGTTGAACTATCAAAAACTTTGAGGGAGAGGCGAGGAAAAGAGCCTTCGGATCGACGCGCGTGGACCGGTGTCCAGGAAATCTTGAGAATAAAGTTGGATTTGGATTAAAAATATTCCTCAACTCCTGTATGAATGTATGTCCAGTAATGTTCTCTTCCTGCCTTTGTGAAACCTCGCATTATCTCCAAAGTCTCAAGAACACTCGAACCGTGTCTCGCACGTGTTTCTAAAAGTGTATCACGAGTGCCAAATTTGAAAATTGTCTCAGGGTGAATTACCGAGAGAGGTACGCAGGGAATCACGGAGCTTCCATAAGAGGGTCATGTTTGGCAGGACTTCCTAGGAAGATTTATATTTCTAACGCACTTTAGCTTGGTTTCGTTACCTTAGTAAAAATAACGAGAAAAGAACATAAAAAAGGGAGACCTGGTACTGTATGCGATTGTGGCGGTGCTGTAGTCATCGGGTTTCCAGTAGGGTGTGCGCGACGACGTAGTTCTAGACTGCCGCGCTGCCCTGAGGGGTAGCTCGGCAAAAAGGTGCTGACTGTACATTCTGGCTAGCTCAACGTCACGAAGACATGCCGGCGAGCGCTCGATGATGTCGTGACAGCGGGACTAGGTACGCAAGGGAGTAAGTCTGTTGCTACACTCTGGCCTTATTTTCCTGCCTCATTACTTCAGCATCCTTCGGCATTTCTGTCATAAGATTAGGAACCTCTTATTTTCCAATGATTCCAAAATGTTATCGACTTCACCTTTCACTAATTGATTACCAATTGTCATGGGCAACCATTGATACTGTTTCACAGATATTAATTATATCTTGATGGCATTCTCTTTTCTATAGACTTGAAACTTACATAAGGATTCTTAAAAATATCCGGCTAGGAGATTCCTCGTTTCCGGGAGCTCGAAAATGTTCTTTTCTGATTTATTCCAGGGGGGATGCGCGTGCGCGTGTATAAACCCGGCTAGTAGCCGCCGGGAAGACTGCTCCCTCCGGTTCGTCCCTGACGGCCGCTTTTCGGACCCTGGCCACGTACATTTTTCACACGCTCGGAAAAGCCCTACCCGTTTCTATAAAATGTAATGTTTAACTTTTATTTTTAGCCAGGCATCGAGACGCTGTCGCGTCTCTTGATACTTTAGGATCCGAAAGATTTAGGTGTAGAATTATTTCCTCGACTGTGCACTTGAATGTCTCGGCTTTACTCGATATTTCGACGAATAAACGAAAGCTAGTCTCTGGGAATACAACAGGTTCACATATATGTTCTCCATCTATCCTTATACTTCTGATTAAAGGGGAAATTTAGGTTCTTATTCGGGAGCGATCTCCAATAACCTTTTCATGTGTCGTAGGACTTGTATTTTAGAAATTCAGATGGCATTGATAATAATCGTCTTTGACAAAGATAGACGATCTTCGTGACCTCTGTATATGATTGTTGGTTAAAATAGTAACGATTTGATTTTTTAAAAATGATTGTTAAGTATTTTCATGCTGAAGACAGTTGGAGTGCATGCGATTGGCCTATTGAAATTAAGGAATGGTCTCAGAGATTAAGGTCTTCTAATAAAAATAATTATAATCTAGTCGTAAAATTACGATCTGAAAAGCTGGGATGTACGAAATCTGAGAAAGGCCCTTGTTGTTATAATTTCTTTATATAATTCAGTTCTAATTAATAATTTACACGACCTTGTGGAAATTTTGTGTTTTCAGAGGTGGCAACGATCGCGCAAGGAGGTGTGGACGCTGGCGCGTGGGGCGGGAAGCTCAGCAGAGGTCCGAGACGGCAGAAGAGGAGGTTCGCGTTAGCCTCAGAAGAGGAAAGCTGGAGAACGGAGGGTCTAACACGAGAACAAGATAGTGGATCACAGGGGCGAGGAAACAGATTCGAGAATAACGAGTACAAGAACG
The DNA here is from genome assembly GCA_963942595.1 of Cylloceria caligata. Classification (NCBI taxonomy): domain Eukaryota; kingdom Metazoa; phylum Arthropoda; class Insecta; order Hymenoptera; family Ichneumonidae; genus Cylloceria; species Cylloceria caligata. The sequence goes on from OZ012705.1 coordinate 18,626,903, forward strand.
GAAGTAACGACGGAGCGACGAAGAGACGAAGATCGGCGACGTGACGACGACGTATACGACGAGGGACTAGCAGGAGGGGCGTAACAACGTTTCACAAGTCACACGACTTTTCGCCCGTTGGATCAACGAGAGTAGGCTTTCTTCAAGGAAGAACCGGTAATCGTAAGAAAGGGAGTTAGAGAGCAACAGAAACGCGGGAGATTCAATAGGGCATCATGAACGAACTGGAGAGCCTTCGCCAGGAGGCGGAAACTCTCAAAAATGCCATTCGGGTGAGTCTTCGTTGATTTGATAAACCAAAACTACCTTTAGGAGCTCCCAAGGATCTCAAGCTTTGAGTCTTAAGCTCCGAAAATTGTTCATACATCGACAACTGAAGTTCTAATCCACGACTGAGAAGCTTTTATATTGCAATTATGAGCTTTTCTTCATCTCTCAAAGAGAAAGTCGTGATTAGCGCACTCTTTGGCGTAGTTGCCATTATCAGCGTCTTTCGTCGGGGAAAATCAATGTCAATTAATATTATTGCATCAATTTTCATTGTTTTATCATCGCCTCCGTTGATCTTGCCAAATATCTTTTGGCAGACGTAATTCAATGGTAAAATAAATGATGTAGCATCAAGCACCACTGACAATAGAGATATTTAGTCGTAAAATTCTCCTTCGCTTTGAAAGCTTCAATTGTCTTTCAAAATTTGATTGACGCTTTGAAGCAGAAGTAAACCTTGCGCAACAGTTGTAGGTGAAGAGAGAGAAAGCAACAAGTTCACAGCATTGTTCCAAAATATAAAAAAGGTCTAGGAAGAGGATGCGAGAGTTCCGAGAGAAATAGGTTTGTCGGTGTTGGAACGGTCACGTGTGTACGCGTATTCACTTGGGCCAAGTGCACTTGGCACTAACCTCGACCAATCCCCTATTCATCGTTCGAACGGTCGTCCACCCTCGCACAGCCTTTTCCTCACTTTATCTTCATTCTCAAATATTTTCCTGTCGAATTCTTTGCCTCCTCATCGTCGTCTTCTGGACGTGCCAAGAAAATTCTTGAAATCTATCGCCCATACTCATAATTCTCTCCTTAAACACTGATCTCATTTCTGGCAACCCCTGCGAGGCATGAAACGCTTCCAAATATCCTTTCTGCCAGAAACTATTAATTTATCAATATCTTTTCAATATTTCCAATCGTTGACTAAGTTAAAAAAAAAAGTAAGATCCTAGATGAAAATTATTGACAATTGCCATAGGATCTAATGTAAGTAACTTTTGCCTAATACTTCGCATAGGGAAACCTAAGATTCTACACAATAAGTTAACTTCTCATTTTTTTAGGCACCTACTCATCTTAAATTTGTATCTTAATAAGTTAACAAGAAATTGCCATTATGATCACTTTCCTATTAATTGTTATTAATTGGAATAGCTCATTTTAATGTTATTGGACCTTTACTAATTATAAATCTTAATATAACATGATAAATCTATGTAGAATCTCACACGATTCTATGTAGGATCCTAGCTAGGCTCTACCTAGAATCATTTCTTGGGTTTTACGTCGTAAACTTACCTATTTTTCACATTCTTCTAAACTTTTATCAGTATTTTTTATGAAATAGTTTTTTTCTCTAGACTGGCTTTACCTACGACTCTCTCTCTATTTATTTTTGTAATAATATTCTAAATATTCCCACATCTTTTCCATAAAACAATTTGATTTTCTTTTATAATACTTTTTGCAGTTTAATTTTGTACCGATCCTATCTAGGGTCTTAGCCAGGCTCTATCTAGGAACCTCTACACTTTTATCTAGAAAATCTAGTTTGTTTTCACATTATTTCAAATCTGTTAACATATTTTCTATTAGTCAAATTGCATTTAATTCATAATTTTTTTTATAACAAAGTTTTTCGCCGATCCTAACCAAGTTTTCTTGCTTAGAATCACGTGCATACTTTTGCCTAAAAAATGTAGTTGTTTCTACATTCCAAATCTCTCTACATTTTTTCTACGAGACTTTTCTTTATCGCATCATTCCTTTTATGACTTTTCGCTGAGTCAGTCGAACTGTCGTTGAACATAAATAGCTAACGTTAAAATACTTTGTGAGAGACGTCGTAGTCGATCATCTTATGTCAGTGGCACAGTTTCACGCGCAACGTCCGCCACACGAGAATGCGCCATCGGGTACCACAGGGTGGTTTTATGGTGGCGGTGGCAGCGGTGGCGACAGCAGCGCTGGTTGTACAGTAGTATTGGTGGTAGTAGGGCGCGGCATAACCGTCGCTTCCCTGATCAATACGTCGCACCATCCCTCTCTTCATCCCTCGGCTCATGCCTACAGTCTCGCTCTCGCTTTCTTCTCCGTCGTTTGCGTACGCGAACCTCCCTTCTCTTCTCCATCTTCCTCTTTGTCCTCTTGTTCTCCTTCTACTCTTCCTTACTACGCGCATCTCTCGTAATCGCTCTTCACCGAAGTAATGCACGCACTATATAACCCAAAATGAATAGATTTTTTCCATAGAATTTTCATACTATTTTTGAATGTTTTTTTCTTCTTTTTATAGGATGCAAGAAAAGTGGCGTGTGACACGAGCCTCGTCCAGGCAACGTCTGGCATGGAGCCCATCGGCCGAATACAGATGCGAACGAGACGCACCCTTCGCGGTCACTTGGCCAAGATTTACGCGATGCACTGGGGAAGTGACTCCAGGTATAAAGCGCAATCCGATGTCGTAATACTCCCTTTATTAAGGATGATCGCTCTAGCCATAAAAAAGATTTTTTTTAATCAAAAACTTTGAAAGATTTTCATCAACAAAAAGCTTTAAAACCCTTTTATATATTTAAATCAGAATACTCTTTAGCGACAAGCGACGTCCTTAAGGGGAATTTCCCAGCTTCGACTATTGTCTACTTGCAGAAGGCTGGGGGATTCTCTTTGATAAATATTTATCAATAATAGTAATAAGAAAAATACGGATACATAATAATGCGCGGATAATACGACGATTTTGTCAGTAGGAACCTAGTGTCAGCATCGCAGGACGGTAAACTGATTGTGTGGGACAGCTACACCACAAACAAGGTACATGCTATTCCATTGCGCTCGTCGTGGGTCATGACCTGTGCTTACGCCCCATCCGGTAGTTACGTCGCGTGCGGTGGATTGGACAATATATGCTCGATCTATAGTCTGAAGACGAGGGAGGGCAACGTGCGCGTAAGTCGAGAACTTCCCGGTCATACCGGATACTTGTCCTGCTGTCGGTTCCTCGATGACAACCAGATCGTCACCAGTTCCGGCGATATGTCCTGGTAATATAAAAAAATCTTAAGCAGCAATTTTTCATCTAATTTGTCTTAAAAACATTTCTTTCAACGGATAGGACTTCGGACACCTTATCGTTTTAGCTACAGATGGAAAACTATGATTTTTCCTCTTTAAATGCTTGAAACATGTGCTACAGTCGGTGTAAAGTAGAATTTAAGAAACGTATTCGCCTGTAAATCACAAAAACGATGGAATATGTCCTCAGATAACTTTTCGTAATCTATGGATGAGACATTTTCCTTTTTTATAGTTTTGAATGTCTTAAATCGATGTAAAGTAGATTTTAAAAAAATGTATTCGACAGTTAAACACAAAAAAACGATTGAATAATACTTTCTTCATAATCTATAGACGAAAAATGATAGTTTTTTTTATTTGTTTCAATGTCTTAAAATCGAACTAAAGTTAAATTTTTTTAAATGTACACTGGAAAATTGAAATATCAATCGCAAAAAATGTTTTGGATTCTTATTGTCAGAATGCAGAGTTATTTAATAAAAGTTTGCAAGATCCTTTTAGTTATTAGTTTCGATAATAACGGAGGATAATTCATTTACAGCGCTCTGTGGGACATTGAAACTGGTCAACAGTGTACCTCGTTCATCGGGCACACCGGAGACGTTATGTCCCTCTCGTTGGCACCGGATATGCGTACATTTGTATCCGGTGCCTGCGACGCGAGCGCAAAGCTCTGGGACATACGCGAGGGTTCCTGCAAGCAAACCTTCCCTGGTCACGAGAGTGACATAAACGCCGTTACGGTGCGCTACACTTATTTTTCATCTCACTTCTGAGTCTTTGACTTTTGATAATTACTTTATTAATCGATTAAACCCTTTTTAATTGCTTTTTTAAAAAATGTTCTTGTTGATGATTTATTACAGTTCTTCCCGAACGGATACGCATTCGCGACGGGCTCGGATGATGCGACATGCAGACTCTTCGACATAAGAGCGGATCAGGAACTCGCTATGTACAGTCACGACAACATAATATGCGGCATAACAAGCGTAGCCTTCAGCAAGAGCGGCAGACTCTTGCTCGCCGGTTACGATGACTTCAACTGCAATGTTTGGGACTCGATGAAGAGCGAACGCGCCGGTGAGCTTTCCCTAACTAAATTTTATCGAATTATCGTCTCAATAATCGCACTTTCATTTGCAAAAATTACATTTTGAACTACAAAAAATCGAGAGACTACGAATTTTTCGCAAGGGAGAAGAGAAATTTGCCTGTGACCTTCTCCACTATTTTTATTGCTCGTTTGTTTCGATGAAATCCACCAGTAATTCAACATTACTTTATTTCAAAAACTGTATTTTATGCAATCTATTTGAAAAAAAAAATGTTTAAGAACGTTTGGAGGACTAAGAGAAGAATATTAACGTCTTAAAATTATACATATAAAGAAAGAGAAAAGCTTTTTATATCGACGCTTTAGAGAGACTTATCTTTTTATTATTAATTCTAGTTTTCCGTTTCATGTAGGTCATGTAGAGAATATCTTAATCAAGAGATGAGCACGTTTCATTATAATAATTTTTGTAATAGAAAATATTTTTAAAAATCGTAAATTTTAATATAATTAACCCTTTGAGTGTCACTGACGCATAAATCGACAAATATATGCGTCAATATCAATATGTCAACAATGAAGGAGTTAAGGAAAATAATTAGTTCAATGTATTCCATTTTTTTTACATAATTTTTTGCGATTTTTACGTATTAAGACAAAAATGATGTTTTTTGCACTTAAAAAGATGCACCTCGTTCTATAACATAAACTCTAATGTTGATTTCTTCGCCACGATTAATCTTTCGGATAAAAGACGAAACCGGTGAACTGCGTCTCAAGATTCTACAGTTCGTGGTTATCGTCTTTTATCCGAAAGACCAATCGTAACGTTAATATCTGTGATAGGAAAATTTTGCTATCTCTCTCGCACGTATCTCAATCTGATAAGTGCAGACGACGCGTTGCAAATCATCGTAATACAGAACGTTATAACAATAGAACACAAGATTGAACAGTTATGCGTAGAAAATATAATTGATAATAAATAATTTAAGAATAATATTTCAAATAACATTGCATATATTCAGAATTTTTTTTGTGAATGAAATATTCAACTTAATTGAAGTTTTTGCATATTTATTAAGACATATTTTAAGAGTGTACCCTTTTTTTTCTTAACAGTTTTTTATAGCACTTAACTGTGCGCTTTTAAATAGCGATAAAATGGTGGCGTAAGTGATTCCCGAAAAAGTATATAACTGAGACAAACAATTGAAAGAGATTTTTAATCAGTATGCCGTTATCGTTGGGACCAGAAGTATTTTGATTAATGAAAAATTAAGAAAGTGGCGTAAGTTCAAAGTTTCAATTCCGAAATTTGATAAATTTTTCGATCATTTTGCACGTTAAAAAGTACGATATTGTTAATGGGAAGATATTTCAATAGTCCCCGATAAACATTCATGTGCAGAATAGCCTGTAAAAATTTCAGACCGACCGATCGAATAGGTTACTTGCAGTCATCTACGTCAGTTGACAAAATGACATTTAGAATAAATAGAGTTTAATATTGTTATCGCGCCACACTAGGCGCGCTCTCTAGAACTTTCGGCTGTGGCATCCAAATTGAATCCAATCAGGCCCGGAAACCACCAGTCCATTCATAACCCTTTGTTAGTCACAAAAATATCCCCACTCCTCGGGTTTACCGTAACCTCGCGTTATCCCCCAGTCTACTCTCCATAGTCCTATTCCGGGACGATTTCGGGCGATGTGACTTGTAAATGGTTAAATATATATACTTGCGATTTGCAAATGATCCATCAAAAGTAATTGAATGTGCTTAACTCTGCAACTCCTCCTGTGCACGCATTTGGAGCAATAATTTAATCGGTAATGTGTAAAAACGATAATTTCAGGTATCCTGGCGGGTCACGACAATCGCGTATCCTGCCTCGGTGTGACGGAGGATGGTATGGCGGTAGCGACAGGATCCTGGGACTCGTTCCTCCGTATCTGGAACTAACTTGGCCCGTAGCTCGGTCCTCGTAATCCCAAAGCGCTACTCCAAAGAACCAATAACCGCAGCGGCGTCAAGATATCGGTATACGACGGCATACGCATCGTGCATCAACATCAGCGAGGAGCGACGAAAATCACAAAATGGCGGGACAACAATAATACGAAATCAACCGCGAAACAATCACCTTGAGCTCGTTATTACTTACAGATTTCCAGTCGAGACGAAACACAGTGAAATTTATTGGCCGTTGGTGCGCTGGCGAAGACGTAGCAGCGTCGAGACAGAGAATGCGCAAAAAAGAGATAAATGACGATTGCAAGAGGATTAAGGCGTTGGCGATTTGATAGACGGCAAAAATAAGACAAAACATCAAAAGATAAGAAAAGAATGAAAAAAATGCTGTGAAGAATTCCAACAACAAACAAAAACGGAAAACCTTTTCGTTGATGTGACCTTTCGACGGGGAAAGTTGGCGACGGGGTCTATAGCCCGAGTTACCATTTGCCGATCGCCCAAAACACACGCGAATGCTGTCGGAAAATTTATTAATTGAAAGAAGAAAAAAAACAAACATTCAAAGAAGGAAGAGAGAAAAATCCATAATGAAAGCGACGCACTTCTCTTCCTGTGCAAAATCTGATTTGTGTTCATGCGAACGAGATTTTTTATCTCCACTATACAAAAAAAATAAGACGAGCCGATTAAAGCGTACACAAGATAATCGCTTACATGAGATTTTGCACAAATTGCGCGCGTTACAATTTCACGCACACGCAAAACGAGAAATAACACAATTACACACACGCGGACAAATATACATTGCATTGAGAAGCCATATAAATATATAAACATAATACATATATATACATATATATACATATATATATATATGTATAAATGCATATATATATTATATATGTATAAATGCATATATATATTATATATGTATATATAATATATATAATAATAATATTAAAGATTATTTAAAAAAAACAATAAAGAAAATGCTGAGCGCAACAGAAAACGGAGTTTGATCAAGTTAAAGAGTACACGACACGCACACATAATTAAAATAATAAGAAGTGAAATAATAATAATAATGAATGATCGTAAAAGAATTCGTTTGACGAATTATCGCATTTTTTTTTGCGTCGTCAGCGTCATTCTAATTCCGGAGATGCAAATTTTGTTTTAATTATATTATTTTAAAAGCGATTCATCGACAAATTTGTTGATTAAATGACGTCTCTGCATCTTGAAAACCTCGCGAAATCCGCACAAAAATCGCTGTTAGTGAGAGTTGCCTCATACCCTCGTCGTTCGCGTCGATTCTTAATCGTGAATTTAAAATACACACTTTTAAGATAATAAAAAAAAAGTATATACGATTATTTCCCTATTTATTTTGTATAGTAAAACCTTCCGTTGGCGTTTCGTCGCGTTCGTGCCGATTTCCGGATGGAAGATAACGCCTCCTGGCCTTGTCGCGCTTAATGTTACGACTCTTACACGCTCTACTGTCCCCCCTCCCTTTCTTTTCTCCTCTGTTGGCCTCCTCGACAAAAATTCTCCTAAGAACTTCCTTGAAAATGTTTTGTTCTTAATTATCCTCTCTTCTCGCGGGTACCGCCCCCTCAATAACACACAACACACTCGCGCGCGCGCGCGAATAAACACACGCAATACGTACACAAACTTCTCACCACTTTTTGTCGACTAGGTGTTTAAAACAAACAAAAAAAATACAAACTGTGTATGCATTTAAAAAGAAAAGGAAAAATTGTAATAATATTAATGATAATGATGATGATTGTAATTTATAATTATTAATATTTAATATGTAAGAATGAAGAATAACGCGATAATGTTCAGAGATGTGAGAGAATTCAGAAAGCGTCGGTTTGTGTGTGAAAGAGAGAGAGAGAGAGAGAAACTACAGGATAGAGGCAGACGCAGACGCAAGAGAGAGAGAGAGACGAGGGAAACCGTAATAAAACGAAAAAAATAAGAGCGAGCCCATTATTTCCCTTTCGTCGCCACAAAATTAAAAAATAAAACTATTCTCCTAATCGCAAGAGAGCGCGTCCTGCGATCTCCGTCTGACAAATCATTGAAGAAGAAAAGAAAAACCACTGGACGCTATATAATTCGCTGCGAATGTTTATAAACGTTTTTTGATAACTCTCTTCTACTTAATATCGCTTCGTCGCAATTTACTACGTGTTTTGCAGCAAAACACTCTTACCCCCTGCTCACCCGATCGATTCATTATTCAAACAGGAGAATGAGAAAATAGTAATCCACCGATTATGTCAATTCTCGATATAATTGAAATTTCTTTGTTACCACTCCTGAACACTATTATTCACCGAAAAAAAGTAAACTCGACTAGAAGAGTCAAGAATAATAAGTACGATGACGATACACGATTTAAAAAAGAATTTTTTAAAATAACCATAAAACGAAACCATCTTAAAGAAGAAAAAAAAAACAAAAAAAAATGTACTTTTTTGTATCTCGTAGATAGTGACTGTGTGGAGGGGGCTTCTCTTTTGTACGTACCGCACACGAAGCCTCTAGCCTCCGGAGTCACGTAATTAATATATTATAAATATAATTTTCATTCGTTTGTATATCGAAGATAACCTGGATGGTACGTGACAAAGAGAGATGACGCAGCACAGGCATAAGGCAAAGAAAATAAGCCAACTATCGTCGACGATCTATACAAGCAAGATTAAACGTTATTATGTATCTAGTCATAGTAAGGCACACACAACAAAGCAAGAGGAACACTGGTTAAATAGTGTACGTAACAATTAAGGGTGTAAACAATTCGTACAGTTTTGTTACTTTTTTCTATTTTTTTTTTTTTATATCCTCTTCGTTCAGTGACGACGCATTGTTCGTGTGTTTGAGGTGATAAAATGAAGGAAGAAAAACGAAGTGAACGACTAAGAAGAAAGCACTGATATCTGCCGATGTGTGTCCAATTCTCTTTCGTTTTCTTTTTGTTACTTTCACAACTATTATAATAATAATACGATGGTAATTAGTTTCATTTATATCGTGAAGAATAAAATAAAAGAATAAAATATTATAATACAAAGAGAGAGAGAGAGAGAGAAATATAAATCTTCGTGGTGAAAAAACGAGTAAGAAGTTAATTTTGATTTTTAAAAAAATAAAATAATACGAAAAGAAAACACGAAACATCGTAAAACAAAAACGTAAAGTGAATTTAAAAATCTTGAAAAAAAAACGAATATGTTACAAAAAACAAATCCATCAACAAATTATCGTTTGTTACTCGTATACACGCTAATGTCATAATGTGTACAATATATCTAAAATTTTCTTCTTAATTTTTTCGTGATCGACCGAGTTTTTCGTCATACTTCACCCTGCAACAACTTGGAGTCCTATATATATATATATGAATATGATAATTAGAGAAACGAGTGAGGCCACGAGCCAATTATTGCTGCGAATAGCAGGGGAATAATTAATACTGCCTCTTCGCGATCTCTCGAATGATTTGCAAACGATTATAGCTTGAGGGAGGAGAGGAGAGATGCGAGAAAATAAAGAGAAAGAGCGAGAGAGAAACCCAGGCCAGCACTGTAAATTTTAAATCGATCGTGAAATAACAACAAAATAACGAAATTAATGAGACACGTCTTTACTGTTAAACGGTAGATAGACGAAGAGGTTTCATCACTTTTTTATATACGTAGGTACACGTAATATATTATTATTATTATTATTATTATTATTATATGAAAAGAAAAAAATTAAAAAATATTAATTACCATTATACGGTCTTGAATATCGCAGGTATTAGTCGTACGAAATACGCTTAATCTTTGCGAGTATGTCTTTGTATTATTTTTCTTCTCGTATTTGAGGAGACGTGCCTGCCAGTTTTTTTTTTCTATCTTTAGGTATTTTTTTTTTTTGTAAAAAAAATCGTTGAAACTCTCTTAAGAGTGTTTTTTTGAGAAGCGCCTGGAAAGAGAGAATCACTGTAATGAAAAATATTATAAAGATAGAAAGAGAAAGAGGGAGAAGTGTTAATGGATAAACCACCTTAAAAGCGCGCACTCTCAATCGGCGTTAACTAATCAGCTAAAACATTCGCAACCCCTTAATATAGGCCACGTTTCTCGGTGTAAAATAACTCGAATGACATCGCGATTTTAGTGGATAAAAATGATTATTAGGGGAAAACAAAGAACAAACGAACATACGCACACAGACAGAAATAAGGTCACTTAAAATTCCGAGTAGATTTTACATGGATTTGATACTAGAGCCTACTTTTCTTCACCTTATTCATTGATATCGGACAACCGTGTAACACGCGTTTAACTTTAAAAAAAAATCACAATATACCGAGAAGCGAAGGTCAATTTCGACTGTAGAACAAGTAGAAGAAGGAGAGAGACAAGAAAGCAAAACAAAAAATAAGAAGAAATTAAATAACGTATTCGTGCATATAATAGAGGATTAATATGTACTGTACGATAAAAAAAAAAGAAGAAACAAAAATCACAGGTTGATCAAGACATGCCGCGCGCGTCATCAATAATTATTAACGATCATTGTTATAAGTAAAATAGATAGACGTTTTGTTCGCATGAGTGTGCCGTCGAAGTGAATATGTGCGATGCATATGTCTAATAAAGATGAAAAATAATTGAACTTTTTTCGTTACAAGAGTGATGCGTGCACGCGCGTGAATGCTTAGGGAAGTGCGCAGCAAGACAGAAAGTATTCGAATGGATTGATAAGCCGCTCGGAAGATACCGACGCCAGAAGGTCACAAACGCCAATTAACTGTGTTTATGCCAATAATCCCCAATATTGCAGTAATGCTGAGTAAGTGCCAATATTTTATAAATAAAAAAAAAACGCTTTTAGCACTTACCGGGTAGTTGCCGATAATTATTGGTATTGACTCAAATGACAATCAATATTTGTCGATAATTATTGGTGTTACATCAAGGTAAATTTTTATCAGTGTTCAATGGTGATAAATACACGTGAGCCAATATTGGCCAATAATTATTGGTGTTTGTTACGCCAGGACCAATGATTATTGGAGTTTATTACGTCAGAGCCAATATTCGGTCAATAATTATTGGCATTTGTTACGTCACTGTCAATATTGGGTATTGATTATTGGCCATTGTTAAGTCAGGGTCAATAATTATTGGCATTCGCTGTGTTGGTGCCAATAAATATCGATGTATGTTTATCGTAAAGTTAATGCCAATATTTATGCACTATTTTGATGGTGACTCGCTCGATTGGCGCTTGACGACCTTACGGTACTGGTGACTCGATATTTTGCCGCTTCTATACTTAAAAGAAAAGAGAAAGAACGTATTCTGGACTCTCGACAAAGTAAAGAAAATGCCCTCGTTGCGTTGCCATTTTTTTCTTCACGTTGGCGAGGGAGGAGACTATTGCGAATACGGTGAAGTTGAAAGAGACGAATAAAATGGAAGATGTGGATGTGGGTGGACGACAAAATATATTTCCGGGAGCAAATACGACCAGCGAGTGCAGCGATGCAGTCGCAACCGCCGCAAGTAGAGCAGCAGGATGAAGCCAATGCTAAAATAGTCTGCGACGTATTTCGATATTTTTTATTATCGTGAAAACCCAACAAAAAAGATAAAAAATTAAAGGAAAACTAAATGAAAAACCAGGAGCTGGAGACTTCTTATATCAAAGGCGAATGTTATTCGGAACTGCGTCGGATTGGCGCAAGTGATCGAACCCTGCGTCCTGATCTTTCTCTATGCCAATCGATTCGTGTACAGACGCGTGACAATTCCAAAATAATTTAAACAATATAATATAAATCAGCATCTTACGAGAAAAGATAAGACGGGGAATAAAAATAGGGACCGCTGATCTACAAAATCAACCGAGAGAAATTCAAGATAAAGAAGATGGAAAATAAAACATCACGAGATTACTAAATAACAAATATGATACACATTTATACGTAAATATATTATTATTATTATTATTATTGTTATTATTATTATAATATTCATATAAATACATTTTAATAAAAAGCTGTCTTTGAATGGCGTTCGCGAAATAAATTATTTTTCTTTGCATTATCACAAACCCGCGAGGTCTCCAAATTCCGCGATTCGCCAACGAGCGAAGAAATAACCTTTTAAACGAAATAATAATAAATAAAAAATGTCTACGTCCCAAAAAGAAAATAATAATAATAATGACAAAAACGATAATAGATAAGGAATACTTCGTAACAGTTTAGTGTGATAATGAATGAACAGTACCATATATGATGTAAACGCATTAATAATGATAATGATGATGATAATAATAATGATAATAATAATAATGATAATAATTGTAGTAAGATTCGTTCATTCGTAATTGGCGATGATATAAAAGAAACGGAAACACATGCGATAACTGTAATACACTTTCAATTAATTAGCAACTCGTACAGTCTTGATGTCGTGAGTATTGTCAATATCGTTATTATTGTTTATCATTGTTATTGTTGTTGTTGTTGTTATTATTATTATCGTCATTGAACCGTATAATTAATGTGAGTGTGGATAAAAAACAAAACAAAAATAAAATGTACGTAGTAGAAGGTCTTTATCGATATTATCTACTTATTGTCATCGTCACCGAGGGCTAACTGCATTTCCAATGTTTTTTCGGTAGTTTTCCTTGGAAATTGAGAATTAATCGAGGTTTCTTCGAAAAATTCATTTTTTTTCTCGAGCATCGCCTGTCTAGATACTTTTATCAAATTTTCGGCTGATTTTCGAGCTTTTTCCACCTCTTCGATACTCTTCGGGGCTTTGAGATTGCTAAGAATTGTGGCTTTCAGTGTTGTATCCGAATTTTGGGATTTTTCAGGATTCGGTTGTGAAATTTCGCTGTTCAAGTCGACTTGGATTATCGATTCGGAGTTTGAGAATTTTACGGGTCTTTCGCCCCAAAAGCCCTCGACCTCCCCGTTTTTGTATATTATCTTATTGTCTGCGTCGAATTTTGTCATTTCGGTACAAAAGTTTTTCATTTCTTGACGTATGTCACTGATTTTTGTGGTTATTACATCGTCGGCTATTTTTACAGAGTCACCACTAGATTTTTCAAAAATTTCTACTTTTTCCATAACTTTCGTACTCTTCTTAGATATTACTATTTCTTCGTTAAGTTCTTTACTCTCTGTATCTTCAGTCTTATAAATATTGTTAGAATCCTCAACTTCGTCAATAACTTCGACGAGCTTTCGCATCGATTCGCCAATCGTCACTGGTTCAGGGTTTTCAAGGCTTTCGTCGCTAGATTCTTCGTCCTCTGACGTCGAATGGTTGTAAGATGAATTTATTTCATTTTTAGACTCGAGGGTTAAAAGATCTTTGCTGTGTCGAATTTCCGGTAAACTTTCATGGTACTCCTCATCATTTTCAGTCGATGATATTTCCGGCTCAATGCGTTTTCTTCTATTCATGAGGGCTTTAAAAAAAAATCTAGCAATTTGTATTTAGAGGATAAATTTAAAAAATATCTTTACCTTTAACACTGTCGCTAACTTTTTTCTGCTCAGCCGCGATCCATCGTGCACGCTCCGCCATTTCTTCCTTTGGACCACCTCGTTGCCTGAATCGAAAACGTTAACTAATTAATCAATAAAAAAATGTTATTAATCAACCGTTCACTTCAAGCACGATAAATTATTTTCATATAATAAAAAAAACTGCGGTTCGGGGTAATAAATATACCAAGCTTCGGCGCAAGCGCGATCCCTCGGAAACACCGGTCTATCGTCGAGATGTTGCAGATTCTTGCATTCCAAAATCATATTTTTTCGATAGTTCTGAATTGATTTTATCACAGGATTTCCAGTTAGCGTGACCACTCTTAACGAAGCCATCGATCCCAAAATCTATATTTGGTAAAAGCAAAAAAAAACACAAGTGATTACAATGATGATTCAATAATTTGATTAATTAATTTTTGTAAATAAAATTCATGAACCTTGATGGTGCAAGGAGGGTCGATTCTATTGTGCGACAAGTCGAGAATCGTCACGGACTCGAGTAGTCTTAAGTGTTCAATATCCTCAGCCTCTTGAAGATAATTGTGTGACAGATTGAGAGTGCTCAAGCATTTGAGTCCATCGAGATTCTCGATTTTCCGTATAGTATTGTACGACAAATTGACAGTGTCGAGTTTTTCGAGTGCCCCGAGATTCTCAATTTTCTCAATGAGGTTGTGATGAAGATAGAGACATTTTAACTCGCTTTGATTATCAAGATTCGCGATCTCACGTATACCATTAGTCTCCAACCAGAGGCACTTAAGGCCCGTGTACTTGCCAAGATTTTCAATGAACGAAAAGCCTATAATGTAAATTATAACGAATCTTAACAAAATGTTTTATATATTTTCACCATCGATATCGAGCTTTCACCTCTTACCTCTGTAATGCAAATATAAAACATCGTTGAGATAAGGCGTCTGATAAAGCTTGTTCTCCTTGCAATGTTGTTTGATCAATTTCTCAGTCATCCTAAAAATGAATAATTCATTAATTAGCAATAATGTGTTGTTGTTATTAAGTTTTTTATCGATCAAATAAAGCGTTTGATAGAGATTTTGCTCCTTGCAATGTTGCTTTAACAATTTCTCAGTCATCCAAAAAATTAATAATTCATTAATTAGCAATATTGTATTCATATTATTATTATTGTTATTATTATTATTATTATTATTATTATTATTATTATTATTATTATTATTATTTAGTTTTTAAATTAAGATAAGGCGTTTGATAGAGCTTCTGCTCAATGCAATGCTACTTCATTAAATTCTTCAGCAATCCCTCAAACTCATGATTCTTTAATTAACAATAATACAGAATTATTATTCTTATTGAACAAAAAAGCATTGCAAGATCTCAAAAGCAAGATTATTCTGCCTGACGATTCATTAACCCGAAGGTAAGTGGTCAGTCAAGGATCGTGCGACCTTAGAAAATGGAACAAAATCCAGGACGACCGCTTGAAGCCAACCCGCCAGTAAACTAGCATTTTGCCGACAGATGGGAATGATCTTCGATGCGTCGCAAACGACGGTTTTATCCCTCTAACAACGCCGATTATGAGGACCACCTGTTTGACCGTGAATTCCCGGTGCAGGTGGCCAAGTTCGAACAGAAGTTCCCGATACTTTGTCAGTTTGTCGTACTGCGATGTTAGCCACGCCGAGAGTCAAGAACTCGACGATGTAAATCTACTTACTCCCGCAATCGAAGACACAATGTCAGACTTGTTTGATTTTATCTGCCTTGTAGCATAGTATATGCAAGTTTGAAAGCCGGAACTGTTGGGGGGAGGGGGGGGGCATCTTCCCTACTATCGTTGCGCCACCTGTAAGCGACGCAGAGCCCGAGCGTATGTTTGAGCCATCTTCGTCCTGGCTACCGATCGTGCACATGACTTCTCAAACTGCGAGTCTCAAAATAATAAAAGCATCAGTTGTTAATGTTGTTATTAATAAATAGGTCTCATTTATTGATCCTAAAAACATTACAGTGGCGACGAGGATAAAAGTATTATCGAGTAATAAAGGATTTCTCGTATATTTTTTGATTGTGTAAGGCGTGCGGGACAATGAGTGAGACTGAGAAATTGTAAAAGGGAGAGGGCTTGAGGGGCAAGAGGGAGCTTGAGAAAGCCAAGGCTGAATTGGCGGAGAAGACAAAACAGCTGACTGCAAACCGAAATCAGTTAGCGATGGATATGCAGGCACTCGGCGCGCAAAGGGCGCATGTACAAACAGGCGGTGGAGCACAGGGATCGCATAGTGCGGTTCAACAAATAGTTACGGCAAGGATTGGGGATTTGAAGGAATTCAACATCCAAGACGATTGGGCGCTATGGAAAGAAAGGTTGGAGCAATTTTTTTTTTTGTTAATGATATATTGGAAACAAAAAAGTGGCACTTTTGATAACCTTACTAGGTAGTGAAGGTTACTACTAAACTACGTAGCTTGTGCACGCCGATTGTTCCTTCAACCAAATTTTTTGACCAGCTAACAGAGCTGATGAATAACCATTTGCAACCAAAGCCAAGCATCATAACGGAGCGGTTCAAATTTAAAGAATGCCGCCAAAAGGAGGGCAAAGATAGTAAATCGTTTTTGACAAATCTTAAGAGATTTTCTACGTATTGTGAATTTGGTGTTAATCTTGACAACCGTCTTAGAGACCAATTTGTCTGGGGCCTGCGTAATGTGTCGATCCAAAAGCGTTTGCTCGGGGAGCAGGATTTATCATACCAGCGAGCGATAGACTTGACTCACTCATTATTATAGTCTGCATAATTAGAGTCTGCATCAAGGGACGTTGCCGAAATCGGGGCATCGCAGAGGAGCCAAGCGAAATCGATCAACTTAGTAGAGTTAGAGCGAAAGTAAGGGGCATCCGAGTAGTATGGCGCCGTTGAAAGTGAAGTTGAAGATTCAAGAGTCGGAAATTGAATGTGAAGTCAACACAGGGTCAGATGTAGCGGTAATATCGAAAAAAGTTTTAGAGATGTACCCAAAATTGAAATCGACGGAGTTAAAAGAGACAAGTCGTCGTTTCAGATCGCATCCGGGTCATTCAATTATACCGGTGGGGGTGTTAAAGGTCGAGGTTAAGTACAGGAAGGCGAGAGAAAAATTGGAATTGTTCGTCTTGCCGGGTCATGACCCACCGCTTATCGGTCGTACTTGGATCAGTGCACTTAGAGTATCAGTAGCGGAATTGCTAGAGGGAAAGGAAGAACCAAGTATCGGCTGGCTGAGTAATCAAGGTCAAAGGGACATGAATGCGATTATTGACGAGTTCAATACGGTTTTTTTCGAAAAACTGGGCAAATATATACGGAGAAAAGTTCGATTGCACATTAAGGAGAACGTCACACCGGTTTTTTGTAAGCCTCGACCCATACCGTATGCGATGCGTGAAAAAGTAGAGGTCGAATTGAAACGTCTTGTAGAGATGGGAGTTTTGAAACCGGTGAAGAGTAGTGACTGGGCAACTCCGATCGTACCGGTACTAAAAAGTAATGGTCAAATTCGTTTATGTGGGGATTACAAAATTACGGTGAACCCTCACATAAAGATAGATCGATATTCAATACCGCGGGTTCAAGATCTGCTGTCATCTCTAAACGGGGGTAAAATCTTCACGAAAATCGATCTGCCGCAAGCATACCAACAGGTGGAGTTAGACGAGGAGTCGAAACCATTAGTTACGATATCCACTCCTAAGGGGCTATTTGCGTATAATCGATTATGTTTCGGTATTGCATCTGCACCCGGACTATTTCAAAGGGAGATGGAGCAGATATTAAACGGATTAGAGGGAGTTATCTGTTTTTTCGACGATATTCTGATCTCCGGTCCAACGTACGCAATACATAACGAGAGACTGAGAACAGTGTTAAGTAGATTGCAAGACGGGGGACTGACAGTAAAAAAAGTGAAATTTAAGTGTGGGAAAGACAGTGTAGAATTTCTGGGTTATGTGCTAGATAGTCCAGGAACTCACGTATCGAGAGAGAAAATAAAAGCGATTATTGACGCGCCACCGCCCACTGACTTGACTCAATTGAGGGCGTTCCTCGGAATGATGAACTATTATGCGAAATTCATAAAAAGCTATACGAAGATTGTTAACTCACTTTATGAATTATTACAGAAGAACGCCACTTGGAAATGGAATAGCACATGTGACGCGGCGTTTCGGACAGCAAAACGGAGCCTAATTAATTCGAAAGTGTTGGCTCATTATGACTCAGCAGTGCCAATTAAAATCTCTTGGGATGCGTCTCCATTTGGCCTGGGCGCGGTGTTATTGCATATACAGAGTAGCCGATTTATCTGAAGACATTGAAGTATTTCGAAAACTACGCATCGGATCAAAAAAGTTCTCAATAAAATTTGTTCGCCTGGAAGGGGGTCATCCAATGATACCAAAGTCGACCCCTCACCCCTACCCCCTGAGGTGGGGCGAGGGCAACTTTGAAATCGTAAATGGGAACCCCTATTTTTTATTGCAGATTCGGATCCCCCATAAAAAAATAAGTAACTTTTATGTGAAACATTTTTTTTCGATTCGTGATAGATGGCGCTGTAATCGCAAGAAAGCTGATTTTCGCGAATATCTCGAGAAATTACATATCGGATAGAAAAAAGAAAAAAGACATGTTTCATTTTTCAAAAAGCGATACGAAACTCGATCCACCCTCCCCCCCATCCCTACCTCATTGTGGTGAAAATGGAAGTTGCTTCAAAATCGTGATTGGAAAACCTTTTTTTTTCCTAATTTTTTGGGTAAAAAAGTTTCACCAATACGTCTACGGTCGTCGTTTTGTCTTGGAGACGGATTACAAGCCATTGGTGTATACTTTTGGCTTAAAGCAGGGCTTGCCACAAATGTCGGCGAATCGGGTACAGAGATGGGCCGTATTGCTGTCAGCTTACGATTACGAGATTAAGTATTAGCTGCGCAACTAAGTTCCCGCTGTTTTTTTTATCACAATGCAACTTTATTGTGAAAAAATGTTTACAAATGAATCATTCAAAATATTGCCCATCGCTAGCGACAACTTTTTCCCATCTTTCTGGCAGAGCTCGAATACCGTCACGGTAGAAGTGTTCGTCTTTTGAGGCTATCCACGAATCAAGCCATTTTGAGATGTCTTCACATGAGCTGAACTGCTGATTAGCCAGACCATGTGCCATCGAACGGAACAAGTAATAATCGGACGGCGCAATATCTGGGAAATATGGCGGGTGGGGTAGGACTTCCTATTTGAGGTTTCTAAGTAGGTTTTACCGTGTTTGGCAACGTGCGGCCGAGCGTTGTCATGGTGTAGAATCACTTTTTCGTGCCTCTGCTCGTATTGTGGCCGCTTTTCGCGCAGTGTTCGGCTCAATCGCATCAATTGAGTTCGATACCGTTCCCCAGTGATGGTTTCGTTCGGTTTCAACAGCTCGTAATAAACAACACCGCCCTGGTCCCACCAAATGCACAGCAAAATCTTCGCTGCGTGAATATTCGGCCGAGCCGACGACGTAGAAGGATGACCGGGCAGTCCCCATGATTTTGTTCTCTTTGGGTTGCTGTAATGAATCCATTTTTCATCACCCGTAACGATGCGATGAAGAAAACCCTTCTTTTTTTGCTGCTGGAGCAGTCGTTCACAGGCGATAACACGACGCTCAACGTCTCTTGGCTTCAAATCATAAGGAACCCAAGTTCATTGTTTTTGAATCATTCCCAACGCATGCAATCGCTTGAAAATGGCTTGGCGGGTAACTCCTAAGGCTGAAGCAAGCTCTTTTTGCGTTTGGCACGGATCCTCATCGAGCAATGCCTCCAATTCAGCGTCTTCGAAGGTTTTTGGCCTTCCTTCACGCGAACGGACGTCAACATCAAAATCACCGTCTTTGAAGCGACGGAACCAATCACGGCATGTTGTTTCACTTAGAGCAGCATTTCCGTAAACTTTTTGGAGTTCTCGATGCGCTTTAGCCGCCATTTTATTTGAATGAAAGAAGAAAAGCAACACTTCCCGCAAATGACGATTATTTGGCACAAAATCAGACATTTTCACACAACCAAAAGTATATGACGCAAAACAAAATCACTAATGTGTCAAAGCGGTTTGTTTACCATATATCTAAGCTTGGTTCATGACATTTTGGTTATGTCCCAATCGACCAGCACTTACTACTGGAGCCATCTCTTGAAAAACAGCGGGAACTTAGTTGCGCACCTAATATATAAAAGGGGTTGACAATGCTCGAGCAGATGGTTTATCTCGAATTTCACTAGTCTGTGGTGATTCGAACGAGGATTTAAAAGAAAAAGAGTACACGTATCTGAATTTCGTCTCGGGCGAAGTTAGATCAGTTGATGCAGAAATGGTCAGAAGAGAAACGGGTTTGGATGCAGTTTTGAGTCAAGTCAGAAACTTTTGTATGAATGGGTGGCAAACTGTGGTCAATGATCAATTAAAACCGTTTAAAAATCGGGAAAGAGAATTATCGGTTGAAGAGGGCTGTGTGCTATGGGGTCATAGAGTAATTATACCGGTGAATTTGCAAAAAATTATCCTAAGGGAATTGCACTGCACACACATAGGCATAGTGCGTATGAAGGCAATGGCGAGATCGTAAGTATGGTGGCCGGGCCTTGACAGTGACATTGAGAGAATGGTCAAATCCTGTGAGTTGTGCCTAAAGTCAGCGGATAATCCGCCTAAAGCTTTATTGCATCCTTGGAAATGGCCGGAAGGTCCTAGTCATCGTTTACACGCCGATTGACGGAAAAATGTTTATAATCAGTATTGACGCATTCTCGAAATCGATCGATGTTAAAGAACTTAAGGATATCACGACTAACGCGACAATGAAAGCATTCAGAGAATATATGTGTACCTGGGGAATACCTCTAACTTTAGTAACGGATAATGGCTCGAGTTTTTGCTCTAAAGAATTCCGCGAATTTTTACAAGCTTGTGGGGTTTAGCACATACGTACGGCACCGTACCACCCAGCTTCAAACGGAGCTGCCGAGAACGCGGTGCGTATTTAAAAAAATAAATATAAATTATTGTTAAAAGTCGGTAATTCAAGACACGAGGCACTGTGTAAATACCTATTTCAATATCGAGCGACACCACACTGCACGACAAATTGATCTGTTAAGACCTTTGTTGCGGAAGATGGTCGAACAAAAGCAAAACCAAAAAAAATTTTTCGGAGGAATCGTCGATCAAGTTTTAATCGCAACGAGATTGTCATGGCAAAGGATTATAATTCAAATTCATGGCGGAAATCGCGAGTACTCGAACAGCTTACACCAGTTACGTATAAGTTGAGTACAGATGACGATCGTATGTGGAAGCGTCATGCGGACCAATTGCGTAGTTGTAATCTCAATATGGAGGAAGGGGTGATTAAAAAGACTGTTAATAATGTGTCAATAGCACCTGAGGGAGCTGTGAAATCGAAGGTAGAATCAGAATTAGCATCAAGTGTCAGTGATTCGCCATTATCGAATAAAGTCATAGCGAAGACAAGTGCAACAGAAATAACTAGCGCGTCAAGTGTACCGGTGTTACGCCGTTCCGCCAGGGTGCCTAAACCCAGACTGACTTTGGATCTGTAAATGTATGAAATAGAAGAACAATGTAAAGCGCTAAGCGCTGTGATATTATTTGTACTTGTATTAAGTAGCAGAAAGATGAGAAACGTTAAGGGCTAGAGTGGCATGTGACCCACCAAGGAAAATTATAAAGAAAGCGGGTATCACATGTAGCAAATTAAGTTGAAGGGAATGTAGCATAGTATATGCAAGTTTGAATGCCGGAACTGTTGGGGAGGGGCATCTTCCCTACTACCGTTGCGCCATCTGTAAGCGACGCAGAGCCCGAGCGTATGTTTGAGCCATCTTCGTCCTGGCTACCGATCGTACACATTTCTTCTCAAACTGCGAGTCTTAAAATAATAAAACCATCAGTTTTTAATGTTGTTATTAATAAATAGGTCTCATTTATTGATCCCAAAAACATTACATGCCTAACAGTGGGAAACGAGTTGTTCCAGTAATTAGACATTTCTCGGTTCTCACGAAGAACTCTGTATCCCCAAGGGCATAAGGCAACAATGGCGTCTTATCTACACCCTAAGAGCGTCGAAGGTGATAATACGACACTGTTAGAGCCGCATTGCGACGATGGCCACAAGGCAGAGCCAGCATATTTGGAACGTTCAGAAGGAATATGCATGAGTGTCTCTGGCGATTGCTTGAAGCCCCTGCATCTCGTGTCAGGAACCTACATACATATCGTCTGGCTGCGGTGGACAAGCGTTTTGATTACACCATCCTGAGGCAAGCAAAAATGAATGCCTCGGTCATTGACATTAGGCCGGGTGACTGAAAGAACGCAAGAGACTTGCCGATATGTCGAAAGACCAGCTGTTACGCTTAGCGACCTTTATCATGTTCTTACGCCGAGGACAGATTTAAGTTTGCTATTATATGGAATCAACCGATCCCATCTGTCGTCCTGACGGACGCGAAATTCCTGTCTAGGAGACTCCGCTACCCTGTGGAGGAACGTCCCAACTAGTAAATTTTCATATTTATGTACAAAATGCGAGAGGTCATTCGTAATTCGCATATCGTTACATGCTACACCGCGGACTTATCGGTCGTGCCAACACTCCACATCAAGATTACACTTTCATTATTATTATAATAATTATTATTATTACATACAAAAAGCAATATGAGCCCTCACCCGATCAGCCCTGTAGAGCTATGTCTCACCTATAGGACGGGCAGGTGGTGTTCATAAATCATTTTGCCTGACTGCTTCTCCAACCGAGAGGTAAGCAATCATATCTGTCCAAAATCATGTGACCTAAGTATTCGGAGGGAATCCAAGCTGAACCACATTTATCATTATTATTGTTGTACTTGTTGCTATTATTATTACTTTATAAAGAAACTTTCGTTTTCATGAGCATTTTATTTCCGCTATTTTCATGGCAGAACACTTAAAAAATTTTTGCAACATCGAGAAAAGTGGTTCAGAAAAAATGTCTAAATGTGTGTATGTATGTGTGTGTGTATGCAGACATTTAGATTTTATGCGATTTTGAATTTTTTGAGAAAATCCTGTACACTTTTTAACTCCCGAAGTTTTTCAGCAGTAGCGCTAATTCCGTCTTCATAAATAAATGTTTAAATATTTCACGAAATCCTTCGAAATATTTTACGAAACAAGCTAAAACTTTAATCATAAAAGTAATAACATTCAAGGATATTTAGAAAAAAAATGTATGATAATCGATTAAGACATCAAAATTTTATACAACGTTGCATTTTTATATTCATAATTACCGAGGCTTGTTATATTAAAAATCCAGTGACTCGTAAATAACTTGAATAATTGATTTTTAATTGTGTTACATGTGTTACGTCGTAAGTTCTCGTTATTGGCTACAATTTTCGTTGAAATATATTGGAGCAATTAACATTTTTTCATTAAACTTTAATTTCAACCATTTTTCGTAACAAGAATGCAAAGTAGAACTTTTTACATTACTTTCTTATTATTTCCTTTTTTTACAAAGCCATCTCCACGAGGGTTAGTCAATTTTGGGTTATTGATAAAGGAAGCTGTGAAGCTCATGGCTTTGTGAAAAACACAAAATAATTAAGAAACATTGTTTCTCAAAGTAGTTTCTACTTCAAAGTAGAAACTTCCTACTTTGCATCGTTATTATAATTATTATCAAGTTTTGAGTCGATAAATGACTTTTAACTGTCAACTAAAACTATTTTGTTATTTCCAATATTCTCTTAAGAAAATCTCACCTCACTCCATGTTTCTTCTCATCGAATTCGTAGACTTTGTCGTCGACGTAAGTTTTCTTTGGCTCGAGGGAACTCTCAAGGAATATAGGATCATCGGAATCACCGTCGCTCTCGGAATCTTGCGTATTCACGAGGTAGTCGTGCACTTGACTCGTGTGATTTAATTCAATCTGACTGGAAATGATTTCCTGCTTATCCACATTAATTCTAGCTTCAAAGTTGGTAATGGGTAACTCTCGGATGCTATTTTCCGTCGATGGGCTTGACTGTAACTCGACGTCCAGAGCGTTAAGAGCTTCGTGCTTCTCTCTCTCGATCCTATCTTTCTCTATAGCGATTATCTCAATTGTCTGCAAGGCATCGTCCTCGCTTGAGGGACGCTCCGATAACTCGGAGAGCTCACGAAAGGCTTCGAGACTTTTTTCCATATGTAAAACGATGCACTGTAAAAAAGTAAAATAATTTCTTCATTAAAATACAATTTAGTCAAAATAATAAAATAACGTTTATTACATTTTTTTTGTTAATTCTCATCATTTCTATGACGATCAATAAAAAATATACGAAAAATGTATCTCAAAGAGATTTCAAAGAATTTGCACTGGTGAATAAAACTTGATCAACTTTAAGGATATACTTGGCACTAAAAAGAATCCATAAAATAGGACTTAATGTTTTTTAAAGACATTATTACCATTATTATTATCATTAATCAATTAAATTATTTTTTGAGCACTTTGGTCACGATAATATACTTAATCGACCAATAGTGGTAGACAAATTAATCTCAAGGAGATTCTAAGGAATTTCTATCGATGAATAAAATTTTGTTACCTTAAACCTTAAGGGGACACTTAAAAAAAAAGTTACATTTTCAAATAATTGAAGCAATTGTTCTTAAAATACGAATATTTAAAGATCGAACATAACTATTCAACAGTAAAAATGATTTCGTTGATGTTTAACATTATAAAAAACTATAACAATGAATTTAATCATTTTTTTTTTTCAATGAATCATTTAAGTAAATACGAATATATAAGAAATAAATCACCGCGACCCGTATTGTGTTAAGATTTAGATTAGAGGTCAGAGAGTAGGTCAGGGTTGGAAAGATAACTTTTTTACCTGACTAGGGAAGAGAACGGGAAGGACAAGAGTGCAATGACGACGGAGACACGGGAACGGTATTTCGTCAAGGTGGTCTGCGTAGCTCTACGACTTACCCGTCGAGTGTCACCTCAATGATAAGCGCATCCGCGCTGTATTCAAGTGTCGAGTGAAAAACGTAAGTAAATTCAAACTCGTCCAAATCGACGAACAAGAAACAGTCAGAAAGAGGAGGGAGGGGATAAAGAGAGAGATATAGGAGTGAAGAGCAAAAAGCGAAAACTCCTCGTATCGAGGTGAAAGAGATAGAGACTTGCGTAAGAGTGTCCGCCGGAAACGAAGCTTGCTAGCCGATAACCACACTCACGCACATACACAACGTCAAACAGTCTCATGGCAACCGTTGAGAGTGCGGCGCTTGTTTGTTCGATCGAATCACTGAATACCATATTCTCATTATTATTTTTTTTCTTCTTCTTTCTTATTTCTTCCTTTTTTGTCCGAGGCTTTTCTGGCGCGATTCATCCATCGATGATTCCTTAAGAGGAGGAATATACCTCGAATTTTTAGGTACATCATACGTACGGGCTTGGCCAATTTATTTCTAAAATTTCGTATAAAAAATGAAAATAAAAAAATATTTTTAAAAACGAGTTTTTTATTTTTTTATTTCAAAAAATTTAATTTATCGCAAAACCCGTATGCTGCATTTTGAAGTACGCGTATACGAAAAAGTGTTTGAACCCTAATTTTAATATCTTTAATTTATTATACATTATTATCGGAAAAAACACTTATTTTCTCTTCTCAAATAGACAATCATTTTTCTACTAAACATAAGCGTTTAATTACCTGAGGTTGAAAACAAAAAAAAACAAATGTTTTCCCTTTAAAACGGTGCTAACTTAGGCTTTGAATCATGCGTAATACGATAGCAACTGTTTCTTGTATTTTTTAGAATACATTTACACTGTACATAGACAAAAAATTTAATTTAATCATGTTTGAAAAATATTTTATTTCGTATACCGCCCGGCCATTTTCATCGCTTTAAAACTTTCGAAATTATTTAGTTGTCATTCTTTTTTCGTACCGTTCGTTCGAAAAAATTCCATTCAGCAGTATCGTTTCCTAAATTTATGTTACCTGTCGCACACATGTATGACAGTACTTGATCTCGACGTTAATTACGTCGCATGTAAGCACATCGATTACTCATCCTACTCCATATTTTGAAGTATATGGCCACGAATCAATCAAGTACCGTCAAAGTTCACGATTACGTTTACATTTGTCAGATTGTCTACCTTAGTTCTTGAAGCTGTAGCTATGTTTTTTTTTGTAACTCAGAGCGAGGTTTATTCAAAGTGTTCTGTACCAATCGATGCACCGATACGTATCATGTAATCAACGAATGCAACTTTCGAAAATGGTCTCATGTTCATCGTCATCGCGAACAGTTCGATCACAGCGTATAGCTCTTTCCTATTTGCAAGAAACCCATAGCGAGACGCAAGTACACATCAAACATTCGAGAATTGGTATTGTTTACGCTCCCATCGGACGCTTTCGTTGATGAGAATGTCGGATTAACTTCACGTTATGCGCGATTATTGCAACGAAGTTGTTTTTATCGGTCAAATTCCACAATTGATGTCAGACGCGTCAAAATCCAAACGATTCGACAAACGTACACTGTACAATAGAAAACAAAGAAGACAATTTAGCAAACACCAATCTACAATAATATAAGGAGTTGCTTTGGCACCAGATAATATTCATTTGTTGAATAAATTCTTTAATCATCTAATTGATCACAGCATGCGTACCTTTCATTATTCGATCATGTTCTTACGCAGCTCCTATTGTCACTCGCGCTCACGAATTTCGTTCCCTCCTCTGGACCACAAAAAATACTCCAATTGAGGGAATCTCTGTCGTACTTGAATAACGTAGCTGGAACCTATTAGGGCCTCGCTAGAAAAATCCATAAATGTGCCCAGACAATAGAGATGCATATCTAGGTTCGGGAGTATACGGCTCTACCGACCTACCTACCATTCGCAGATGTCCTTTTCAAGCGGTTTCGCTCAAAGTCCTCCGACGTCATACTGAGAATAATCGTTGTTTCGTAGCGATGTACCGTAAGCAGGTGACTGATACAAGGAGAGCAGATATCTCACACGTGGTAGGTGTAAGCTGCTCTAGATATAAGACAAGCAGACAGTCGACTGCCGTGATCACTTTAGGCCGTAGCGAAGTAGGTGGTGTGCTGAGTCGACGGCGTAACGTGTTCGTTCGTTCAGGATACGCTGACCTCGCTGTCTCCGGCTTAATCCTTCTCGCCTTAATGGGCGGCGAAACCTCCATACTTACACAGATGTGTTGCTTCTTTTTCACTCCGCCGTATCCGTCATACTAGTTTAACTTCTTTCGCACTGATAGGTGGGGTACAGAGGTTTCACCTCGCCTTAAGGGGAAGTAAACTTTTACTCCACCGTGAGCGCCATACTAGCCTAGCTCTTTCGCCCTCATGGCTGGAGTTAGAGGTTTCGCCTCGCCTTAAGAGGAGGCGAAACACTCACTCCACCGCATCTAATTTTTGGAACACTCTTCCTCATTCTACACTGAATTGAATTGAATGAAATTCGGTCAGTAAACTGCAAAAACGCAAATCTTCCTTGTGACAAGCGTAGAATTATTAAAAGTGAAAAAGAATATATAGATTAATTATCCGCAGTTATCTGTAATAGAAAAATCACTTTTTATAATGATTTCGGGCACAAAACGCAAAAACGCTGTTTGTCACTCGGAAACCAACACAAAAACACACACGGTACACCCGTTTGGATTGCGATTTAGAAAGGAAAAAGTACCTAAACTGTGCACGGAACTATTGTTGATAATCTAGAACAGGGGTCTCCAAACTACGGCCCGCGGGCCACATTCGGCCCGCGGACAGATTTTGGACTATTTCACTTTTTACCACCGGCAACAATGATAATATGGTTTTGGCCCTCGGAACTTACTGGAGTAATCAGTATGGCCCTAAGGCTGGAAAGTTTGGAGACCCCTGATCTAGAACAATAAATCCACGTGATGTGGCCGATAGCTCAGCTGTACGAAGGGAAGACGAAATATCCGTGACAGCAAAAGAGATATAACTAGTATGGTTTCGCCTCATCTAAATTCCGTGAGAGGCGCTGGTAGCAATTCATACAGCTGCATCTCTCGCACATCGGTTGAATGGTGTCAGACTATCCTCTACCCTTAAGGCGAGACGAAACCTCCATATTTACACAGATGTGCTGCTTCTCTTTCACTCCGCGCGTGAGTGCCATACCAGTCTGTCTCTTTCGCACTCATGGGTAAAGTTCGTCTCGCCGTAACGTGATGTGATAGACGTTTCTGTCATTCTCTCTCACTCCCTCACGATCGCCAATGGTGGTATCTCACTCGCACTCATTGTGGCTCAGTCAGTATCCTACATCACAAGGTAAGTCGTCCTGATACGTGTTAGTCAGGTTAAAGTTAGGTTCAAATATCGTATAAAGTAGGTAAAATCTTATCAAAGTTTTCGGTACATTATAAATCAGTTTATTAATACACTTTTCAGGTAAAAATATGATCGCAAGGGGACTTTACGATGGCGGCACAGAAAGGTCCGGCGTGCGAGCACAGTGAAATTATGTACGTCCGCACATTACTGCTGCCGAACCGTCGAGACGTTCCGACAGCACGACGTGCCAAACCGTGTTCGCATGAATAATGTATCTCAAAATTAACCATTTGTCTAATACCTGCTGTAACAAGATTACCTTAAGGGTGCGAGCGTACAATACCAATGGAACATCGTAGTAAAGTACCGCACCCGAAGCTGAAATGCACCAACACCATATACACTTTCGTCATAACTGACTCATAATTGAAAATCTGTAGCCTATAACGCGTTGAGTATCTTCATTCTCTTTCTTATGTCATTTAAGGTCTAGTTCTTTCACGAACATTGCATTTAAATGAGTATCTGATTTAAAAATATGTAACTGTTATAGTGCAAACCGCAATTGCTGCGCAGACTGCAAACATACGGTAACAAATTTCAGGCTGGAGCACCGAACATTTTGATGAAATAATACTTTGTTCAAAATTTAATACGTGCAATAATGACAGAGTCGCATACCGCGAAGCGTATATAGGCGTATATAGGCAATGATGATGATGATGATGATGATGATGATGATGATTTTTTTTGAATGGAGGGAGGAAATCTTCCATAAGACACCCTGGTGGTTGCGGGTAGTGTCAGATTCTTACTAACTAAAAAAACCCCCCCTCTCTTCTCTTTTCGCTAACGCACTCCGGAAACCGCATTTCCACATTACTTCGGTGTGCGCGCTGTCTGTGTAGGCTACGTTCTCACATCTGCATCTTTAGTTTCTATGATATTTCTCGTTGTTTTATACGTATTTATCCAGGTTTCTCTACAGGCCGTCAGGTTGGCTACGAAGGTATTTTTTTCGAACGCTTTCTGAAACAGCCATGTCCAGAAAGCGCCTGCGTGAGAAAGTAGTCTACTTCCCCATATGGGCGGCTTATCCAGTCTCTGATTTCGGGCATCAGGCTGTGCGTCCATCGCCCATGGAGCCCTGTAACCCATCTGTGCTGCCATCGTCTCATCAGATCCTCTTTGGCTTCATTTCGGTCCTTCCCGTTGTATTTCTCCGCCCTCTCCTTCGCCATGAGATCGATGGGAGGTATCCCAGCTATCACCCCTGCAGCTTCCGCGGAAATAGTCTGGTAAGCGCTAATTACTCTAATCACGATATACCGCTGTACACGTGTGAACCTACTTTTTACTTTCTTGACGTCCGTTCTTTCGCTCGAAATGGAGGCTGCGCATAGAAGCTGGGAGTGCACCACACTTCCTAGCCCCCTTCTTTTCGAGACCCGGGCCTCACTTATGTTCGGCATTATGCCGGTTAGTGCCGTGACTGTGCGTTCTGCTTTTCTGATTGCTCTTTCCAGGTGATTGGCGAAATTTAGTCTCGTGTCTAGCCATACGCCTAGATACCTAATGGCTGGGCTTGGCTTTAGCTCGATACCTTGAACTATGAAGTTGATAGGGCTTATTTTCCTCTGCCGTGAGTATCACAGCTTCAGTCTTCGCTGGAGCCAGCTGTAATTTTCTCCCGCTCATCCACTGAGCGACTCTCTCCAATGCCGTGTTCCCTCTGCTCATCGTCAGGGATTCGGTCTTCGCCATTACTACCATAGCGACGTCGTCCGCAAAACCCACAAGCGTTACGCCTTCCGGTAGTGCCATCTTCAGGAGTGAATCATAGAGAATGTTTCACAATATTGGTCCTAGGACTGATCCTTGTGGCACTCCGCTATTGATTTTTTTTCTGCACTCTTCCAGTTCTATTTCTCGCTCAGCCAAGTACGACGTCATTGCTTTTATCAGGCTTTTATCCATCTTTCTCCTCCTGAGTTCTTCTAGTATTATCTGCCAAGATGTGCTGTTGAATGCATTTTTCACATCCAGCGTAATGACAGCGCATAAACGTCTGTTACGGCTCGAGTAATTTGCAGTCTCCTTTGCCCGATCAAGGACTGCTTTGATTGCATCTACGGTTTGTCGACCTTCTCTAAATCCAAACTGTTTGTCTGATAGGTCTTCGGTTCTCTTGAGTTCTTCTTTTAACCTTGCTGCCAGCAGCTGTTCGTACAGCTTTCCTTCGACGTCGAGGAGGCTGATGGGTCTGTAGGAAGACGGTTCATCCACGGGCTTGTCTCCTTTTTTCAAAAGGATTAGTTCGGCGCGTTTCCATTCTGTGGGAAAAAGCCCCGCATTGGCTAACCGATTATACACACTCAGTACGTAGTTTGGACGTGTTGCCACCACTTTTTTAATTATCTCCGGTAGGATTTTTCCCGGGCCGGGGGCTTTGTTCATCTTTAGCTTATAGCTGGCTTGTTGCAGCTTCTGTTCGCAGAACATTCCACCAGAAGACGGGTGGTTTCCCTTGGATGGTGGCTTCACGGGGCATTGCTTTGTCGCTGATGCGAGCCAGAGTCTTGCTGCAACCTTCGCTTGTAGTCGTGTTCTCCCCCTCAGCGATTTGCTCAATAGCGGTTTTAAGCTTACTCTTATCGAGCTTTCTTCGATTCCATCCCGTACAGCCTGTCCTGCGCAGCGAGGGGGCTGGATCATTTTTAATCTCATACAGGATATACTTGTGGTCATTTAGAGACTCCTGGTCTAGTACTTCCCATCGGCTCGTTTCCGGGGCAACGTCTTCGGTGGATAGGGTCAGATCTAGGATAAAAGCCTGATTTAGCCGTTGAAAAGTAGGCTTATCGCCCCTGTTGGTAACTACTAGTTCATTTTCTGCTATCCATTTGGCGACTCCTTCCCCTCGACGGTCCGTGTAAGGCATACCCCATTGTGGCGACTTTGCATTAAAATCCCCCCCAATGATGGCAGCTTCTTTGTTACTCCTAACGCGGTCTCCCATTTAGCATAAGGAGCTTTCCAGCTCCTGCATGTCTCTGTTGCCAGATAGGTAGCAGCTATAGATCGTGCAGTGTGGTGTTGTGATGTAGACGAAGCCATCTCCACTTCCCTGTCTGACCGTTACTAGATTGTCGTCCAAAATCTTGATGGCGTAATCGATTCTTTCATCGTAGACCCAGTCCTTTCTATTACTGATGGCCTGTTGGTTTGACTCGCTCACTAGCAGCACACTACCATTCACCTTTCGACCTGTGTACAGAGCCATGTCCATCGCAGGTCGACTTCTGTTGGTGTTAATTTGGAGAATAATCACAGCTCGTTATTAGCTGGTTTCCTGCCTCTCCCGGCTGTCAGGTCGAGCCTTCGGACATGTCTTATGTCCAGTTTGGTGCCCATCTTGGTTGCACTGCACACAGTGAGATTCGTTCTTGCAGCTTGCTACTTTGTGCCCGTGCTTCCCGCATTTTAGGCATAGGTGTTCTCTGTCGGGTCCGTTGCACTGGGCTTTAGCGTGGCCATAGCTCCAGCACCTGAAGCACTTGGTCTCTTCTTTCCTTTCGATCATTCTGCAGGACATCCAGCCGATCTTAATCCTGCCCAGTTTGTTCAGGCTCTGACCCGTACTGCCTGCTGCTACGACGGTGATGTTCTGTCTTCTTCCGTATGCTGGCCTGAGGGCTCGAAGTTCGAACGTATCTGGGCCTGCCCCCGTCGCTCCCAGGATAGCCGTGCGCACTTCCTCTTCTGTGGTTGCGTCGTCGAGATCCCTTATATGGATAACGCGCTTCTTCTTAGTGAGAAGTGTCGTTGTGGCTCCAGTAACTCTCTGCCTAATTACATCGTTGAGAGCTTGCGCTTTGTCCGCTCCGTTCTTGATGATGAAAAGAACTTCTTCCTTTTTGGTCATCCAAATGCCCTTGACTACGGCGCCCGTCTCATTCAGATCAACCGATTCTCTCATCTTCTCCAGGGTCTCCGCGTAGGACTTCCCTTCTACCGTGATGACGCATCATTTCGCTGTCTTCTCCCTTGTCTTCCGGGCTCCATGTCTCCTTGATACCTCCTGACCTGTGTTTTTGTACCTGCAAATACAAAGCCAAAGACCTTTCTCAGAGCCAATCCGAAGTCCCCTTCCGCCTCAGGCAGTGCTACGATTTTGTTCTTGTACTCAGCTGCCCTTTGCTTGACTTTTTCTGCCGTTTTGAAGATGGTCTCGAGGTTTGGGTCTTCGTTGCGTGTTTCTGAAACGATGGGGTAGCAGACTTCTCTGCTCGACTGCGAGATCGCACCCTCCTCATCCGGAAAGCCAATTGTCTGGAACATAAGGGCCACCTCACCTGGCTTTTTCTTTTGCTTAAGCAGGCCTTCCTGGCCTCCAAATTTGGCTATGGCTCTTTTAATGACGCTACTCTTGTTGTCCAGCCCTTCGTTGCAGAGTACAATAATCATCGAGTCGTTAGGTGCGTCCCAGAGCTGTTGCCGCTTGACGTTGGTTACCGTAAAGATGTCCTATTCCCATTCTGTGTCTTGTACTCTCATGAATGTTTCGAATGTCCTGTTCAGTTGATTCACGTGGTGTGGTCGTGAGGAGAGCGCGGGAACGAGCCACCACTTCTTTGTGTAGATCTATCTCGACGTCTAGTAGCAACTAGAAGTTTCGAGACCGTGAGTGAAACGGTCGATCGGGGGAGTCAAAAACAATCGACGGCGATCGAGGTGCTGCGCACGCGCAGTCTGACACCCGCCAAAAAACTACCGGGCTATGCAGGCGGGCGGGGCATCTCGGCGTCAGTCTTGCAGAAGTTGCATAGTGACACCGACACATCTCGACTACGCAAAAAGACGCGGACGCCTCTCGGCTACGCACAATTACACGGACGCCTCTCGGCTACATATTAATTAACAATCCGAGCTCAGTGCTATCACACGCACCAACTATTCGTGGCCAGGCGATTCATACACAAGAATAGCAAACTATTTAACAGCCTACAACGGCAAATATTAACCCGTGGCACTGGTCACCGCGTGGTTACAGACACACACATACCGGTCTCGATCCACACATTCCTTGTATCGTCGTTCTTCGAGGAGGTTTTTTTATCCAGTACAACTGGATTTTTCCTCCTCTAGGGCAATAAACGTTCTGAATTATTGTTTCCCCCAACTGAGTGTATCATTTGTAAGTGAACCCAACCACCATCGAAGAAAAACAATCAATTACGGGATAGCGACAATTTGACGCTGTCTTCGACGCAACATGTCCCATCTCCTTTGTACTTGACTCTCATTTCCTGGAGTTTTCTGGCTTTCTTGCACTCCTCACACGTGGTAGAGAGTGCCGAGCGCAGAAGACTTACTTCCCCTTCGCGCTGCCTGTGCAGGCTTTCATTCTGTCGCCGTAGTCTCATGATTTTCTTCTTTTCCTGCGGGGAGGGTTGAAAATCGTTTTGTCTGGGTTTGCCTACCTCTTCCAGCCAATTCTGAATTTGGCTGTCTTGGAGAAGCTCGGCCTGGTTCGAAAACTTGCTCGATAGTTCTTTTATCCCCTTCTTAGCGTTGCACGAGTCTTTCACGCCGTCTCTAGGGCCTTAATGTCTTTAAACATCTTGTTTAGGATCTGTCTCATCTTTAAGCCACTTGAGTCGTGTGGAGGCTGGGTAGCCTTAGGTGACCCGTCAACTCGCTTTCTTTTGCTGGTCTGCGTAGACATCCACGAGCAGCAACTCGGGACTTCCTGCGTCCGGTAAAGACATGGCACGGTTTCGTGGAGGTGTCCTCATCAACGTGTCTCTTCTGGCAAATGGATAGTGACTTCGAATACCTTCTTTTTATCCACTAGCCTGGTCCCTCACCTTGATCGTTTCACAGTCATTGGATGACGATCCAGCGCTGCCTGCTTTACCACAGCTGACCTGGACCGGTACTAAGGTATCCCTCCTCTGCACCGTAAACTCCTTTTTCTTATTGTCGTCTCCCATATTTGGTTTATTTTCAGGGTGCCTTCCCCTAGGTTTGTTGTAGGAGTTTTTCTTCCCCTCGCTCCAATTTGGTCCGCAGAAGCTATCTTAATTCACCTCTATCCCCCGGCTATGCCGGGTAGGACGTTTCCTTATCCGCCACCTGGGGACGCGCTCTGTAGGAGGAGGCTCTCCCCAGAGGATGACGACAACAACAACAACAACAACAACAACAACAACAACAACAACATCAACAACAATTGTTATTAATATTTGGTCTTTAGAATATATTGGGTCTGGGAAAAAATTCGTGGCGTTTTTCCCGATAGATGGCATCAATTGCAAATAAGTCAGGAAACACAGATCACAGCGACACCACTATACGCTCGTTGGAAAGGTGACACTTCGAGCGTTACTTTGAGAGTATAAACATCGAAATTGGTGCAGTGGTTGGAAAGTTGTTTGCGTTTGAAAATGGAGAAAAATAATGAAAAATTGCGCTATATTTTGCAATATTATTACGACAAAAAGAAGAATGCTGCGCAGGCTTATGAATAAATTTGTGCTGTGTACGGTGAAGGTACTTTATGAAAATCTGCTGCGCGGAAATGGTTCGGTCGCTTTCGTTCAGGTAATTTTGATGTGAAAGATGAGTCACGCTCTGGTCGTCCAATCACTGAAAAAGCTGATGAAATTCTTGAAAAAGTCCAGCAAGATAAGAATATTAGCAGTGTCGATATTGCTATGGAGCTAGGCATTGACCACACAACTGTTTCGAACCATTCACACAAAGCTGGCTACAAAAAGAAGCTCGATGTATCGGTTCCTCATGAGTTGAGCGCGAAAAACATGGTAGGCCGAATTAACATCTGCGATGCGGTGCTGAAACGAAATTAAATCGAGCCATTTCTGAAACGTGTCATAACCGGTGATGAAAAATGAATCACGTACGACAATCAGAAGCGTCAAAGATCGTGGACCAGGGATGGAGAGCCGTCACAAGCGTTCGCGAAGCCAGGATTGACGGCGAAAAAGATGATGCTGTGTGTGTGGTGGAACTGGAAGGGAATCGTCCACCATGAGCTACTTCCAGTTGTTCAGACGATTGATTTTCAACTTTAATGTGGACAACTAGAGAGATTACCCCAAGCAATTGAAAGAAAACCGCCCGAATTGATTAATAGGAAAGATGTTGTCTTCCATCATGACAACGCCCGACCACACACTTCTTTCATGACCCGTCAAAAATTGCGAGAGCTTGGTTGGGAAGTTTTGATGCATCCACCGTATATTCCAGACATAGCACCCTCTGACTACCGCTTCTTCCGATCTCTGCAGAACTCTCTCAATGGAATAAAGCTGCTTTCAAAAGAAGCCTGTGACTACCACAGGCTCTACCCGAAAAATAGCGAAACATTGTCGATAATAATGGAGCATATTTGGT
Source organism: Cylloceria caligata (assembly GCA_963942595.1). Taxonomy (NCBI): domain Eukaryota; kingdom Metazoa; phylum Arthropoda; class Insecta; order Hymenoptera; family Ichneumonidae; genus Cylloceria; species Cylloceria caligata. Next base: position 18,662,758 of record OZ012705.1, read on the forward strand.
TTAAATAAATTCATTTTCACACTATAAGAAAACCAGTTGAATGTTACTAAAAAAAAAGCCACGAACTTTTTCCCAGACCCAATATTAAACATAGTAATTCTAGGCAAACGACCGTGTAAGTTTTACATTTTTTTTTATATACTAGTCGTACAAGTATGAAATGCGGATTTTTCTTCTAAAAAAAAAACATCTTAAATTCGGAAGAATGATAAAAAGTGCTTTATTCAAAGTATGCTTCATCGCTTGTTATACATTTTTCCCATCTTTCGGGCAATTTGTGAATACCACGCCAGTAAAAATCTTCACCTTTTGCTGCGAACCATTCATCGAGCCATTTTTTCACATCTTCGTACGAACCAAAGCGCTGCTCAGCAAGTGCGTGATCCATCGATGCAAAAAAGTGGTAATCGGAAGGAGCCAAGTCTGGTGCCTAAGCCGCATGGGGTAGAACTTCCCAACTGAGTGCTTCCAACGTGTCGCGAACCGGTCTTGCCGTATGTGATGAAGCATTGTTATGAAGAAAAATCACTTTGTGTTGCCTCTTTCGGTATTCTGGCCTTTTTTCAAGCAGCGAACGGTTCAAATCGATCAATTGTTTTTGGTAACGTTTAGTATGAACCGCTTCCCCAGGTTTTAACAGCTCAGAATAGACCACGCCCCTCTGGTCCCACAAAACACAGAGCATCGTCTTTCTGCCAAAGCGATTCGGTCTTGCGGTCGATGTGGATGGTGCGCCTGGGTCTACCCATGATTTTTTACGCTTGAGATTATCAAGACTATACGATGCAAAAACGATTTCCTTTTGTACCGAACGAGCAAAATGTCACATGTGTTTTTGCACTTTTCCATTTGCCTGTCGTTCAACTCATGTGGTACCCATCTGCCGGTCTTCTGAATTTTTCCATCTCTCGTAGTCTATTGGAAACAGCTTGTTCACTAACGCCCAATTGCTCGGCAAGTTGTTTTTGTGTTTGCGAATCATCTTCGTCCAACAATGCTTGCAAATCCACATCTTCGTATTTTATTGACGGCTTTTCACGTTCCTTGTTTGCAACATCGAAGTCACCACTTTTGAAACACCGAAACCACCATTAACACGTATTTTGCGATGAAGCATATTCACCATAAGCTTCTCCAAGTAATCGGTATGATTCAGCAGCAGTTTTCTTCAAATGAAGACAAAAAATTAATGCTGTCCACGAAGGCTCTTTGTTCGGTATAAATTTCGCCATATTGAACACAACAACACAACACTATGCACACACTTTTCCAATTTACCATTCGTGTGCATCTGACTCTTGTTGATGACACAACAAAATGGCGCAGTGTCAAATCTTTATAGTATCAGGAGTACAAATTGAAAATGCGGGATTTTTTTCTATTTTTGAACGTTTATTCTGAAAAAATGGTAACAAATGAATTATTCAAAGTATTGTCCATCGCTAGCCACAACTTTTTCCCATCTTTCTGGCAATTTACGGATACCGTCGCGAAAAAATTCGGCCGGCTTGGCTGCTATCCAGTCATCGACCCATTTTTGGGCTTCTTCGTAAGAATGGAAGCGCTGGTCAGCTAGGCCATGTGTCATCGATCGGAAAAGGTGGTAATCGGAAGGAGCAATATCTGGGCTATACGGCGGGTGGGGTAAGACTTCCCATTTCAGCGTTTGTAGGTATGTTTTGACCGGCGCTGCAACATGTGGCCGAGCGTTGTCATGTTGCAAAATTACTTTGTCGTGTCTTTGCTCGTATTGTGGCCGTTTTTCTTTGAGTGCGCGGCTCAAACGCATCAATTGAGTTCGGTATAGTGCTCCTGTGATGGTTTCGTTCGATTTCAATAGCTCATAATACACCACACCCAGCTGGTCCCACCAAATACAGAGCATGAGCTTGGCGCCGTGAATATTTGGTTTGGCCGTCGATGATGATGCATGGCCGGGGTAACCATATGATTTTTTGCGCTTCGGGTTATCGTAATGGATCCACTTTTCATCACCAGTGACAATGCGATGCAAAAAACCCTTCCGTTTTTGCCGTTCGAGCAGCAGTTCGCATGCAAAAAAACGGCGCTCGACGTCTCTCGGCTTCAGCTCATACGGCACCCAATGTCCTTGCTTTTGGATCATTCCGAGGGCTTTTATACGATGGGAAATGGCTTGTTGTGTCACTCCCAATGAATCTGCGAGCTCTTGTTGAGTTTGACACGAGTCTTCATTGAGTATTGCCTCCAATTCAGCATTCTCAAACTTTTTCACTTGGCCCGGCCGCTCTTTGTCCTCAACGTCAAAATCACCACTTCTAAACCGCACAAACCATCTCTCGCACGTTGAAACCGATGGAACATGACTCGGATAAGCCTCGGAGACCAATCGATGTGCTTCAGCAGCACTTTTCTTCAAATTAAAGAAGTAAATTAAAACTTCCCGCAAATGCTGTTTTGTTGGCACGAAACTCGACATATTGAGAGCTCAAAAAAACTATGAATTTGACACTGCGACAAATTGACACATACTGAAAATTAAAGCTATAAGACGTAGCTTTGACATGAACATAGTCACAGTACTGCCTGATGCGTATAGCGTTAGTAACGCCATCTGTTATCAAACCCGCATTTTCAATTTGTACCCCTGATACAAACTGCAATCGTGCGGCATCTGTTGTCTGAAATCCGCGTTTCATACTTGTGCACCTGGTAGATATAGCGTGAATGTCCGGTCAGCAGGATGAATATTGTTTGCAAAACACAACTCAGGATGTGAGATACGTGATCGCGATTGTAAGCGCGAAAATGGGAGGGCTAATTCAAATTTCGCATTTGCAAATCATTATAATTATCGGGTCTAATTGCTAGAACCAATTAAATAAAAATTGATTAAGCAACCCGATTCGGCAATTCTTTAACAAAAGAACTGTGTAAAATATGTAAATATATCTTCAGATGACTGAAAGTCGTTAGTCGAATCGAAATTCACGTAAGTGAGGCGTGACCATGACCTCGAGGCCCAAACACGAGTCTTCTAGGTGTTCGTGCCTCCCTTTTCTTGACCAACAACCAAGAATTACGTATATCAAGCTCTCACCGTTTATGTCGTATCTCAGTGAAGTACTATGTTTCTGTGTGTGTGCGTGTGCGCATGCATTGGTGTATGTATATCGAAGTGCTTGATCTTGATCGTAATGCATTATGTAATTGACGTCTGGTTCTCAAAAAGTAGCGATTGGAGGAGCAGACAGCGGTATCCTTTGAAAAAGAGCCTTTTGAAAATCAAATCGTTGCGGGCGGCCTCCTGTTATTCCTGGTATAGTATTGTATCCGTATTATACCCACTACGATGTATTTTTAGCATCGCGCAGTTTCCGTGAGGGTGGACGCCAGGGAATACTATCTGAATACACTTTGAATTCGGAAGCGTGAACGGATGACAGACATTCTTCGTTTTTTTTTGTAACAGATACTTTAATATTCTCGAATTTGGATAAGGTGACCTCGTTTCTAGCCTTCTTTCCTTTCTTTTTGTCGTATCATCATCCCTTCAACTCTTTAGCCTTGGGCCTATTGAGTCGTCTTTTTTTTTAAATTTGCCTTAGCTATGAAAGCCTTTGTACCGATCCTGAACGAGACAGTTCCCCAGTTGCGGCTGCTGACGACTTACCCTACGGTATCGCATTCAATTATAGACACTGCCCATACAGACAGCGCTGAGAGGATACGAGAAAACTTTAGAAAACTTGTATCGCCGATACAGCCGGTGTCAAAAGCTTTGCATTACACGTTTCTAAATAGTAAAGTATAATTACATAATCGCGATCTGATTTGTGATTCACTAATTTTCATCTTACTCATAGCGAATAGACACATTATACCTATATGATTGATTAGAATATGCAATTTCTAACTTTTTATACTTTCTTTTACTCTAACCCTGTCCGAATATAGATTTGAACTTAAAAAAATACCTCACGAAATTGGAGAATTGAAAAAAATTGTTAGTGATGCCTCACTCATAGTTTATATTCAAGTCATGAGGCTCCTCTTGAATAAACAAAATAATTTTCTAGCAATGCCAGTGTTTTTTTATTAATAAAAAAAAATGTGCATCGTGTGACAGCTCCATTTTTATTTTATATCGATACAAGGTGTTTCCCTTAAGGGGAGACGAAACACTCACTCTACCGCATCTAATTTTCAAAAAATACTTTGTCGTTCTACACTGAACAGAATTGAATGAAATTCGATTTGTAGGCGGCAAGAACGTTAACCTCCCGGGTAACAAGCAGAGGATTGTTAAAATTGAAGAAAAAATTACAGATTTATTATCCGCAGTTATCGGTAACGGAAAAATCACTTTTTACAATGATTTAGAAACCATAAAGTACTTAAGCTGTGCACAGGAACTATTGTTAATAATCGGGAAAAATAAATTCACGAGACATGGCCGATGGCTTAGCTGTATAAAAGGAAGACGAAATATCCATAAGTGCAAAAGAGATAGATCTAGTATAGTTTCGCCTAACCTGAATTCCACGAGAGGCGCTGGTAGTAATTCATATAACTGGCTCTCTCACATGCCCGTAGAGTGAAATGCTATTGTTTACAGTTTTAGTTACCCACTGAGTAGGTTTTGCCTCACCTTAAGGAGAGAGGAAACCTCTATACTCACACAAATGTGCTGCTTCTCTTTCACTCCGCCGTGAGCGCCATAGTAGCCCATCTTTTTCGTACTCACAGGTGAAGTATGGAGATTTCGCCTTCCCTTAAGAGTAATACTAAAATATTCCAATGATGATTAATCGGATGGAAAAATATCTCATATAAAAGTTATAGAATATCACAGAGAGGCCTCAATGAAATGATTTTGTGCTTAGTTCATTGAGGCATCCTCTAAATTTTGTTCACTATAACCATCTTTTTGTGAGAAGAAGGAATAAATTATTTTCAATTTAACTTGAGGTTGGAAGAAGAAATTAAATTTTTTATTTTTCCTTTTAATGAATTTTCAAAATTTTGTGGCATACCCTCTAGTACACCACAGTATAGAATGTTTCTGGTAATAATTATTTCGACAATCTTTACACTTTACACTTTGATTTTGACTTCGATTTTGACGAGATAACAAGTTGGTTCGGTAGACTCGATTTTGCCGCAACGTTAATTTCAATAATCTCTATTTTGATCATTTTGTTGGATCTTCAATAATCGTACAGCATCTACAGAAAATGATAATTCCTGAAAAGACTCGAAATGTATGGTCGTCTCATTAATTAGTATCAATCAGCAGGATGTAACAACGTAATTTTTAATAATCTCGATTCTTTGCAACGTTTTCACTGTAGAATAATTGTACTGTAAATATAAATTTTTTAAATTGAATTTGAACTGAAAGGACTTGCACTATATGTGGTTATCTAATCGATTATTATCAAGCAACAGCTACTGCAGCAGTGTCTGAAAACCCATTTGACAGCATGCACGTTCACGTGAAAATAATGCAGTAAATACGTCGATTTTATCTCTCGATTTTCATTCTTGTGCGATTCACGGCTTTTCTTATTGCACTTCGAGACCTGGAGCGTATAGCGAAGAATTGATGTGGATATATATTTCTTTCATACATGAGCGAGAGGGAGAGCGACAAAGAGGCAAAGAGGGAGTAAGAGTGAGAGAGAGAGAGAGAGAGAGAGAGAGAGAGAGAAACTGACTCTTCTTCCACAACGCAGGAAGTTTAAATTCCATTCAGATGTATGGAAAATCGCAGGATAAAATTTATAGTTGGCTATCCGCGACGAATCAGTGAAAATATAAACAATAAACCCGCGCCTTTCTAGCATCGTCCGTAGATAATCCACACACATCGAATCAGTCTCAGGGACGATGCTTCCATCCGTGCGCGCTCTCCATAAATTATTTATGAATTTTCCTCGCGTACGCCTCGCGCGCTACAATACAACCAAACAGAGTAAAATAATCTTCGCTCGACGGCGATCGGGAGCTTCTGCTCCTTCTTCTTCATCGACATCACATGCCAGGAAAATTTACGTCCTGAATTTCCGGTCTGTCGACAAAACCCTAGATTATTCAAATAAATTTTTTTTTATTCCAAGAATTATTTGAACCAATCTTTTTAATAGATCTCCGACATACAATAATAATTTACAAATTCAACCGATACGTATTGTCGTTTAATTCGGGATTTCGATACAAATGTTGCTACATTTTTTTGTAGGTAATGAATTTATTTTGAAATTAGTGACGATAAATGTTCTCGAGATTTTCGAGATGTTGAAGTACTTAAAAAGTCCCAAAACGTCGAGATATCATATTTAGAAAAATGTACGCGAGTCACACGCGCGCGCGCGCGCGCGCGTGTGTGTGTGTGTGTTTGCGAGAACGGGTTACTGGATCGTTCTGTAACTCTGCACACGGGTTGGGTCGCAACCCTTGTCGGTTTGCTGCAATTTTCACCCAAATCGCTAACGGCCATTTTAACGTTGCTTGAATTTTTCGAAAAAAGGATAAACGCTTTCTAACTTTAGGAAATTTTTAGCTATCGAATTAAAACTCAATAAGAATCTCCTCTACCTCTACAAGAATAGGCCTAAGGATAAGGTTGTTCGGTATTGAATTTAGCTAGAATCGATGACAGCGTTCAAATTTTATGGAATCATAAATTTTTGTAAGTTTTCGGAAAAAAAATATTTTTGCTCTAACTTTTATAAATTTTTATCCATCAAACTGAAACTTGGCATACAAATTTGCTAGGGAGCGAGGATAAATGGTCTTGAGTTTGGTGGGAATCGATCGAGGGGTTTAAGCTTTGTTAAATTTTCAATTTTATTGAAAATTTTAATACCACTTCTTCTAAGAGGAATTGAGATACCTATTATCCGTAGAGAAGATTCTGTGGCGAAAATCACGAGGAAACAATGTGCAAATTTAAAATTTGCACGCCTTTCGAATTGAATTAATAAGAAAATGAGATCAAAATCGAAAACAAGAATAAAATCGTGATTACAAACATAGAATTATTAAAAGAGGATATTTAATAGAAACTTGAATATAATTATTCCATTTTTCCGTCCTTATAAAAACTTTTGATTATGTGAACACTTTTCTTCCGAGTCAGAATACATTTTTATGTCATGATGCAGTCCACTCTCACCCATTTTATCGCCATCTGTTTGACGCGATTGGCTATCTAACGGAAATCTTCTTAATAATTACGAGAAAGTTATCGCGCGCGCGTGTGTGTGTGTGTGTGTGTGTGCGTGCGTGCGTGTGTGTGTGCATGGCTTCAAAAATGCAATTATTCGTACCTCAAGAATACTTAGAGTAGTTTGGGTCGCAATTTTGGTCTACAGGTGAGTAGTAATCCGCTTTTTGATTCACGTGATTTTCGACAAAATGTACGCAGACATTCAAATTTTTACATTTTGAATTTTTGTAAAAAAGGACGTAATCACGCAAAATTCTGTAAAATTTCGACTTTTATTAATTTCGGTCTGTATATCGGTTTGTACCGTCTGAAAACACAATAACTTTTGAAAGAGACTACTGATCACGATCAAACTCGGCTTGCATACTTCATTAACAAATCATAGTATTGATATTGCATTGCGGTACAATTGCGAAACTCCATCTGACTCTTTACCAAGTATAATAATTTTTTATTCAGTTAAAATGAATATAAAAATTATAATTGTCTGCAGATTTCTTACTACCATACAGATAATTAAAATTCAGTTATTGTCCAGCAATAAACTCATTCCATTATGAATCAAATTATATACAATTATAATAATAACAAAGTATTCAACAGAGATGGTAATATTGAGTAAGAAAAACGTTGAATGCCGCTGCCAAGAGCTGTGTATATTTACTTTTCATAGATACGATCCTTTATGCACTTAAAAAAGAAAAAGGTATAAAACATTTAATTTAATTAATTCAAATAATGATAATGGAAAAAAGTCCGAAAAAGATCCGGTTTCATTACCTGATCTTTGAGATGAATATTTTTCAATTACCTGTTTGAGGTTAAAACGCGCATAATGAAACATAATAATAGTATTTCATATTGTTGAGTAACCGAACATCATCGCATTATTATCATCCACTCATAATTTTATATTTTGTTCCAATATATTTATTTATTGTCGCTTGTATTGCAATCGCGTAATATTATTGCCCATTATCGGTGGCCCCTGTAGTGATGTAAACAGTTCGAGTTCGAGTTAGGCTGAATTTTCGTTACAGGCGCACAGCGCTTTTCTGCACTACATTCTCGATATGTCGAAGCGTGTGGCGAAGACGCGCTCTCTCGCTCGTTTCTTTGTTGCACTCTATTCTACTGACAGGCGCAAAAGCACTGTACATCACAATAAGAATCCAAGGTTAGGTTCACACGCGAGCTCGAACATGAAAGTGTGAAGCGTACGGTGACGCACAAGAATATTCAGTTAGATGTAGTACCACGCGTCACCGTTGGAGAGTAGGATGCTCCAGTTACCTGTCGGTAGAAAGTTAATATATTAAAAATTATTTGCTGTATGCATAATATCAATTTCAGAACGTTGATAGGTCACAAGATCATTTGTAACTTTATGCAAGTAATAAATATATTAAGAAAGTAACAAAGAGCCCATATGCGATTAGCGCTTTTCTTTTGTTGGTATTGTAGGACATTCAAAACATGTATCTATAGTCGAACGTTTTTTGAATTACAATCATTTCTATCCTTGCATACTTTATATGTGATGACAAATAAAAAATGAGCGAATCGTAACTGTAAAAAACACTCGAAGGTGACTGTATCATCGAATGAAAATAACATGCAAACCAGTAAACACATGACTCATTGGAATGGATCAAAGTTAATTCGTAAAGAAGATGATATCTAATGCGCAGCACGCGCTATTGGTACTGTTACGTTAAGTAGGTAACGATAGTTGGAATTCTTATCTGGAAAATTCATTGTGTCGCATCTCAACTATATCATATCGCACAGGAAGAACTTTCGGTTTCATGATACAAAAATACCTGTAGTACTACTATCGCACATGAGTTGTCGATTGAATCCGAGCGAAACATTCTTCAGTAATGCTAACGCACTTTTTCCACAGATCAAATTCGGTGATTCAATGTTATATAGGCAGTAGTTCTTTAATTATATTTTACAGAAAAATATTATTAATAGTAATCATAATAATAAAGAAAATCCTGTTATTTTATTTGATATATAACAAAGTTCATCGATTTCCTGACATCCCTCCCCCCTTCCTTTGCGTTTCCGTGTGCCATGCAGATGAGATGAACGACCTTAATATTGGCCGGTTGGGCGTTCCGGATGTCCTTAATTCGTCCGAGATAATTCGCAGAGTCCAAATTCCGGACCCCCAGTCATCGAGTAGACGTCTAATCTTTTCCAACGTCCACGATCTCTATTTGGTTGCCTTTACAGTCCGTTCACGGGGTCTTCGATTATTGCTGCGATGTCTATGGTCCAGTGGTCCATCCACGGTACGTGTAGTTAGGGAAGAACCGAATGCGATTCGCTCTACACGGAAAGAAAAAAATGATAACAGGAACAACAATTGTAGTATCTTCACCTAATATAACCAATAGTGAATATTTGGGGAGTGATTGTCCACGGTTAAGAATACTACGTAATTGTAATAAAATTAGTATTATGACTATACCAAGCTGCTATAACGTTCGTGTAGTTATCGCTACATTCCTACTCTGGTAATTTTTACCATAAATCTATTGTGATCCTTAAAATCTCTACGATCAGTAAATGCAACATTCGCAGTATAGTCATCGGTATACTTCTACATTTGTAAATGACACGTCAGTTGTATAGAGTAATGCTTACATGTACCCATGGTTAAATTTACATGCATTTTATAATATTTTCAATTACCAACAATCCATGAAATTTTTTCATCGTAGTTAATACTACTATTATTATTGTTCCGGTTCCATTTTTACTAAATTGTATAAATGAATTAAAACAAAATTATTTCGATAACAATATATATTGATTGATATTTTTATTGTTGATAGTCGGCCCAATATTTTACATATTTATTTCAAACAACTATTTAACATATTATACATATACATACTTCTTAACTTTATACATGTACATATACATATCACATCGCAAGTAGTTATATAATCTTGTACTTGTACGTTGGTAAAAACTCTCTCATATGTATGATATATATTTATATTAACGTGTGACAAAGTATCCGAGTTATACGCATCTGCGAAAACTAAAACAATGCAGCATGACTTACGTCATGCTTATAGCTTATTACTAAACTATAAGATTCCAGTCTTTCTCAACGTGTCGTGGGCTTCACTTCAAAGTAAATGCTCGTCGAACTTTTTAGATAATAGCATTGATCTATTATTCAGCTGTTACTTTTGCATCTTACACAATTCTTCCGCTTTTGTTCCAATACGCTGGTCTGCAGCTTCGTGATCGACTTAACACGTATAGGCGGTGTGGATAACCGTGGAAGCAATAAAACTAATCCGGTAATACGGCGTGGACGTTAGTTGTTCATGCCTGGTTCAAAACCACTAGTCTATAATAGTAGCGTAAACTACGAAACATGTAGAATTTACCGGAGACTATGGTAATTCGTGCCTCGTTTCTTGCTATTAGAAGGACAAAGCATATTTACTACACTCGATGGCACATTCGATTTCTTCCAATAAGTACATTTTACTATAGTGTATAGTAGATATTTCGTCAACTATGTATACGATTCAATGTACTACCTTACAATAGCAATATACGCAACTGGTTACAGTTATAAGAACAAGCTAACGAGTTGTTGTAACTTCTCAGCCTGTACAAGTTGAGTAAATAGTATCAGGGGTACAAATTGAAAATGCGGGTTTGATAACAGATGGCGTTACTAACGCTATACGCATCAGGCAGTACTGTGACTATGTTCATGTCAAAGCTACGTCTTATAGCTTTAATTTTCAGTATGTGTCAATTTGTCGCAGTGTCAAATTCATAGTTTTTTTGAGCTCTCAATATGTCGAGTTTCGTGCCAACAAAACAGCATTTGCGGGAAGTTTTAATTTACTTCTTTAATTTGAAGAAAAGTGCTGCTGAAGCACATCGATTGGTCTCCGAGGCTTATCCGAGTCATGTTCCATCGGTTTCAACGTGCGAGAGATGGTTTGTGCGGTTTAGAAGTGGTGATTTTGACGTTGAGGACAAAGAGCGGCCGGGCCAAGTGAAAAAGTTTGAGAATGCTGAATTGGAGGCAATACTCAATGAAGACTCGTGTCAAACTCAACAAGAGCTCGCAGATTCATTGGGAGTGACACAACAAGCCATTTCCCATCGTATAAAAGCCCTCGGAATGATCCAAAAGCAAGGACATTGGGTGCCGTATGAGCTGAAGCCGAGAGACGTCGAGCGCCGTTTTTTCGCATGCGAACTGCTGCTCGAACGGCAAAAACGGAAGGGTTTTTTGCATCGCATTGTCACTGGTGATGAAAAGTGGATCCATTACGATAACCCGAAGCGCAAAAAATCATATGGTTACCCCGGCCATGCATCATCATCGACGGCCAAACCAAATATTCACGGCGCCAAGCTCATGCTCTGTATTTGGTGGGACCAGCTGGGTGTGGTGTATTATGAGCTATTGAAATCGAACGAAACCATCACAGGAGCACTATACCGAACTCAATTGATGCGTTTGAGCCGCGCACTCAAAGAAAAACGGCCACAATACGAGCAAAGACACGACAAAGTAATTTTGCAACATGACAACGCTCGGCCACATGTTGCAGCGCCGGTCAAAACATACCTACAAACGCTGAAATGGGAAGTCTTACCCCACCCGCCGTATAGCCCAGATATTGCTCCTTCCGATTACCACCTTTTCCGATCGATGACACATGGCCTAGCTGACCAGCGCTTCCATTCTTACGAAGAAGCCCAAAAATGGGTCGATGACTGGATAGCAGCCAAGCCGGCCGAATTTTTTCGCGACGGTATCCGTAAATTGCCAGAAAGATGGGAAAAAGTTGTGGCTAGCGATGGACAATACTTTGAATAATTCATTTGTTACCATTTTTTCAGAATAAACGTTCAAAAATAGAAAAAAATCCCGCATTTTCAATTTGTACTCCTGATAATATTTACTTCGAACTTATTCACAAGTACTGCATTAGCTTGTAAGTTTTTATATACATATTTTACTACAGTATCAACGTTATATATTACAACAGCGAGTGTTATTTCAGATATAATTTGCAGTTATAACGACCACAATAAATGTAAAAATAACTAGGAAAAGATTACTGATGTCTTGATGTAATATCGACAACCTCATTTCTTTCCATGTAAGGACGCTTTGTATATATACGTTGCATTTTCTCTAGCCACGGTAGCAGGAGCTGGCTTGATCGAGACGAGAATCGAAACGGTTCCCCTTCTCCGACTCCAACTGGCAGTTAAGAAGAAAGAGAGGGAGTATCAAATAAACCACGAAAAATTGCGCCAAAAACTACTTTAGAAAGAAATTGAGAGCTTCGAGCCAAGCAGGAACATGGTGGGCAACATAACCTTCCAACGACCCCAAATATACTGGATGCATCGATAGCATCGTTAGGTGAATACACAGTAAGTTGTATGGAGAATTTGAATGCCACTGTGTTGAAATGTAACTATTTTATATTGTCAAGTTGGTCATGCGTCAAGGCTCATGTAAATCAGTCTTAAATTGTCCAGTTTTTTTTGTTAGTACACTCTATGTCTGGAGTGTAGATATAATGTTTTTTTCTGGTTCATGCTCGAAAGAAAAAAATCTGATGAAAAAGAAATTCTGACGAAAATAGCAACCAGAGAAGTGACAGGCCTGAAAAGAATGATGACAAGAAGTAAAATCGCCGCGCGTTTATAACAGTTGGTTTGTCGACTGCAAACGTAAATCACATAAATTTAAAGCGTGATTGCAATGGCTCGTGGTATCAGGACTGTGCCGCCACACAGCATATGACTTCTCACAGGAAATGGCTGATAAACTTTGTCAAATTTGAAGAGCCTACCATGGTCATGATTGGTGATGCTACTAAAATAAATGGAATTGGAATAGGCGATGTAGAACTGTAAAACTTTAATGGTAAAGAATGGTACGAAATCTTTTTTTTAAATGTTTTGCATGTACCAAAAATGACTTTCAATCTTTTTTCTGTTAGTCAAATGTTGGATAAAGGTTATGTCCAGACTGCAAATACAAATCAATCTATTTTTAAAACTCTCGATGAAAAAGAAACCGTAGCAATTGCTAAATGACACGGAAATCTATTTAAAATGGTGTTTCGTCGAGAAAACTTTGAGAAATGACTGCTGACTGCTTCTATTAAAACTTGGCACGAAAAACTTGCTCACGAGAATGTCAAGTATGTCAGAGAAATTTTGAATAAAAGTGGAGTCAAGTCTGTCGACGACTAGAATTATTATGTCTGTACGGGGTGTGTTTATGGAAAATAGCACAGAAATTCTCACCCGAAAAATCTGAAAGTTGCCGAAAATCCTTTAAATTTGATTCATGTCGATTTATGTGAAATGAACATTAAGTCTCTAGGAGGAGCCAAGTATTTTCTCTTGTTTAAAGATAATTTCTCACATTTCCGAACAGCATATTTTTTGAAAACGAAAGACGAAGCTACTTTAAAACTCGATGTTTTCATAAAGATGATAGAAAATCAATTCGGCAGAAAGATTGATTGCTTAAGGTCTGATAATGGTACCGAAATAAAAAATGCCAATACCCAAAAACTCTTGGACGAACTTGGAGTTTTTCATACCAGATCAAATGCTTATATACCTCAACAGAACGGACGAATTGCCAACCGTCAACTATGCAATTTTCATCATAAATCAGACTGGAACAAGCTCATTGGAAGGTGAAAGTCCTTCAGAACTGTGGTTTGGACGTAGAGTAGATGTCAGAAAACTGAGAAGCTTTGGATGTGAATGCTATGTCCTATTTCAAGATTAAAAACGAGCCAAGACTGAAAAGAAATCGAAAAAAGGGATTTTCGTAGGTTATGATTTGGACTCACCTTGCTACAGAATCTACCTATCTGATGAACGTGATATAGTCAGCTCTGACAATGTAATTTTTGATGAAAAAATTGGAGTCGAAAAACGCTACACTGAAATTGAAGTTCCACTGACAGAAAGTCAAAATAAAAGTTCAGGAGGAGAATCCGAAAGTTCAGAATCTGAAAGTTTTAACTCTGTAGACTCAAATGATGATCAACCGTCCGACAATTCGCGTCATGTTTCTGATGAATCTGGTGACTCGACTGTTCCGTCGATCGAAACCAGCCTGCATTTTTAAATCTGCGTGATCGTCGAATTTTACGAAACCAAGCAAATGTGGCCATGATGGAAGAATTTGAACACATTTCTGTCTCAGAAGCCTTGAAAGATGAAAAGTGGCATAAAACAATGTCTGAGAAATTCACCTCTCTAATCAAAATGAAAACCTGGGACTCGGTAGAACCTTCTGAGCAGGTAAAACCTTTGACCTGTCGCTGGATTCTACGCCAGAAGCAAGATAGTCGATTCAAAGCCAGGCTCGTTGCCAGAGGTATTGAACAAAAGGAATGAATTGACTATTCTGAAACATTTAGTCTCGTTGTTCATTATGTGTCAATTCGATTAATCCGCAGTGTTGCAGCTTCAAACAAAATGAAATTAATGACCTTTGATGTCAAGACAGCATTTCTGCATAGAATTCTAAAAGAAGACATTTTTATGTATCAACCCGAAGGTTTCAACGATGGCACTGGTCGTGTTTGTAAGCTAAACAAAAGTCTCTATGGTCTGAAACAAGCCCCGAAAAACTGGAACGAAGAATTCTCGAAATTTTTGAAGTCTCTTAAATTTGATAATACCGATGATGATCCTTGTATCTACTACGACAAAGACAGAAGTATGATACTCGCTTTATTCGTTGATGATGGACATATCGCTGGAATGAATGAAGATGACATGATTGAAATCTTAGACAGACTAAATCGAAAGTTCGAAGTCACTTTTGACACTGCACACGAAGGTCAACCGTCATATCACAGCATGCAAATACAGAATGGTCCGAATGAAATTTCTGTAAATCAGTCAAAGTACGCAGAGAAAATCTTGCAACGGTTTAAATTTAACGGAGGTCGCGACCCGACTCGTGTGCAAAGTTTCAGGAAGATTGATAAGATCGTTCTCGATATATAGCCTCTTAAAATTTCCAAGCTCATCACACACGTACGCACATTACCATACGCACGGAATTTTTTTCTAAATATGATATCTCGACGTTTTGAAACTCTTGAAGTATTCTCGCATAAAAATAAAACAAACAGTTGTTTTTTGTAAAGAATCATTTGTAGTTGGCGTAAAACATTTATTTCCATTTGTAGTTGCATGGAAAAAAGAAATATTCCTTTTCTGTTTTCATTTTCGTGCAACCACAATTGAAAGAAATTGAATTACAAGCGACACTTAAGGGTCGATTGTAGTTAATTACCCAGGAACTATAAACGATAAAAATTATATTGTTCAAACGACTACAAACGATTCTGATACAAAAAGGTCGTTTGTAATTAATCTCTGAACAACTAGAAGTGAAAAAAGCGCATTACAAGGAACTACAAACGATACAAACGCTTGTAGTAAATTTCTAAAAAAAATTTTTTTAACGATTTATATGATACATTAAAATACGATTGGGTACGGTCGGATCTTGCAGTCTCACAAACCAAGACAGAATTCTCGTATCCAACGAGACTTTGAAAGAATAATCGGTAATTGGGATATACAATTTTGCAATTGCATGGAAATTTAGTGATAAAACCGGCAAGCTCATAACAAAAAAACGTGTTTTTTCCGTTATTACGTATATGTCTGATCCATCGGAAAGTAAAACCGAGACAAAAATAGTCAAAATACGTGCGTAGTTGCGTAATCGAAACAGAAATTGGAGTATCTGGTCCTCAGAGATCCCACTCTACACTTCTGCGACGATCGCTCGTCTCTGTAATGTCGTCATAGCGAGCGGGTAACGAGCTCCGCGACGTACGGACGAACCGACGAATTCGAAATAAAAGAAAATTACCAATGTAAAAGTGAGTACAGACATACTCTCTGGGTGCGTGTTTACCGATATGTCGTGGAAAAAAAGGAAGAAAGAAATTATATATGATCACACGAGATACGTGTGATAGCAGTTAGCTCAACTGACATGTAGTCCTGAGAATAGCTGTACTTTCCTTTCGTGTGTGGTTTTCGAGTTTCGGCCTCTTCTCGATTCACTTGATTCCCAATATATACTTGATTATACCTTTTATGTAAAGGGTGTCCCAAAATTCACGCAAGATTTGAATTTTGCGCCATCTGTGCGGTAAAGTGTTGCCAACGAAAAAAAGACAGCGTGACAGCTGACAATTGAGGGTAATTAGAACTGGAGCGCTACACGAAAGAACAACGCGTTTTCATTGTTGAGCAATATTTTTTAAATAATGAAGGTTTGGCAGATACAGTTTACAATTATCGTACAAAATATAGTTGGAATAGTGATATCACTTAATCGACTGTGAAAAGATTAATTAAAATATTCAAGGAGACTGGATCAATTAGTGATCTTAGCCACTCTGGCCGTCCTTCAACAAGTCGTTCAAGAAAAAACCTCGAAGCAGTTTGTGAGAATGTTGCTGAGAGTCCAGAAACATCAATTCGGCACTGTGGTCAAGAATTGGACATTTCGAGAAGCTCTCTACAGCGTATTCTCACGAAAGATTTGCATCTTCATGCTCACAAAGTTCAATTGACTCAAGAACTGAAGCCTACTGACCACGCACAGTGAAGAGATTTCGTTGAATGGATTATGGAACAACAACAAGTGGATGCTGATTTTTCGAACAAAATCATTTTCAGCGATGAGGCTTATTTTCATCTTGATGGCTTCGTTAATCGTCAAAATTGTCGCATTTGGGGTTCAGAAAATCCACGGGTGATTGTTGAGAAACAAATGCATCCACAACGTGTCTGTTTGATGCGAATTTTGGGCTAGAGGCATCATCGGACCATTCTTCTTCGAAAATGCGGCTGATCAGGCAATAACAGTTAATGGTGCTCGCTAGCACGACATGATGATCCAGTTTTTTGTTTCTGAATTGCAAGATATGGATGTGGACGACATGTGGTTTCAACAAGACGTTACCACATGTCATACAGACCGAAAAACAATTCAATTACTGCATGAGTTGTTTCCTGGTCGTGTAATTTCCCGTTTTGCTGATCTGAATTGGCCGCCCAGACATGCGATTTAACGCCGTTGGACTTTTTTCTTTGGGGTTTTTTGAAATCTAAAGCTTATGCCATTAAGTCCACGACCACCGACGCCTTGAAGGAGGACATTGAGCGTTGTATTAACGGAATTCAGTCACATTTATGCAAAACGGTCATGAAAAATTTCGACAAAAGAGTGCATATGTGCCAGCAAAGCCGTGGAGACCATTTACCCGATATCCTATTCCATACATAACCCTATACTCTATACTTTATAAATCAATAAAATATTCACAATTTTTAATTAAAAACCTGTGTTTTCTATTAAAATTACTTCTTGCGTGAATTTTGGGACACCGTTTATATTTTTTCTTTATTTCTATTGTAAGACGTCATCACGCTGTCAATATTGTGCTGAAAATTATTCTCAAATCGGTGGTCACACAAGCCAACGCGCGTGATATGGACCTATGTATAAAAATTCAGAAGTTAGTTGAATACATTTAAATGTATTCAACAAACTGTAAAATATATCAAACAAATCAACGGCTCTAAATATACTCGGATTTATGGCATTACGGCTGCGCTTTAAAATATCACCAAATAATTAAAATAAAAATTCGAGTCAACTAAAAACTTCGAAACCTTACGCATTGTAAACTTTCAGATTTATGTGACAAAAGAATCAACGAAAGTGAAGACGTGTTCATTTCGTTATTATCAATTTATGGATCGAAGTAATACTAAATCTCGTGTCTCGACATCGCCGACGATTGTGACGCGTAACGTTACGTTAGAGTGGCATGCAGGCAGGTCATGGCTCATCCGGACTCGAAGCTTCTGCGACGCGCGACGTTATTTCGCTAACGCAATCGTTATACGGTAAAATGTACACGGTATTGGATTCTATTGGAATATCCTACCGTACAACATTTACGATAGTTAAATAACGAGCCATCAAGGAAATCGAAGGTGCGAGCGCTCGTCGTCAGCTACGGGCTTGTACTATATCCCTACAATAACGCCTTGACATTCGACGATATTCCGAGGTATTCTACCTCAGATATAAATGCTTCTTTCCACCGAAGGCGTTCTTTTCATGCGAAATACATTACAGATACGCATACATTTTACGGGTTCAATCACAAACAACGCACACCTCATTCTTAAAACATTTAGATAGAATCTCTGGAACCTAAGCCTAATATGAATATTAAACTACGGATTCTTGAATTTGATTACTCGTACACTCCGAACATATCGAGGAACGCAAAATGCTCGTTGAAAATGGTTCAACGGATCAAAAGTCAGCCGTAGCATTAAACTGTTGTTAATGTGATGTGACCCTCCCTTCCATTCACCCGGGCTTGGTCCGTATCAAAGACTGCGATCCAATCGTCTCTGAGTAGATTGTATTAGTTTCCGCTACCGATTACAGGTTCTGAATGTGTGTCACATCACCTTAACCCCGGCTACAGAAACAGCGCGTTCGGCATTACTTATATAATGTATGACTACCGGTACAGGATATCAACCTACGCGGTACGCTTGTCATCCTCAGAGATAACTTGAATCTTTATTACTAAGAGCGCTCCCCTTGACCCCCCTTACTGATCGCCCATCTCGATACTCCTACATGGCAGCGGTGGCGAGATATTTTTATATTTAATGTAGAGAGATATTATTATGTGTAAACATCATGAAAAATGCTCCTGGGTTTGGGTCGATAGTACAATGAATATTTTGTTACTTTAATCCTGTAATTATCTGATTGAACTTTTAACTCTACGTGAAAGTTTCCACTCGCCAAGAAATTTGGTTTTCATTGTGCAGGTTGGCGGCCCTGGTATAAGCATAGGGAACATCACTGCCAGGCGCGTCCCTCCATGTACCCGACAAAACTTTGCATTTTTTACATAGGTCCAGCACGCGCGCTGACTCGTGTGACCACCCATTTGCGAATAATTTTAGCATAATATTCACAGCGTGATGACGTCTTACAATAGAAACAAAGAAAAAATATACATAAAATCGAGCTTATTTAGGGATTCAAAAAAATCCGGAAGAGGTCGAAACACGAATACCACATACGAAAGGAAAGTACCGCTATTCTCAGGACTACATGTCAGTTGAACTGACTGCTATCACACATATCTCGTGTGATCATCTATTATTTCTCTCTTCCTTTTCGTCCACGACATATCGGCAAACACGCGCTCACCGAGTATATTCGTACTCACTTTTACATTGGTAATTTTCTTTAACTTCGAATTCGTCGGCTCGACGTACGTCGCGGAGATCCTTACTCGCTCGCTATGACGACATTACAGGGACAAGAGATTGCCGCAGAAGTGGAGAGTAGGACCTCTGAGGCCCAGATACTCCAATTTCTGTTTCGATTACGTAACTACGCACGTATTTTAACTATCTTTGTCTCGGTTTTACTTTTCGGTGGATCAGAAACATACCAGGTGTACAGAAATGAAACGCGGATTTTTCTTCTAAAAAAACATGTTTAATTCAGATGAATGATAAAAAAGTGCTTTATTCAAAGTATACTCCATCGCTTGTTATACATTTTTCCCATCTTTCGGGCAATTTGTGAATACCACGCCAATAAAAATCTTCCCCTTTTGCTGCATATCATTTATCGAGCCATTTTTTCACATCATCGTACGAACCAAAGCGCTGCTCAGCAAGTGCGTGACCCATCGATGCAAACAAGTGGTAATCGGAAGGAGCCAAGTCTGGTGAGTAAGCCACATGGGGTAGAAATTTCCAGCTGAATGCTTCCAACGTGTCGCGAACCGGTTTTGCCGTATGCGATGGCGCATTGTCATGAAGAAAAATGACTTTGTGTTGCCTCTTTCGGTGTTTTTGCCTTTTTTCAAGTAGCGAACGGTTCAAATCGGTAAATTGTTGTTGATAACGTTTAGTATGAACCGTTTCCCCAGGTTTTAACAATTCATAATAGACCACGCCCCTCTGGTCCCACCAAACACAGAGCATCGTCTTTCAGCTAAAGCGATTCGGTCTTGCGGTCGATGTGGATGGTGCGCCTGGGTCTACTCATCATTTTTTACGCTTGGGATTCTCAAAATAAATCCACTTTTCATCCCCTGTAACTATACGATGCAAAAAGGACTTTCTTTTGTACCGAGCGAGCAAAATGTCACAAATGTTTTTGCACTTTTCCATTTGCCTGTCGTTCAACTCACATGGTACCTATCTACCGGTCTTCTGAATCTTTCCTATCTCTCGTAGCCGATTGGAAACAGCTTGTTGACTAACGCCCAATTGCTCGGCGAGCTGTTTTTGTGTTTGCGAATCATCTTTGTCCAATAATGCTTGCAATTCCACATCTTCGTATTTTTTTAGCGGCTTTCCACGTTCCTTGTCTGCAACATCGAAGTCACCACTTTTGAAACGCCGAAACCATCGTTCACACCTATCTTGCGATAGAGCATATTCACCATAAGCTTCTCGAAGTAATCGGTATAATTCAGCAGCAGTTTTCTTCAAATGAAAACAAAAAATTAATGCTGTCCATGATGCTCTTTGTTCGGTATAAATTTCGACATATTGAACACAACAACACAACACTATGCACACACTTTTCTAATCTATCACTCGTGCGTATCTGAGACTTATTGATGACACAACAAAATGGAGCAGTGTCAAATGTTTATAGCACAAACTGCATTCGTGCGCCATCTGTTGTCTGAAATCCGCGTTTCATACTTGTACACCTGGTATGTACTAACGAAAAAAAAAATGTTTTTCTTGTTACAAGCTTGGCGGTTTTATCACCAAATTTCCATCCAATTGCAACATTACACACCCCAATTATCGATTGTTCTTTCCGAGTCTCGTTGGTTACGAGAATTCTGTCTTGATATTGTAAAATTAATTATTTTATTATATGTACATATATATATCAAGTTAGAATGAGGAAACATAAGTTGTTAGGTTTTCGCGTTAACTATATCCGTCTTTCTCAAAATTTCGTTCGCTCCTTCGTCACTCACTCATCACATTATTTCTTTGGCTCGCTTGCCTTCGTCAATTCACATTATATGATAATAAAAATTAATTTTGTAGAGATTTTCAACTTATCTTTACATTCGGACATCGGGATCGATTGATTGCAGGCTCTTTCTTTTAGACTCTGGGGCTCGCAGATTCTCAGACCTCGTTGAAAGTAGGAGATTTGGGTGATTTGGCTGGCCTAGCCGGTCCACGAAAATATGTATAATAATTCTCGTCCCATGAAAGTGTGAGGTCCTCGTTATTGAATGTGGAAGCGTCCTTCTCACTCGACGTCCCCAGAGAGAAAGAGAATGAGCGCCCAGAGCTTATTACCCAGTACACCTACTTTATGTGCTAGATCATGCGCGTTCGCGTATATAACATCTCGTTGAGTCCGATACATCGATTATAGCTCCTGGACTCATCGAAATTCGGCGCGAAAGATATAAATGGGAGCTACATAAGGATTCGCCTCTTACAATGTATAAGACTGCAAGATATAATCGTATCGTCTTTTTGTGTGTCACATAAATCGCTAAAAAAAACACACGAGCTCAAAAATATATTTTAGACATTAAAAGTAAAACGAGTAATTCAAACATTTGTAAGTATCCAGCGAGCTTGCAATACGTCCTTGGTTAATTTTTTCTGAATCGTCAGACGGATGCGTCTCTCGTTGCCTCAGATATTATAGAGTCGGAACCTAGATCCTTTCTAGATAACGATCACGATTTGCCAGTCGGACGACATTTTTCGCCCTCAAATGGTAAAGCCAGACTCCGAAACAGGCAAAAGAAAATCAGCTATCCACGCGAGATTCTTAGCGTTGGGTATTGAGCAAATGCAAATTAGATGAACGCGACGAATTATCAACGACAATACAATGCAACACAGTTTCTGCCTCGCTTTAGCTATAAAACCATCAGAGATCTCGTTACATCACTGCGAGAGCGCTTACCACCGTGACATAATTCTTCGTGACACGAACCGTTCAATATATAATGCGATCATTTGTGGCTACGAAACTTACATCATTCCATTCGCCTATTCTTTACCCAACTTATCGAAAATCGAGTGGGCGAAGGTGAAAATCGAGCCACGTATCTAACAAAGGCATGTGTATAACTCCATTTGCAATATGTTTACGTATCTCTCCCAAGATAGCGGAAAAATTAACGAGATCAATTTAGCAACATGAAACAAAATTTATTCATTTACTGTAATTGGGAGATAAAATTCTTTTTCCTCTTTTTTCTTTGTAATGATTTGAAAAAAAAACTTTTAATAGTTAGAGACCCACAGCCAGATTGTGATCATCCACTGCCAGATAAAACAACATTTATTCGTTTCATGTAATTCAAGATAAAATTCTTTTTCGTTTGTTATCTTCGTAACGATTTGAAAATAAACGTCTAATAGTTCTAAACCCACAGCCAGACTATGATCCTGCATAGCCAGACAGATAAATCACCATCATAAATATTCAAGAGAGAGGATTCATCGAAATGTTCCGTGAATTCCCACTGTTTTCCCGGTGAACGATTAAATCTTTGACCCAGGGAACGCAGCTATGTACATCCAGACGTCAATCAATCTTCTTTTACATTGGTCACCGTAGAGTAGATTACTTCGGCTCGGCATGTTGTGACGATAACAATCGAGCTCGCCCCATCGAGGGACGTGGCAACGTCTCGAATCAAGTATGATTGCCCTACTCCACTGACCAATAACGAAACGTTACAAGACTGTCCTACTCCAGCTAACTCGCTTTGCTCTGGTGAAAATATTTTTTTAAATCTCTCAGATATCACTATCAGGTTTTTTCGAACTTAGCTAGAAGTTTTTCAGGGTTTGAAAAAGTTTGGAGTCGTGGATTAGCAAGATATCACGATATTCTCCGACCTCAAATTTTCCCAGATTTTCTCAGAAGTTTCTCAGAATTACACAGATTTTATCGGTGTTAGTCAAATAATTTTTCTTAATTACTTTCACTACTATCAAATTGTTTTCTCTTTTCTTCAAATTTCGAGACACGAATAAGATACTGGAAGATTTGCCTGAATTCTTTGCATTAAGGTATTATCTCTTTAAAATTCAATTTACTTAAGAATTTGTTAAAACATAGCGCGCTATGTTTCAGTGAAGCTCTGATTATTTCACGTCTTCCTAGGAGCCCCCAGGCACTTAATGTCAAGCGTCAAAAATATATACAACATTCTATGTCAATTGTAAAAATTGTACGGGGCATTTCATGCCGATTATCAAATAATATATCATTTTTGGGATGAGCGGTGTCAAGTTCGTTATGGAACGGAGGGGCTAGCAATGTTAAGTGCTTATAGAATCGAAAGGAAAGCGGAGTCCCTCTTTCATGGGTTACTAATCAGGCAGGTCAGTAAGTGAGCCAATAAGTGGGTCAAGGAAAGGGTAACAATGTTAGGAATACGGTGCTTAATGTATAAAGTCCTGGACATTGTTTGTTTGGGTTGTATGGGAGCGAGGTCGCATAGCGTCCGAACCGTACGACTTAATAGTGCGGTAAAAAATACGGTGTTAAAATCATTTGTTTGTGCGGCCCACTTATTGGCCCACTTACTGACCTACTCGATTATTAACCCATGGAGGGGGGACACCGCTTGCCCTTCGACAGATAAGCCAACGGTGATGTTTAACGCCATCCATCGCACCATTTGACGTTATATTTTTTAGATTACACCGAATTACCGGTATACCACATGGTCAGTATATGCTTAACAACGAAATCGTGTTAATTTTAACACCGGTTTTTTCACTACTCACACCGTTGCAATTAACATTGCAGATTTTTTACAGTATGTACAGCCAAATTCTCGGAACGCGTACAAGCAAGTACTATAGTTTATCCCATGAAGGTCACCACTGTCTTCATAAAAATTCTAATATGTATTGTGTCGAAGTGGATATCCGTTTTGTTGGTCGAAATTATTACCGAGATCATTTGTTTATATTAACAACGTCCAGTGTTGTTGCAAATATAGTTGAGTGTAGTATGGACTATTCAGCTTTCTTCGAGTATTCTAAACTTCGAATAATTCTATGTACTCGTATTTGTATTGATCGATCTTTATTTCTTTAATATTATTTTAATAAAATTAGGGTTCTGCTATTATATTATAAGAAGGCCGGCATTAATATTAACGCGAATTGCGGTGTGTACAACTACAATGGGAATTTCATTCGATCATATTCTATTATAGTGAAGCAGAAAAATGATCTGCAGGATGTCGACATCAAAACCACCGATGAGGATGGTGTTGTGATTGAGGGATCATTGTTCCAGTGCTTTTCGAAAGCTGTATTCCACGTCGTCGCAGGTAACATCGGTAACGAACCGACCAAATCGTATCCAGGTTTATAAATAATAATATTCGTTGCATATTGTCGATGTCGACATACTCATAAAAATATATACCATAAATCAGATGTGCATTATGCTTCCTTATTCTTTGTTATTTGACGATTCCATTTGTTATAGAAAGTGCATTTCTCAAAAATGAAAATAAGAAAAAAATTCTCTTTCGTCTATATTTGTGAAAATTATTTTAGTCGTCAACGCAGAAGATAAGATCTGTCAACTAGCTCGGCAATATCGACGATATCGTCACTGAGTTCCATATCCCAAGAGCTTGTTTATTCCGGAAGTTTTACAATGCCCAAGACCCAGGAACGGCATAAACATTTGGTAAATGGTACTGAATACCTAATCGATTATTATTGCACTGGACTGAAATTGTAATGAAAATGTTATATTCCAGAAACTAATAGATGATGTAAGTGCAGCACAAGGAGGTCAGAATTTGATTGATGAATATAACGAAATCAACACTCGCAGATAAAAGCAGATGGCATTTGGTCCAGTTTGACAATTTTTCTGAAATTCTTGAGCACGCCATGGTACTTGGTACTTGGACGTTTTGTTAGCTCGATAAAAGAAATGCCTTGATAGGTGTACGTAACCTCATATAGAATCATTTTTAGATAACATATGACTTCTCTCTGAGATATCCCGATGTTGGCAGACAAAACTTTTGTGCAACGAAAATTCTAGAAGTGGCTAAAAGTCATCTGACTCGTACCAAATATATTCCGGTTTGTGCGCAAGCAGGTAATTATTATGCAAATTAATATCGTTGCTAATAAAACTGCAGACTAGGACCTAGTGACAAGAGCATTTGTAACGTTGTTCAATTTGCTTCCGCCAACATCTAAAGGTCAGAAACGATCCCGAAGAGAAAGTCTGATCGGAGCCGCTGACCTGTTGATCGTGTTCGTAAAGGTAAAATAATTTGATATTACTTTATAAAACAGTTTAAAAAAAATTTTTATTATAATTTAACAAAACATTATCAAACGACTAGATAAAATTTGACTAAAATACGAATAATACTACGACTGAATGAACTTTCCTCAAGTGAGGTTCGATTTCGGTTATATGAGCCGTCTTGTCCGAATAGATTATACGTGTAGTAACGTCGTTACTGCCAGAATATCTACAGTTCATTCAAAGAAAGAAAACCAAGTGGTGCTCTCTTCTGCTTTAACGATCAGGCCCCGCATCGCCTATACGTCATTACTCTTAAAGAATCCAGCTCACAACAAGGGTATGGGTTATCCAGGTGGGACTGATCTATTCGGACGAGACAGCTCATATATTCCAGATCGAACCTCACTTAAAGTGAGATCGATGAATCGTAGTATTACATTTCGCCGTCTCGTTCTCTAGATCATACGTGTAGATGTTTAAAGAAGGTTGCGAGCTGAACGGCTTATTTATGAATTGTTTCATGTTATTTATTAATCAAGTTATGAATTCCAAACACGAAACATTGTGCATTAGCGCAACTAACTTCTGATATGAACTCTCTCTTATGAAGTTTTCCCTTTTTTATTTAATTCAATTAAATTATTTATTTATTTATTTATTTATTTATTTATTTATTTATTTATTTATTTATTTATTTATTTATTTATTTATTTATTTATTTATTTATTTATTTATTTATTTATTTATTTATTTATTTATTTATTTATTTATTTATTTATTTATTTATTTATTTATTTATTTATTTATTTATTTATTTATTTATTTATTTATTTATTTATTTATTTATTTATTTATTTATTTATTTATTTATTTATTTATTTATTTATTTATTTATTTATTTATTTATTTATTTATTTATTTATTTATTTATTTATTTATTTATTTTATTTATTTATTTTTTTTTATTTTTTATTTTTTTAATTTTTTATTAGCTTTATGGAATAACGCTGATGCAAAATGTTATGATTGAGTCGCAGGTTGGTTTTAAGACGAATGAACTTGATATTGACACCTTTTCTGAGCGCTGTGGATGTTGCGGCATGCCTAGTAAAGGGTGTCCCAGCAAGAGCGCCGGATTTTAATTTGCCGCCATTTTGTTAATACGAGTTGTACGGTGATTTTTTTTTTGACATTTGTCACGTACAGACCACGCGATTTAAGAATATGGAGAAGTATTCAAACCAACAACGTTTAATTATTGTAAAAACACATTACAAAAATGATGAAAGTTTTACGAAAACAGTTCGCCAATTACGTCAAGTTTTTGGTCGCAATAATGCGCCAAATGAATCAACAGTGAGGCGTTTAATTACAAAATTTGAGACCAAATTTACGCAGATGGATCAGAAGATCATTGTTCGTCGTCGTCCTTGTCGGTCACTCGAAAATATAGCCACAGTAACGGAATCTGTGGCCGAGAATTCAGGAACTTCCATTCGGCATCGTGGTCAACAATCCGCATTAATGCACGCCGAGCGATGGCAGTTCATCGTGCTGTATGACTTATGTTAGCTCTCCTGAATCGCATTGTAAAAAAATTCGAGGACTTGAGACTCTGAAGCTCGATACGGCGAAGTTCGTGTTTCCTGGCAAGACTCCCACCACAGTTTATACTTCACATCATATTGATGTTTCCGAGTACATTCGGGCAATGACGCGAGAGTTATCGGTTGCGCTGATTCTGGAACACCCTTGATCCGAAATGCTTCGCCGATAGCGGCGCCACAACCAGTGTAATTGTCTGCGATAGTGGATGAGGTTCGCTCTAAGGTATATATAACAGTTCTTTGTGAGGTTTAAATAAGATCGGCTTAGATAGTAATAATTTTTGAAACAGCGGAAACTAGATTTGAGTTGACCAGTTCGGAACCTCCGCTATGCCGTCCCCTTTATCGCTTATGATTTTCCGTAACGCACACAGTATGACTGAAAAGGGCGGAAAGGCGTAGAAATATTGTTCAGACCAGGATATGGTGAAAGTGTCTACGGCTATTGATTCGGGGTCAATATGTCATGACACGAATCGCGTAACCTTCGCATTTCGGTTGGACGCGAATAAGTCGATATCGAAAAGACCAAACGTTTTTTCGATTCTTTTAAAGGCCCAATCGACTAATTCCCACTCGGTTTCTTTGGGAAGAATTTGCGACTCGCGGTCGACCTCTGTATTTTCTTTCGACTTGATGTATGACGCGAATAGCTAGAGATTACGAGACTCGCACCATTGCCAGATTTCTTTGCTGATATCTGCTAGTTTTGGAATTTGTACGCTACCAAATCTGTTAATATACGCAACTGCAGTCGTATTGTCTACTCTCAAGAGAATTTCGAATGATCGCGTATCCTTTGCAAAGCACTTAAGACCATTATACACTGCTTGTAGTTCGAGAAAATGTGTTAGCTCGTCCTGCTGCACAAACGTCCGCACACCATCCCTGTGCTTTTTTTACAAAAGCGCCCCAACCTGTCGTGGATGCGTCAGTAAAACTTTTCAAGGTATAGCTCGATTCACGGTTAGGACACGAGGTGCTTGGAATTTTATTTATTCACTACTCGATATGTGTCTTAACGTTTGAAGATATACTCATGCTCTTCTCGTAATTATCGTCACTATGAGCTAATACCAAAAACTTTTCACTCTCTAGGCCCTTAACGTATACCTGACCATACTTAACGGCAGGACACGCGGCAACTAGTTTCCCAACAAAACAAGTAAACTCTCGTATCTTGCATTTTTTCTGCATAAATTTGGCAATAAGATTTTTGAGCGACATTTTGTCCCCAATAGAAAAAACTGGCTCGACTGGGATTTGCTTTTATAATACCCGAGATGCAACGGGAATTTTATATCCTGAAACCGTCTGAATTTCCTCGTGCGTGACCTGATGTTATCGATAGCTATGCCTGGAATTTTTTTTTTATCTTCCAGCTAGTCTTATTACCTCTATCGTTTTCCCTTGCGGATCCGCTATGAGCATCTCGATTGTTGCCCTCCCTGGTGATAGTTGTTCTTGTGAGTCTTCCGGGGAGGGCCTTTCCAGTTTCCAGTTAAATGGACTGTGGATATTCTGGCAGTAACGACGTTACTATACGTATGATCTAGAGGACGAGACGGCGAAATATAATCACAGAATGCATGACTCTTACAGATTGGAGTGCCTCTGGAAAATACAACGACGAAAGGGAATCAACCGTGTCTGGTGGCGATCGGACCGAACAGAGGTGCGATCAGTGATAACCTCCAAACATTCTGGAAATTCATGCAGTCATTCTATTATAAGATGGATGATGACATAACGTTCACACCGCGTATGCTTGAAGTGCGAGCTTAGCATTTGCGAGACTAAAAAGGAATCGACTGAGTACCTACTTGCGTACGGGATAACGTTTTACGGTGTAAATACGGCACGTATCACCAAACAAAAAAACCAACATCTTTCATACTTTGCGTAAATATCGACAGTGACATATGAAAATGAGCCAAGACTGAATTACTGAATATAAGTATTTTTGATTAGTTTAATATGCATAAAAACGAGCTGTGATGTTAGGTACCATGTCGCTTTTGCGTTGCTTCGTTTGTACGGCACCTATTGATTCGATCAGTAAAATAGTGAAACACCTTCGCATAGAGCATTTATTGTTCGATCATTCGCAGATAGTAATCGGTTGTTGCTTCCCGTCATGTTTCGAACGATTTAACACGTCCAGTGGTCTCCGTAAACATTTAAAAACGCATATTGATAATCGGGAAACAGAATCCAATCCTAGAACGTCGATTTCAATTTTTTTGACTCTCCTTCAGTTGACATAATGCATGATATCCTGGGAGTCGGGCATCTGGAGATAAAAATGTTTCTAACTTACATCACTAACGATTTAAGACCTCACATACGTCCAGAATTTTCAAAAAATCAATTTTTTTTACAGATTATTATATTTACTGCGGTTTTTGCAGCTATTTTGGAGTGTGTAGTCTGTCGTACATGTGGTGGCGATATCAAATTTTTAAAAGCAAGTCCCGTGGACTTTGTTTCAAATTGAATGTTTTTTGTACAAAGTGTGACGATAATATCCAGAGTATTTTTTCATCGCCTTTGATAAACACTGCATACGAGATAAATCGACGCTGCACATTCGCTTTCCGACTGTTAGGAAAAGGATGGAAGGCAATGCAGCTTTTTTGTGGTGTCATGGATTTAGCATCATGCATCGCACAAACAAGCTTCGGTTCAATTATGAAAAATGTTGAAGAAGCTTTAACAGTCGTCGCTAAAGCGTCTATGAAAGCTGCTGCTGAAGAAGAAGTTCAAGAATGTGCCAATCAAAATAAACTACAATTATCTCAGAATGGAATCATTGTATCCGGCGATGGTACTTGAATGAAGAGAGGCTTTTCTTCGCTTTACGGCGGAGTTACAACATTAATTGGTTATTTCACGGGAAAAGTTATCGACTTCGTGGTAAAAAGTAGATATTGCAAAGAGTGCGAAATTCACGAAAAGCAAAAAGATACGGCTGAGTATGAATCGTGGTTAGAAAACCATCAAGAACATTGTGCAACAAATCACACAGGAAGCTCTGGGATAATGGAGCCAAATAGTGCTGTGGAAATGTTTCAGAGATCATTAGAAAACTATGGGATTAAATATGAATATTACATAGGTGACGGTGATACAAAAACTTTTTCAAGCATCAGGAATACTCAGCCGTATGAAGATCTCGAGGTAAAAAGAAAGAATGCTTGGGTCATGTTCGAAAACGTATGGGTAAGCGTCTCCGCCAAGTCTTCAGCGATAGCAGAAAATCGACGTCAATTATCAAAGAAGAGGAATCAAGGACTAAAAAGAAAAATGCAAAAATGACATCGAATCAAAGCAAACGAGTTAGTTTGGGAGGACGTGGAAAACTTACTGCTAAACTAATAGACGAGCTAACTATTTATTACGGTTTAGCAATAAGAAATAATATTGACTCTCTGGAAAGTATGAAAAATGCCATATGGGCGACATTCTACCATAAATCATCAACGGACGAAAAACCTCAGCATACTTATTGTCCACCTGGAGAAGAAAGTTGGTGTGATTGGCAGAGAGCAAAAGCCGAAGGTACATTAGATACATACAAGCACAAAGCCGCTTTACCTGAAATTGTACTGCAGGCAATAAAACCCATCTATGAATCATTAAGTGACGATCAATGACTGGCAAAATTCTTGGGTGGATTTGCACAAAATGTCAATGAGAGTCTCAATCCAAAAATTTGGAAGATTCCACCCAAATGTAGTCCAGGTAGTAAGAGAATAGTTGATATAGCTGCCAATGTTGCTGTATGTACTTTTAATGACGGGACAGAGGCTTTATTAAAAATAGAAAGATTACTTGGAATAACAATTGGATACGAGGGGTACCACTATTGTCTTGGAGAAAATGCGAACCGGCTAAAACACGCACGAATCAACGCTACCAAAGCTAAACAGCAACAATTGTTTACTGACAAGGAAGGTATACAATATGAAGCTGGAATGGGAGATTAGACGTAAGTTAACAAAATTAATTTAAAAATTCATAAAGTTCTTGCTTTAGCTGCGCGCGACCTCGAGCGAAACGCACTTGAAACTTTAAATGCATTTTTCTCAAAACTACTTTTTCTGGCACGGTCTGCATGATAACTCATACAGTTTAAAATATTTTTTGATGCTTTTTTTTTAAATATTCGAAATTGTTTTCTCTATAGTCTGTCGAGTCGAATTTTTGATATTGTGATTAAAAAATGTTATAAACATATTTAAAGTGTGACATTTATGACACAAAATGCACACTTTTTTTTAAACTGCCGTGAATGCTAAATTTTTCGAATTTCCAAAATCCGGCTTAACAGACTATAACTACAACTTTATTTTACAAGAATTTTTTCACGTTTTGCAGATCTATCAACATTTCAAGAAGAAATTATGCAGATCGTGGAGCAACTTTTTTTCATAGTGCTTCGGGAAACGTGATTTTTTATTAGGTGCGCAACTAAGTTCCCGCTGTTTTAGTGATTTTGTTTTTGCGTCATATATTAGTGATTTTGTTTTTGCGTCATATATTAGTGATTTTGTTTTTGCGTCATATACTTTTGGCTGTGTGAAAATGTCTGATTCTGTGCCAAATAATCGTCATTTGCGGGAAGTGTTGCTTTTCTTCTTTCATTCGAAGAAAACGGCGGCTGAAGCGCATCGAGAACTCCAAAAATTTTACGGAGATGCTGCTCTAAGTGAAACAACATTCCGTGATTGGTTCCGTCGTTTCAGAGACGGTGATTTTGATGTTGACAACCGTTCGCGTGAAGGAAGGGCCAAAAACCTTCGAAGACGCTGAATTGGAGGCATTGCTCGATGAGGATCCGTGCCAAACGCAAAAAGATCTTGCTTCAGCATTAGGAGTTACCCGCCAAGCCATTTCCAAGCGATTGCATGCGTTGGGAATGATTCAAAAACAAGGAACTTGGGTTCCTTGTTTTTATTTATAACAGTATTTATAACATTTCATAAATGATTTATAACAGTATTTATAACATTTCATAAATGATTTTGTTTTCTTGCTTTATTCGTTGAAGATTGATTTTTCGTTATTTTAATCCAATTTGGTACCAAAGAATACCGCGTTCGTTGCGAAATTTCAGACCCACAGTAAGAAAAAAATTGAGGGTTAAAATGGTTCTGTCATAACGGACTCTCTTCAGTAGTTCATTGGGGGTAAAACATACCCCCATATTTCTTCGCTAAAACAATTATTTTTTTTTCAAAACATATCTTGATTAGGAAAATTCATAAAAACTATCAGAATTCAATACGCGCGAGTTTTACGATATTTTTGCGAATATATAGTAACAGGGGCACGACATACCCTTGTCAAAAAATTTTTTTAAATCGTGATAACTCGACTTTTCACAACTTTAGGTAAATGTTAAGCTATACCATGTTTGAGTAATGAGAGTAGGTACGAGAGATACAGATATTATACAGAGAGATCCGTGAGCGATCACTCAGGACGAATACAGGACGAGTGCTAGAGGCCCCATTTATCCCTGCCATCGAGTTTCTCAATTTCCTCGATCTCTGAGAGCACGAACACCAATGTCTCGTCCCAGTTGATACACTTGGACTCGTGGAGAGAACGAAACACAGCAATATTTTACTAGCCGTGTAACCGATGCACGTTTTAATGACGTCGATGTTGACCTCGTGCGGTAGACGATGACGCGCCACGGGCACTGTTACATAATAGATGCTCTGACCAGTGGAAAGAAGGAGAGAAGACGATGGGAGAAAGGAAACCAAAATCGAGTTACGCGAGCTCACGATTCATTCCAACCAGATTAAATCTAACATTCATCGCCACTAATCGTGAGCCATAAATTTTCTAATCCATGACCAAAGCCAAGATCGTGACATTCAAAAATGATATTTTATTGATGAAGGTCATTCCGAAACTGTTGATGAAAATAAATTTGTTTCGTATACATCACTAACTGCAATTTTTACTTCGAAATTTGAAACAGTGATAGTCCAGAAATTGTCCGATCGTGATGGTTTAATTTTTACTTAATAATTTATTTTTTTTGTTTTATTATAAAGGCAAAGCTTTGGTTTAGAAAAACATTTTTTTTCGATTTATTAATGTCAGAACACTTGAAAAAAGTTGAACAATCCGAAGATAACTAAAAATTAATCGAGAATTGCTTCACGGAATCGGGCTAAAGCTTGACCTTGGACGCGCAGGTCCAATTACTAACGCAGGATCAGTTACTAACCTTTCATCGTAGCTAATTTTATAAGACTGTACATTCCATTTTTCAATGTAACACGAAATAAATACGCTAACTTAAGCTAAATGCAAACTATCAGGCTATAGTTTTCTACAAATGGGAAGTTACGACCAAGGTTTATTATTTCATTTTGACAGAATAGGCAGAACGGTTCAAAAGTAATGACTTTTGTTTCCAAATAATCATAGTTAATTTAACTTTTATAACTCGAAAACGGCTGTAACTATTGGGCTTACAATTGGCACAATGGTGGATCAAATACTATCCTTGCACACGAAGAAAATGATTTTGTTGGGCTAACAAATATTTCTTTATTTAGTGACAACAAATGCGTTTGCTTATATAGTGACAGCAAATTCATTTAGCACAAGCAACTATATAAACTTCTATTACCGTAACAAAACCGTTCTCTCTGTGAATCACGGTAAAATTAATAAAAATCGATGAAGGTACTAATATTTTATGAGTTAAATTTTATGTTTCATAACTGTTAAATGACACAAACATGCTAGTTTGTGTAAGTTTTAAGCTATCGAACTGTGACTTTCTACACAAGTGTACTTATGACCAGGGTTCCTCAGTATTCAGTTTATTTATTTGAAGTTCATAATCCGATAAATAATCTTATCACGTTTCACTTCTAACTCAAAGGATTACCCATCGTAGTAGAAATAATTTGCGTGTCATCTCAGAGCGTCCTATTGATGATTAACAATTTTATAAGACTTATTGTTAGTAGACATTTTAGTATCCCGATGGAAAAATCGAATATTGTTGAGTCACATATCATCGAGTCTAGTTAAGTGTTTCGGAGTATTAAAAAATATAAGATAAACGTCGATAGCTTAGAACGAATGGGCTAATGACTCGATTAAACATCCTATCGAGTTTCATTCATACAGCAGTCTACTTGCTGGAAACATCGCCCAAACTGTTTAACAATCTCGGAGTATTCTACTGATTTAAAAAAATTCTAACAAAACAGAGTAGACTCGCTGGTATCTAAAGAAACAAAAGAAAAAAATGTACAGCTCGATATTTCCAAGTTTTGGAAAACTCTTAAGAGTTTCAGAGTTTCTACAAAAATGAGAGACAAACGTGGATAAATTTGGGAATAGGTGTGGAATATTTTGAGCCATAATTCATAATCTAACAGATAAAAAATCAATGCAGTTACGAAATATTTTTTTACATCTTTATGAGTCACAAATTCTATAAATATAATATTGAAGAGACAACGCTTTTGATATCTCAAGTGGGAAAATCAACGAAGGTGTGACAGTTGCGATGATGCTGATGGCTTTGCTGAGTCACATGGACCGCATTCCAGCGCATGGCCGAGTGCATTCGCTTCTCCTGTTCGTGTTGCGAGTTGGAGAAGATTTCCGGGGTAACCGGCCGAGTGACTGTCTCCTCGCATAGTATGTACCATGTAGTATATACGACGATCGAGTGGTCGTCACACACTCGCCGCACGTCCGCACTGTCAGCACGGATCGAGAAACGCGTTGGCCTTGACCGACGACGACGACGACGACGACGACGACGACGACGACTCGGAGAAGGCGACAGCAACGACATACCACTCAGGACGATGCTTCTTTCTCTTCTTCTCCTTCCATTGAGTTTGGTTACGTTTTTACAGACCACACAGCACTTAAGTTGTCCCTTATCGCGTCTAGCATTTAAATTCCAATTATTCTTACTTCATACTTTCTCAGCAGTAACAGCGCGCAGTGTCTTACACCTCACTCACATTTATACTCGGTTACCGAACGCGTAGACGTCTGACCTCCATCTATGTTTTGATGTTACATCATATCAACACAAAGAATGCTGAAATTGAAAAAAATTATTTTTTTTAATTTCACCTTTGAAATATTCGAAATAAAACTTTAAGGTACTTATAAGGTATCGATCTTCTTAGAAAATTGTTGAAACTTTGCGTATTTATTATTAAATGCGTCTTGAATACTTGTGTGAAGTTTAAAAACTATTGACTACCCAGAACCCGATTGAATAATTATTTTTTTACAAATCCATGTGCACGATTTCCCCCACGTCACGAGAATGTTAGGCTACGATCATAGTAAATATATCTATTTTTTTTTCTAAGAGAGAAAAATGTTAAACGGTACGACACTACAAATTTAGAAGCAATCGATCGAAGATAAAAGTTTTGAATGTAAAAAATGTAAAGAACGTCGTGTGGCGTTTTTCCGTCCTAAACAGACCTGAACGTTACGGCAACACTGCACGCTCTGACGTATGAAAGGGGTGAGAACGCATACGCGCGCTTTTCAAATTAGCGTTGGACAGCTTTTGTACCACGTACGATGTTGAAACGATTTTCCTGCTACTTAAATAAATAAATAAATAAATAAATAAATAAATAAATAAATAAATAAATAAATAAATAAATAAATAAATAAATAAACAAACATATAGATGAATATATATAATGAATAAATGATAAATCTTTATTAGTAAATCAGTATTTGATTAAATAAATCTTGCAGATGCCGTTATTAATAAAAATAATTTATTTTCACATATATTTGTAACCACTTATAGCTCTGAGAAGTGACTACGTCTTTCAACATATCCATTTACACATATTACTAACCATTTTCATTATTTTTATTATTTTTTTTGTATAACAACGTAATAATGTTAGCGTGTACCGAGTTACCGAGTGTTGGATTACTGGAGTTTTGGTTACTCAAGGTTTATCGCCTTCTTGTTACTCCGATAATAATTATTTCAGTTCGGAGAAACCATTGTTGGTACAACTTTTTCCAAATGAGAACACCCGAGTCCGGCAAGTGCATTTTTTATCATTCCATCAGAAATTGTGCCATTCAAGGACTCGAAATTAAGAGCAATTGTATCTGATTTTGTTAAGTACTTTGGTATAAGATTTGCTATACCGACGATAAGTGTGCTTGGGACATGTATTTGCAGTCGAATTTTTTCAGAAATTCTACATCGTATGATGATTCGTTCGAAAAAGTTTTCCTGAAGTATATTCACCACCAGCGTTGTTACCTGAACTGGCCCTTTCGACTTGAAATCTGTTTTCCTTTTGTGTTTTTTTTTTGTTGGTACAGATGAAGAATCGGAAAAGACAGCGATAATGGGTTTGAAGTCGTGAGTAATTGACGTTCGTTTTATTTTTTCTAGGAGAAGCATTTTATCGTAATGTGCATTAGGAGCAATGAGCATAGACGGCTGCGTTGAGATAAGCAAAACATTTTTTGTACAATGGAAAAAATAATTTTCCGTTATTATTATCCAATCCAATCAGTAGCTAGGTGCAATAAATTTTGAAATATTCATATAGACGGAAATGTATGATCATCGCTCTTCGTGGCGATTTGTAGAATGGCCGCATATTTACTCAAAACTGTTTATTTCTTTTCCGCTGTTCTTTTGTCCGAAAGCCGAACTCCTGACGCCCGTAAAGAACACAATATTGTGTTGAATAACATCAGAAATCAATTATGAAGCTCAGTTTTAATAAACAAATGCAAACACGAATGTCAAAGTAACGTGTAACCTACGTAACTTGTTACTAATCACTGTCCGTATCTCTCAACGGCACATTGTTTTGCATAACCGTAGCGTTAGCGTCGCGTTACTGTAGCGGTAGCGTGGTTCTCGACATCGTGATGAGCGAGTGGACGCGTTTCTCGGAGAGCTCGAAAGATTGTAGAGAGAAAAGTGGAAAAGCGAAGAATTCAGAGTGAAAAGTGGTAGGAGGGCTGAAGGAGAAGGTGTATTTGGGGTACGAGAGTAGGTTTTTGTATAAGTGAAAGATTAAGTGAGGTGTTGGGTGTATAACCGAGGCGCGAAGCTTGAGAGGTTAAGCATGGGAGATACGGGAAAGGAAAAAAAAGGAGAGAAAGGCTCAGAGAAAGCGGAAGGAGAGAGTAGGAAGAACAATGAAGTGCTAGAAGTTAACGCGCGGTTGACAGATGGAGCCACAGGAAAGGTGCATGCTGACATACCCGAAAAAAGGCACAGAGGGAGGCCGACGAAGGAGGCGGTCGGTAAAAGTGCATCCAAAGCTGTCGGCATAATAGATCGCTACCTGATCAAAGAGGCAGTGGTAAACGGATGTACAAATGAAGGGTTCGTCACAAAAAGCAAGCTGCGTCACACGCCGATCAAAAAGGGGCACAGCAAAGACGAGGAACAAGAAACGGATGAAGAAACGGAAGAATATATAAAGGACTGCGTCATCGAGGGAGAAGAGACCATTAAGGAGAAGGGTGATGTGCAAAGTGTCGGAAGTGAAAGCAGAGAGCTCGACGATGGGGGGTATCGGGAAAATGAGGATGAAGGCGTCGATGACCCAAGTGAGGGAGAGGAGGAGGATATGATAGGAGCGAATATAGACGGAAGCTCGGATGACGGATATTCCGATCGCAGCGAGCGAGAGGGGGCGGAGAGTAGCGTGGGAAAGCATTGGTTTGTCGAAGTTCGGAAAGCAGAGGAAAGACAGAAAGGAGAGATGAGGAAACGTATTGAAGATTTCGAAAAAAGATCGAAAATGTGGTGGGAGGAGAGAACGAAGAAAATTTACGAGGAGATCGAAGGGCATATGAAGCGTTGGTATAGGGAGGAGATAAATAAAATGAAAGAAGAATGTATGGTGGAGAGGGCCGAGTATCGTGATAATTGTGAGAAGATTCGAAAGGAGATACGAGAGCTGAGAAGCACGATGAGAGAATTAAGAGGGAGTGCAGAGAGAGACAGAAAACGGTGGGAGGAGGACCGTCGCATGCTTATGGACAGCATCAACGAAAAGGAAAAGAAACAAGAAAGAAAAGGACCGGAGAAGACAACGATAAGAGGTGGAATAAAGGATGGAAACTGCAGCTATAACTCAACCAGCGAGGCATCTTTGGTGTATTCGACGGAGAAAGTAAAGGGTGTCAGAGGAGAGGTATCGAGGGAGGAAAAAAATTTAAGGCAAATAATGCAGAGGAAGCCGAGACCGCTAAACGAGTGGGATTTAAAAGAAGAGAAAGGAAAAAGGGAGTACAGAAAAAACAACGTAAGCATTTATTTTCCGGAGGTGAAAGGAATTGCAAAACACAGGATTTTGGACGAGGTTGCTGAAAGATGTGGGCAAGATATCAGAGGAAAAACGATGAAGAAATTCGAGAGTGGGGGACTGGTGATAGCAAGATATAAGAATTGGAACGAAAAAATGGAGATGATGAATAGAAAGAGGGAATTGAAGGGAACGGACATTTGGATAAAAAATGACCTGACTAAAAGAGAAAAAGACGTGCAAAAATGGCTGCGCGAGGTTGCGGAAAACGAAAAGAGGCTTGGAAGAAGTGCGGAAGTAAGCTACATGAGGATAAAATTCGGGGATGGATGGTGGAGATGGAACGACCGAAGAGGGAACATCGAACTTCAAATGTATGAGAGGAAGGGGAGGCAATCTGGTCGGGATGTGCTGCAGCCCTTTCGGATTGGGAGAGAACAATGAAGGCAAGGAAGAGGAAGAAAGAAGAGAGAAGAGAGAAGATTCGACTGGGAAGCTGAGAGGAGGAAGAGGAGAGAAAGATGTGGAAATAACAGATTTTAAAGTATTATTGTGGAATGTGGCAGGAATATTCAAAATCGGAGAAGCGTGGGAATTCTTAGAAAAGGCGGACATAGTGGTCTTGCAAGAAACTTGGGTTGAAAAAAAGGACGAGTGTAAAGTAGTGCAAAGTATGAGTTCAAAATTCATTTGGAGTTTTAAAGCGGCGATTAAAGAAAAAGGAGTAAAAAAAGGAAGAGCAAAAGGGGGACAGGCAATAGGAGTAAAGAAGGAATGGGAAGGAGGATGGGATATAAAGGAGTGGGAGTATGGGTTAATTTTGTGCAATTGTAAGTTAAGAGAAACCATATCTATAATAACAGTATATAATAATATTGGAATGGGAAAAATTAAAAAGGATTTGAGTGAGGTAACACTTGAAGAAGCTGGCAATAAGGATAAAGTTGTGATCTTGGGAGACATGAATGCGAGAATTGGAAATGAACAAGCGATAGTCATAGAGGAAATGGATGACGAGGACTACGAAATAAGAAAATCGCAGGACATGTTGCTGAATTCGGAAGGAAAAAAGATGTTGAGTATGTGTGAAGATTTGGGGTTGAAAGTGTTAAACGGGAGAACGAAAGGGGATAGGGAGGGTAAAGTAACTTTTGTCGGTGGCGGAGAAGAATGTTGTGGATCGGTAATAGATTATGCAATTGTCTTGGACAGGGGAGGACAGGAGGAAATTAAAAGGATGGAGGTGATAAACCGAATAGAATCTGATCACCTGCCATTAATGATATATATGTGGGGAAAGGAAACGGAAGAGCAGGTATGTGTAGAAAGGGGTGAGGATGAGGAGTGTAAAATGGAAAAACTTATATGGAATGAAGAAAAAGGTGAGGAATATATTAGCGAATTGCAAAAGAATGTAAGCATTGAAGAAAGCAAAGAGAAGTGGGAGGGGTTAAAGAAAAAGATATTAAAAGCCGCGAAAAAAGTGGGGATGTTGAAAACATACGGAAAGAGTAAGAGGGTGAGAAGATTACCAAGATGGTTCAACGATGATTGTAAAAAGCAAAGAGAGGAAGTTTGGAAAAAACTAAAAGAATTTACGAAGTATAGAAAAGTGGAGATGAAGAGAGAACTGGTAACAGAAAGAAGAAAAATGAAGTTAACGATAAAAGAGGCTAAAGAAAAATGGAGGTATGGTATTTGGGAACAAGTAGGAAAAGCCAAAGATATGGCTAAATGGTGGAAGGCCATTAGTAATTTTAGGAACAAGCACAGAGGAACAATTGGAGAAAAAATATCGAAAAAGGAATGGAAAGACCATTTCGAGAAATTGCTAAACAAAGAGAAGAAGCAGGGGAGAGAGGGGACTGAAAACAAAGAGGTTTGGGATAAAGGGGGGCTGGATGTTAATGAAGAAAATAGGGGGACAGAAAAAGAATTTTATGAGGAGTTTACAATGACAGAATTGGAGGAAGCTTTGAAAGACATGAAAGAGAGAAAAGCTGCTGGGGAGGATGGAATTGTAGTAGAATTTGTAAAGGGGATACCGAAAGAACGGAGGGAAGAACTGAGAGAGGCGATGAATAGTATTTGGAGGGAAGGAATTGTAGCGAAAGGATGGGAAACGGCAAGGATCGTGCCAATTTACAAGGAGGGGGACAGGGAAAAAGCGGAAAATTATAGAGGAGTATCACTATTGAATGTGGGATATAAAGTTATGACAAAGATGATGACGATAAGATTGAGTAAATGGATTGAAAAGAATGGTAAATTGAAGGAAAGTCAAGCTGGTTTTCGGAGAGGAAGAGGTACGAGAGACCAAATATTTACGTTAAATGCTGTGATAAATAAGAAATTGAAGGGGAAAGGTGGAAGACTATATGTGGCGTTTATAGATTTTAAGGCTGCTTTTGATAGAGTAAACAGAGAAAAAATGATTACGAAACTAAAACCAAAAGGAATCGGGGGTAGAATGTTGGAAATGATAAAGGGAATATATAAGGAAACAAGAGCAGAGGTGCAAGCGAGAGGAAAAATTTCGGATAACTTTAGAACAAAGAGAGGAGTAAGGCAGGGATGTGCATTGAGCGCTGTGCTGTTTAATTTATATTTAGATGATCTGGAAGATAGGTGGGAAAGGAAAAATGAAGGTGGAGTTGTAATAGGAATGGAAAAAGTCTTTGCAATAAAATATGCAGATGATGTGGCGGCAATTGCAGAGACGACAAGTGGGTTAAAAAGTATTCTAAAGGACTTAGAAACCTGGGCAGAGGAAAATATGATGGAAGTAAATGCAAAAAAAACAAAAGTAATGATATTTAGAAATGGAGGAAAGATTAAGAAAGAAGAGAATTGGAAATATAAAGGAGAGGAGGTACAGATAGTAAACAATTTTAAATACTTGGGATATTGGTTTACGTGTAAAAATTCTAATTGGATGCACGGGAAAAAGACGGCAGGAAAGGCGCAAAAGGCAATGAATGCAGTATGGGGTGTGTGGCGGAGAGCAGGAAGAGATTTAATGGAGGAGAGGCTATATTTGTTGAACTCTATAGTAAGGGCGGGAGCTATGTACGGAGTGGAAATTTGGGGATTAGGTGAAATAAGCATCTTTGAGAGAATTCAGAGTAGATATTGTAAGATGGCGTTAGGGGTAAAAAGAAACACACCAAATTATATATGGAGAAGAGAGCTGGGTGTGCCTACAATGAAATACCTGATAAGGGAAAGAGCACTAAGATATATGGTGGAGATATTGGGAATGAATGAAAAGAGATGGCCAAAAATATGTCTGATGGAGGAAGTAAGGTCGATTGTAAATAGTATGCCGACAAAGT
The DNA here is from genome assembly GCA_963942595.1 of Cylloceria caligata. Classification (NCBI taxonomy): domain Eukaryota; kingdom Metazoa; phylum Arthropoda; class Insecta; order Hymenoptera; family Ichneumonidae; genus Cylloceria; species Cylloceria caligata. The sequence continues at coordinate 18,704,685 of OZ012705.1, forward strand.
GGGGTAGGGACCTAGAGACTGTATTAAAAGATATGGGCATACAAGATGTAATAGGGATGATTTGGGAAAGAAGGGAGGTGAGAGAAATTGAAGCAAGAATAAAGATCGGGTTAGAAAACCTTAAGAATGAGACGTTGAAAAAGGAGGAGGAGAAGATAAAGGCATCAACGTACAATGATAGGTATAAATTTATTGTGGAGAATGAGAACATGCCGTGGAAATATTGGTCTGAGGAAAATGTAAAGGGCAGGGACAAAGAGGTATGGGCTAGAATGAGATGTGGGAACATAGGGAGAGCGGGTAAGAAAGAAGAGTGTGATTGGATGTGCAGAATATGTTCCGAGCAAGTTGAGACGTTTGAGCATATACTAATGTGTAAGAAAAGTAGAAAGATAGTGACGAATGAAACAGGAAAAGGTGTGGGAATATGGATGGAAGGGATAGATGAGATGGCGATATGTGGAGAGGTGATAAAGATGTTAGGGGGAGGAATACAAAAAGATATATGCGAATATATAAGGGAAATTGAGGAAGAGTGGAAAAAAGGAGTGTGGAAGTAAGGAAAGAGAGAGTGGAGGAATAAGTGGTCAAAGTAGAGAGAGTAGAGTAGATATGAGGAAAATAGATTTAAGAAAATAGATTTAAGGAAATGGATGAAAAGTGAGAAATTAAAAGAACTGTAAATAACGACAGGAAAGGCATAAGCTTTGTAAAAAACTATGTAATAGTTATGCAAATAAAACCCTATTGATTGATTGTAGCGGTAGCGTGACGTGTGGTCAAGATCCCGATCCGCGGAACGAGTACCTTAAAGTTTATGTGTGTATATACTTCTACGAAATGCACCAGTATATACACCTTCCCTTCGTAGATGCCTCCCATTTCTGCCGCCAGCGTACCTGATTCTTTCGATTTGGTTCCACTGTTCATGTGGGCATCTAGCTAATGAGCTCCTCTAATAATACATTTTAAGAGATTATTTTAGCTCGTTGGATGATGGCTGTTCCTCGGGTTACCAAAGCTCGGCGTATAATTAATTGGTTAAGGTACAAGGATACTTAATCTTGTATTTGGTGAGAATCGATCGAAGGGTTTAAATCTTATGTAATTTGCAATTTTAATAAATTTTCGATTCTATTGAAAATTTTAATACCACTTCCTCTATGAGGAAGTCAAAATTGAGAACCATTTCCCATAAAGGATAATTTGTGGTTCGGCAAGAATCACCAGAAAACAAAGTGCAAATTTCAAATTTGCACGTTTTTTTTCTCTAAAGTTCAATAATATTTACTGAATATCTCTGCAACTTGCTGCGCGTAATCTCCAGTTTGCATTGTTTATCAGAGAGAATTAAAGTATTTACTAACAAATTTTTAATTATTATTTTTCAGACATAATAAGATTTTTTATTAGCGTTCAGCTCGTTACAACTGCAGACTTTTGTAGATTAATACAATTTTATCGTAGAGAAGCTGTAAGTTAATAAATGTTCCGAATTACAGAGAAAATTCAGAGTTTTTCTAACAACTACGTAGTGACATACTTCTGGCAATTAATTTTTAGAGAAACTATTATTTTCTTTCGGAAAAGCTTTAATTTTCTCCGATAATGTACGTTTAGATAATTTCAGAGAAGATTTAAATTCATCATTTATCTCCTCATTGTCCCACTCTTACAAACAGTAGACTTATTCGAAGAACGATGATTAGTGATGCCGTGGCCGTATATTTAATAATATACGGTCACCCTCCTATGATAATTGATTATTCTTCTTCAAAGAAACGTATGATTTTATGTTGGAAAGTTCTGATTTTTCCAACTAATGTAGATATATTAGAATTTCAATGGAAAGACGAGTTATTGTTTAATATCGACTTGTACGAATAGTACACTTATCCAAGGAAAACATTTTATTTTTTAAACAAGACAGCAGCAACTTATCAACTGATGTTTCTATGATTTATCTAAAGTTCTTGTTAATGTTAATCTACACTTTTATTAGTTATCTTCAATTATTCATGACATCAAACTCAAATGTATACTGTATCTACAGTGTATGTGGAAACTAAAATTGATCAACTTACTTCTACACGGAGGTGGCTTTGTGAAAAGTGGAAAACAAGAAAGCAATGTGCAAGATTCTACATTACAATCTTATTTAGTATAGTTTTTGAGAGTTCCATTACATATCGTATGATTTTTGGTATCTCTTCCGTGAATAACTCTTTATAACTTCATAATTAACCTTCATAATCATCTTATAACTTCAATAATTAATAGCTGGACAATTATGTAGATGATCAACTTGAATGTTAGCCCAGAAACTTGATTCCCATAAACGAATGTGCTCCATAAATTTTAACTAATGCTTAATATTTTTTGTTGATTAACCATCCTCTTTCAGAGTAATCGGCTGAGAACGTAAGACATTTTCAGAATAATTAGTACGAAAACATTGAGAACGGCACAGAAAATGTTCAGTTATAATACCCCGAGAGCTTGAAAATTATCATGTGTGTGAATTTTAACAGATCAAAATACCAATCGTGCAGCACGATGAGAAAATTGCGAGATTTTTATTAAAATTTCCAGAATTTTCGGAACAATTATTCGATATTTTTAGACAAATGTTTTCACCATAGTATTGAAATGTATATAAGTGCTGCCAACGCTTTCATTTAGACTTTTTCATATGAGATAGTGACACAGTCAGCTAGCACGCAATATGTCCATATCCTTAATATCGTTTAGGAATATTTTTAATTTTATAAAACGTGGAATTTTTTAATATTCACAATTGCCGAGGCATTGTGCAAAAATGAAAGGCCAGTTACTCGTAAGTGACTTGAGCAAACGATCTAAAATTTCACATAAGTTATGCAGTAAATTCTTCGTTATTAGCTACAATGTTTATAAAAATACTAGTATCGTACCCGGCTTTGCCCAGGTTTATTTTTAGTATCGTAACGTTTTCTGGGCATTTTTCGTTTTTTCTTATTTTATTTTTAATGACTTGACTGTTTACTGCTTCACTAAAATGTGAATCGCATTTGAAAATTCATGTCAAACAAAAAAAGACATTTCCGTTCACCGTATCATAGTAACATTTTCGTTTTTTAAAAAGCGCAAGCTATACTTACTACGAAGAATAACTTTGCTTTTTTAAAAATTAAAATTAAACGTCAAAATTCAATAATACTCTTAGAAAATTCAAATGTCCGTAACTCCTTAAGGACTCAACTTGAAGAGCTGAAAATAGTTGCGTTGACCTAGAAATCAGGAGACCTTTCCAAAATGTCCAAGATCACCTTCCTAGCACGCTCCGTCTAGGAGGAGTTTAAGGGACGGAAATCCACACTTTAAGAATTATAATATAGATTTTAATCCGATAAGATTTTAAGCACCCTGGATTTTTTAAATGTCTGAAACACTAAAATCTCCATGAATATCAAATATTACAATTTGTAAACACAACGATTATTAACAAAATGTCATAACTTTTAATCCCTCTTCGAATTCAGTCCAAAGCATTACTTCATAATTATTTTCCATCGAACACAGCTTCCTCTATGAGGAAGCAAACATTGATAAACATATTTTCTCATAGAGGTGTCGTTGTAAAATATCGAAAATAATGAGGAACAAAGTATAAAGTTTTTTTTTAATGTTGCAGTAATATTTCTAAAGCTTTCATAAGGCTGATGCAGCGTGCCCTGGAATTATAAAGTGATTTCTACTTAATTGTGTGTACCTTCCTGGTTAAATCACAAGACCGAGAGGTTACCGGTTGATGGCTAAACTTAATTCATCGCTTGTCCAACTGATTCCAAGAATAGGGATATGGCAATACGCTACGCGAAGCAATATAGTGACGTGAGTGACCGAAAATTCGAGCTAGGATCAACGAACCGGAGCGTCGTGAACTCTGGCATACGTGTACGTCACCAGAGTACCTCGGAAGAATAAAAATGTCCTACGCAAGCAGGTGTTAGATCGATCGGTAATTTTATTCTACTGCTTTTTTCACGAACACGTACATTTGTTTCGTCTTCATCTTTTGTGTTAACAAACAAAACTGCACATTAGAATACCGAACATAGCTTCTTCATTATTTTCCACATATCATAAAGTCACTTCTTTTGGAAAGTATGTTGATCGATTTTGGCTTTCTGATAGAAGAAGCTTTATGAAAGGTGGAAAACAATGAAGAAGCTATCTACAAAGTTATAGTTTGCAAGTTTGTTTAAATATTGTTTACATCAGCTTATCTACTGAAATGTATCTTATTAATCTTACTGTGACGATGTGATTGAAGAGCGGTCACGAGAGGAAGGGGAACTCAAGTCCACCGTACCGCGTACCTGATTGGTCCTTCAATTAAATTACTTGTTCCCGTATTATATAGGCTTAGAGATGCTCTACTGTACCAAGAAACACAAACCACATTTGTGTAGAAAGTACAATTGAATATCTTCAAATTTACATGAACTAGCGTATGTAAGTCGTTTGACATTTTCGAGAAAAATGTTTACTCACGAAATTATTGTGACTTCGCAGGTATTAATTAATTTCACAAAAAACGATAATTAATTAATTTTTAATCCGTTAGTTCCCTAGTTATTAAAATTAAATCTACCACAGATATTTATAAAAAATATGTCATAACTTTTTATACCGATGCTGATTTAATTCTAATAATAATTATATTCAAACGTAATACAAATGAACGGTGACCGTAACTTGCGTTTTGTATTTCTTCGAGTTAGCGTTAGTATGGCGTGTTGAATTAAAAAAATGTTCACAAACTTTCCACGAAATTGATACAGCACGAGCAATAAATATCAGTCTGATAATTCAAGCAATTCTCTAGTTGTAGGCTATTAATTTTTTTTTCCATGGTACATACGCACACACGCACGCACGTGCGCCCGTACGCACGCCCGTCCGCATGTATGCACGCACACATATACATTTTGAATCTTTTTCAAGCTTTCTCTATGACGAAATATAAAGAAATGGCCTCCGGAGGCAGTTTTACTATCGATCGGCGGTCACGATCTTCTTCTTTTTTCAAGATCACGTAAATCTCTCGTCGTCTTCTTTTATTTTTATTTTCAAAAAAGGTAACGTACGCGGTCACCGAAATTCGGATAGATAATCGGATAGGAGACGAGTCGAGACGACATACCGAATAACCAAGACACACGATAACCAGATCATATGCGCATTTTTTATTTACCACTCGAGCGGGTGGACCGACTATATGTTCAGATGGAACGAGAATGTTCCTTAAGCGTAGAGTCACCCCCAGAAATCTGACCAAGGTCATCGAATTTTTTCCGCGATTTCCATTATCAAAAACTCCAAACAAACGTGTAAGGTTTAGCAGCAATCTCGCTAATACTTTTATCGATTTACAACTGATATGAATGATTGTTTGCCTCTCTGTATAATATAAAAATTGATTTCATAAGTTTTTTTTTTTTTTAAATCCGAAAAGAATTAAAAAATTTGTAACATTATTTTAGTTAAGTAACTGTTTGAATTATAATAATTTATTTACTGTCGTGGCTACAGTCGAGAGACGTCTTCTCCTGCGTAACCCTTGTTAGAAAGTTCGATAGAACACATAGTGTGAACGACCCACAAATATGTTATCCTATCGTGTATTTCGCTTCGCGTTCTATCTATTTCAATCTTTTCTATCGAACTTTCTAGTCAGGGTAGCAAACATTTATATCGCATATAATTTTTATTTTTAAATAGTTTACAGACGTCAACGCGTCTCTTGATATGTAACAGACGATTACGATGTTTAGGAGACGTCTCCTGATTCTCGTGGCGATAGTAAATGAATGATTATAGTTAAAATAATTAATTAACTAAAACATTAAATTATCCTCATTATTTCATTATTTTTATATTTAAAAAAAATTAAAACTTATTAAAATCAAAATCCTTTTCATTATAGTTTTTTGTTGTCGGGAAATTTTGTGATAAAAAAAATTTATTTACATTTATTTTTATTTTATTCTTCTTATAGTAGTTCAGTGTAAGCTTTTCCCACTGTAAATCCCGAAAGTATACGAAAGTCATCTCCTGATACCAGTGCAGCTAACTCCGAAGCTTCAATGCTTCAGAAGCAGCTATATTAAGAACCAGAAAATGGCTTTATATCCATCTAAGAAAAATATACTTACGTGATCTTTAGTAGCGAAAGCCATTTATTGGTCTTTACGTTTCATAAGGTATCATTTTCGACAGAGGCACATATAATTGTTTTTCTAATAAGAGTGCATATCAAATAAACCATTATGTAGGTTTATGTGTGCAAAGTACGATATTAGAGTTAGGCAGTCATTAATCAATATAAATTAATGCAAAGCAATAACGGTCATCTTACGGCATTTTGATATGCGCGAACGTACTTTCCAACAATTTTTTTGTATGCTTTCATCTTTTCGACTTTACACGTGATATTTACAATTTATGAAAAAATACAGAGCTTACTATGTACAGATTCTGAGTGTCAAATTCAAATAACCGCTCTAGAGAACATTGGATAGTACGAGAATTGGCAAATTTCCGCAATGTCGGTGTAACGAATACTCCCGTCATTTTGCTCTGCGAGCAGTTAAGGTAATCCTGACGTAGTAGCTCAGTCCATAGGATTTACATAAAAAATTGTATGCTGTGCTTAATATATTATTTATTTTTCCTACGAAAATTCTGGGTCGGTTATCGACCTAATTAGAGGGAAAAAAATGATTAAAAGTAGGTGTTTTTCGTGACGGAATCTCGAGGTGACGTAGGAACAACAAATTTCCGGTGGCTACAAAAATGTATATATTAGTAGAAATCGATAAGATATTTAAGAAAAATCAGATTTACATACTTTCAACTTGTAGCAATTCAACGGTCCCGGAAATAAATACGATTATCGGCTTAGTTTTTACGTTATATTGAGTTTAATTTGAGCTTCCAACATCGGGTTTACTACGTCTCTGCGTCACATCGCTACGATGAATTTACGTGGCAACACCGCATCAGTTGACTGTAGTCTTAACCCCACTTCTCCCATTCCAACATCTTTACATATTTTAATGTTTTGTCTTTTCAGAAGTCGACATTTTCATAGTTTTGACAAATTGATATCAAAGAGGTTAAACCCGCGCGGTTGAGTAGAATAAGATACAGACAGAACCAATGTTGCCAAACAGCAATCGAGGAATACTACGCGAAACGTTGAAAAAACTATTTTTTCATTTTTCTAATTATGTACAAACATTTAATGATTGCTTTACACGTGGAATTATTCATTCATTGAAAATTATTATTTCTACGAGTGTCGAAAATAGGAACAAGTATAAGTATTAAGCATAAGCAGTGGTATGACTAGCCTACAGTGACAGGATTACCTTAAGAATAACAGATAGCTCGTTGTCTCCGCCGCCACAGTCGCGGCTGCCGTTTCCGCGTCGCAGTCAGGAGGATACAGTGGGACACAGTGAGCTAAACGATTTATCTTGAAATAAGAGGTGCATTAAAAAAATTACGGAAATTTTGAAATTTCACGTGTTGTATTAGTCGCGTGATTTGATTGATTCGGCAGTTTTGAAAACGAATCAGCGAATTTGTATTAAATTTTTAGCAGCAAAGTTTTAGAAATGTTAAATATTGCTTTTGGTGATTCTGCTATGAGTAAAACAAAAGGGTTTACGAGTAGTATAAGCGTTTCCAAGATGACTGTGAAGACTTTGAAAATGACGAGCGTCCTGGACGCCCCAGCACATCACAAACCGATGAAAACGTGGAAAAAGTGAAAGAAATGATTATAAATGATCGCTGAATCAAAGAAGTAGCTAATGATGTTGGCGTATCAATTGGCTTACGACATGACATTTTTTCGAAGGTTTAGGGTATGAAACGTGTGGCAGCAAAATTCGTTCCAATATTGTTGAATTTCGAACAAAAACAGCGGCGAATGGAAGTTGCTCAGGAGTCGCTAAATGAAGTCAATAACGATGTAGAACTTCTGATCCGTATCATAATAGGTTATGAAACATGGGTTTACGGATATGACGTCGAAACTAAGGCTTAATCGTCCCAGTGGAGGCATTCCGGATCGCCAAGACCGAAAAAAGCTCGACAAGTGCGGTCGATTGTGAAGGTTATGCTCACTGTGTTTTTTGATTTTAACGGCATAGTGCACCATGAGTTCTTGCCACAAGGTCAAACGGTCAATAAGGAGTACTACTTTTGCACCACGATAATGCATCTGCTCACACTTCATTGCTTGTTCGTGATTTTTTGGCCAAAAAAAACACTGTAACGATGCCACACCCTCCATATTCGCCAGACATGGCTCCGTGTGACTTTTTTCTGTTCCTAAAAATAAAGAGAACCTCAAAGGGCCGTCGTTTTGCAAGCATAACTGAGATTAAAAACGCATCGCTGAGATAGCTAAAAGCTATCCCAAAGAACGAGTTCCAGAAGTATTTCGAGGATTGAAAAAAGCGATGGCATAAGTGTATAATATCTAATGGGGACTATTTTAAAGGGGATAACATTGTTGTGGACTAATAAATAAAATTATTTCCAAAAAACGCAAATTCTCGTTATCTTTTTAACACACCTCGTACATACAAAAATACTCGAAGTAAACCCCGACAAGTTGCGAGCATGCAATTTTCCGATAGACAACCTAACCGATTTATAACACTTCTCATCGGACCGTTGAATTGGACACTCCTATCTGATTGGACCCCTGTTAGCATTAATTAACGAAAGCTCGTCTTTGCCTGATTTATCTTTCGTATAGGTGCTTCTTCATTACACTTGGAGCGCACCAGTTGATATTGATTGTAAAATCATCAGTATTACTTGTAATTTGTATCAATATTTCACAGATAATATCAACGTTCAGGAGAGGCCGTCGCTGCCTCTCATATACTATTCATATACTATATATCAGGAAAGATGAGTAACTCATATTTTTTTATACACGCTTTGAAAAGATTTATCGTCATAATTAAATGGAGTACTATGCACTATAATATGTGCAATTATATTTTGGAAACTTGCAGGTTGATTCAGTGAGAAGGACTTTATTGAATTCTTACTCATTTTGTTCGATTAGAAAATAAATTAACGTTTTTTCTATTGAAATTGCGTTTAAAAAGTCGATTGAATAGTATGGACTATAAATAGCTGTATGTATGCGATAATAATATATATAATGATGATTATTTTTGAGATTCCCTAATTAAACAATGATGCAGAGATATTAAACACTATAATTAAAAAATTCTGATTATTTATTTGTAACAGGCGAATCTTTGTACAGCTCCCGTTTATATCTTTCGCGCCGAATTGCAACGAGTCAAAAAGCGATCATCGATTTATCGGACTCATCGAGATATTGTATCCGCGAACGCGCATGATCAAGTAAAGAAATTAGGAGTACCGGGTAGTAAGCGTCTTGCGCGCCCTCGCCTTCTCCCTGGGAATGCCAACCGAGCTGGACGGAACTTGAAATCTCTCCGGATTCTTTTCTTAACTACAAGATCCGAATATCCCAAAATCCGAAGTTACATCAAGGAACGGATCTTCCCGGATAGGGACCACTCAAAACAACATTACCGTCCCGACATCGTCTTTTCCGTCGACCAATCGTTTTATTGGAGTGAAACCCGAAATCTCCAGCATCAACCCCAGGGAGGAAAGAGCCACCTGTACTCACGACAAAAGGAAATAGAGCTGAGTAATTTTGACTTATAGTATCGATCGATATTTTCTTTTTGTTACTAACTCAATAATTTCCTTATCAATTTGGTTTCGAAGAAAGCGAAAGAATGAGTAAATAATGGTATGAATATGAATGTATGACTGGGGACTAACCCAAACATTGAATATATTAATGTAAACGACGCTGATTATAGAATCAAGATAATGAAAATGATAAATAATATATATATAATAAAATTAAATTGTTTCATACTACACCATTTTTATGAAAAATTTAATGACGGGAAACATTTCACGATGAAAAGAAAATACAGATAAATTATTGAAAATAAAAGAAATCGTGAAAATCAGAAATGAGAAATAATAATAATAAAATGAATGATTAAAGATTATTTCTGAAAATTTGTAGAATATGTCGAAGTATAACGATTAGAATTATTCTGCTGGATCACTACGTGCGAACCCAAGCCTCATCCTCCGAGCCGCTGCCTGCCATGTACCCCATTCAGACGATCCCGTAAACGCCAACTTAATCGGTAACGAACTTTTCCGTTCAAATTTGAATATCGGGAATTTACAGAAAAGCGTAAAATTTTACCGCATACACAGCAGATCAGGGTATTTCGTATAAGTCTTTTTGAAATTGATAAAACGTGAAAAAAAATTGCACGGAAAGATTTCTTACTGAGTAAGTAGATTTCGTCTGATCTCAATGTGATACACCTTCAGAAACTGTAATCGATAACATAAATTGTAATCCAATCTACTCAGAGACTAATAAAGTTTGAAAAAAAAACAAATTCGGTTTCACCGCAAAGTAGATAGGCGAAGTGAAACCGAATTTGGTTTTGTTTAAAATACTAACTGGCTCTGAGTAAATTGCATTATAGTGTCTGTTATTGATTACAGTTTCTGAAGGTGTGACTCATCACCTTAAGAATAGATATTAGTACAAATGAAATAATCACACAACTTAGGTAAATAATAAAGAGTCCTTGAAACTTACCACATTAACAGCAACTCAATAATAAACAATATACAGTTAGGCAGCATATGCAAGAGAAAGAAACCAGAGAAGCTAGCGTACATTTTTCTATGCTGCTTCATCCATTCTTTTATACAAATGTTATATAAATTCTATACAAATTTATAGATCCTGATGAAGACGACAACAAATGACAAAGAAAAAGCTTATGCTATTTTAGATTTTACCTCTAGTCTTAAAGATATGTGCCCATTGCTTAAACATAAAAAATAAATGAAGTTCAACTTCGTCGATCCATTCTATAGTTAAATGCAACATGCTTTTGTCTCACATATCAATCAACTCGAAGAATATACGTTTACAGTTTTATCTTACCGAGAGAAGTGTACGCGCGTCTGTTACATCACATTAATCATCGTAATTACAGATCAGACGATCCCACCTCTCCAATATATTTACGGACACATATCTAGTTGCGATTAAAATTTATTATCATTACTACTACTAACTACCATATCGAAATATAGTAAATTCTAAATCGGTTTTTATTGAAAAGAAAATTTCTTCACTTTTGATATTGAGTTGGGTACGAGGTCATAACTACGACGCATGATCGTCAGAGATACCGTACGCTAAATCTGCACAGATTCGATGATATGTCACTTTCAATGCCACCAAATTTCTATTTAACACGATCGACAATATACTTGAGACGCTTATATGCACTTTAACCTCGGTACCGCGAGGGAGACTAAAAAAAGATAACAAAAGGGAAAGTTTTAAAGAGGTCGGCTTGGATTTAACGTGATGTTTTATATACCGATTAAGTCGCCATGAGTGGAAGTGAGATAACGCTGTTAACGACAGTAATAGAGCGACAGACTGACAGCAATTTGTAGTACATCACCATAAAGGTAATACAATACAAATGTATACGATACTCTTGTACTTTTTTTCCTCGTTCGTTGCAACGCGTCGCACAGCTTATTCGCAGAGACACGACTCGACCACTAAATTTATTTGGCTTTCAAATTTTGGAATGGACCCGGTGCATCGGCTGATCTAAACTTCTTACACATTTCTCTGTATTTCTCTTACTCTCCCTCGGAAGATCCGCTCGCGCCACAAAGAAGACCAGAGCGAGGCCTTGATCCCAGGGATAAAACAAAATGTGCAGACAATGCGTCGATTCTGCATATTAGAAGCAGTGACGACGACTAATCTTGGGCGCGTATCGCAGACATCTTCAGATTATAGATTCTTTCAAAACTCGATCCTCCTTGTCAAATATTAGGATGTGACCCGCGGCCAAATTATTCACATTTGATACTATACGTCACACACACATTATAATCTCGTCAGACGAAAATTTACATCTTTCCAAGTCTATAGCAGTGCTACGAAATCGTATAACCCAAAAAAAATGTTCTTAGCAAGTAATTCGACGTACAGGATGGACCATTTTAATCTATGCACCCAAATTTCTTTGTACCTAAGACAGATACGGAAATATAGTTCAGACAAAAGTTGTTCAAGATAATGGGGGTCACCTATCTGTGTAACTAGCTTTGACCTTGAGACTACTTTTCAAGGTTATTTGAAGGTCAGAGTGGTTTTTTAAATGGGAATCCCTATTTTTGACACTGGATTCGAAAAGAGCGGAAAATTTTACGTCTGAAATGATATTTTGAAGTTTTTTTCTCGACCTTGAGAAGGTCAATTTAAGGTCAAATGCTAAATAACTATTCTTGCAGCTGTTTATCTTGACCCTCATATCACTAGTCGCCAAGTTGAAAAAGAAACTGGTATACCAAGAAGAACATTTTTAAGCATCGTAAAAGTCCTTAAATATCATGCTTATCACATAACGTTAGTGCAAGAATTAAAGCAACGTCATATTCAACTGCGTATTGACCTTCTCAAGGTCACGAAAAAAAACTTCAAAATATCATTTCAGACGTAAAATTGTCCGCTTTTGTTGAATCCGGTGTCAAAAATAGGGGTTCCCATTTAAAAAAACCACTCTGACCTTCAAATAACCTTGACAAGTAGTCTCAAGGTCAAAGCTGGTTACACAGATAGTTGACCCCTATTATCTTGAACAACTTTTGTCTGAACCATTTTTCCGTATCTATCTTAGGTACAAAGAAATTTGGGCGCATAGATTAAAATGGCCCACCCAGTATATTAACTTATTGACAACGAGTATAGTAGTTAATAACACATATAGTATATGATAACATGTATAGTAGTTAATAACACATATAGTACATGATAACATGTATAGTAGTTGATAACAAGTATAGTAGTTGATAGCAAGTATAGTAGTTGAAAACAAGTATAATAGTTGATAACATGTACACTACCCTGTATGAATGCCTGGTCTTCTTATTTTTACTTTTTTTGCCCCTTTCCCTACGACTTTGGCAGGTGATAAGGTTCAAACGGTTGCTGCGGATTTCGCGGAGATCGGGCACTCAGCCGCTTGAAGCGCTCGCGTATTCGAAGCGCTTGTTGGATTCTCGATAGCGACACATTTGACGTATCTCTGTCACGAATTTTATTTGAGGTTTCGCATTGCACGAATCTCTTCGAAATAAGTGGCACGGACAGATGACACATATGGATTGTTCGTCATAAGAACATTACGAAAAAAGATCCATGCTAAAATGTGATGGTGTTAACGTCAAAAACTTATTTCAAAAAAGCATTATTATAGAAAATGATGATTAATTTAATAAATGATAACATATAATTAATTTTATAAGAGATTATATTGCTGTTAAAATAAATTGTAATTAATTGATTATTCTTTAGTTTTCTATTCTAATTTGTATTCAACTAGTTATTGTTGTTTAAAAAATGAAAGATTCAATTTTTCTACATCCGTAGAGATGAAATCAGGACCAAAACTAAGAGACAAATTTATCCAATATGAAATACGTTTCATTTCTTCACTCGTTGAAGAACTCGTCAGTTTTCACTTTGAGTAGTGAGGCTGAAAGATTCAAATTCTGTTGAACCGGAATAGATGAAATCAGAATCGAAACTAGGAGAAAAATTTATAAGATATTCAATGGATTGAGATAGAAGTAACCAGGATGTTCATTTTATCTCTCGACGTAGAGGAAGGTGGGTCAAAACTCTTTTTTTTTTACTTCGAGTAGTGAGACTGAAAGATTCATGATCTCTTGAACTGGAAGAGATTAAATCAGTACCGAGACTAGGAGAAAATGTATCGAATATTAAATCAATTGAGATAAAAGTAGCCAGAATGTTGATTTCATCTCTTGACGTACAGGAACGTGGGTCCGAACTCGGCGTTTTTCCGTCTGAGAAGTGAAACTGAAAAATTCATTTCTTCTGGGCCCGTATAGACGAAATCAGGATCAAGACTAGGAGACAAATTTATCGAATATGAAACAGATGAAAATAGAAGTAGCAAAAATGTTAATTTCATCTCTTCAAATACAAAAACATGAGTTTGAACTCATCGCTTTCGACTTTGAGTAGTGAGAGTGAAGAATTGAACGAATCGAAGCTCTCGATGCATTTTTATTCAATATTTAAAAACTTATTATTATCTTTATTATCTTTATTTCTAAAACAGATGTTTTTGAATAATAATGCTTTTTTTGAAATAAGTTTTCGACATTAACATCAAACATTAACATCTTAGCACGGATATTTTTTCGTAATGCTCTTATGACGAACAATACATAATCTGTCTGTGCCACTTATCTCGAATAGATTAACGCAACGCGAAACCTCAACGCAACGCGAGCGCTCCAAGCGGCTGAGTGCACTAACTCCGCGAAATCCGCAGCAACTGTCTGAACTTCGTCACCTGCCAAAGTCATAGGCAAAGGGGCAAAAAAACGTCAAAATAAGAAGACCAGGCATTCATGCAAGGCAGTGTATATTAGTTGATACATGTATATGTGTATATTAGTTGATAATAAGTGTAGCAGTTGATAATAAGTATAGTAGTTGATACAAGTGTAGGAGTAATAACAATAATATGCTAGTGTAATAGTTAGAAAGCTTCGGCAATCGACGACTCAGTTCTTCATATGATTTGTTTTTTTACGTTTTGGCCCTTTGTTTGGGGTTGTGTTCAAAAATATTATTTAATATCTATAAATAAATAATAAAAATACATACATACAGATTGTCTTTCCTTATAAACAACTTAGAACAAAAAAATGATATCTTACAAAAAATATGTAAAACAATATTTGGATTTTACAAAGAAATGGTTTTTGTTGTAAGAAACGCCGCTAACAATGTTACATATTATAGTATACTTGTAAATTAGATCGGATGGTATGAGTGTCAAAGAAACAAACTATGTGAATTTTAATGAGAAATGTAGTCAAGTGATATATAAAAGTCTGTCCGTCTGCTTTTTTCGCACACCGCACTGGGACGCGCTTTCGCATTTCTTCGGTGTGATGTGTTTTCGCCCCAGTCGGGCTTCTTCTCTGGTTCTCAGTATTTTGCGTTCTTTCTACGTTCTCTCACGAGGTCAGGGGTCCAGATCTGTAGCTTGCTCGTCCCGCGCTATTCTGTTTTCTTTCCGCTCTCTCTGGATATCTCTCTTTTTACTCCCGACGAGAGTATGCGTTTCACTGGCATGGCGCAAATTTGTCAGTTTCTATGGGTCCGATGTTTTCCGAATCGGTTAAAGATGCCTTAACAAAACTGGGTACATCATAACCTTCATTTTTGTTCCAGATTGTATATATTAGGGAAGATGTCAGAATGATAATAGCGTTTTAAAAAAAATTTTATGAGAAGCACGTTTGTATTTATCGAAATGCCACAAGATGGCCGATATTCCTACTATAATCGTTCATTTGTACCTAACTTTTTGTATATATGTTTGTGTATGTGTTTTATACAGGAACATGTCAATTTTTGTAATATAATAATAAGTTTGTTGAATACCAAAAACAACTAGAAATTAATAAAAATGTAACGCTATTTTCTAATTGTGATTTAATTCTATATACCAGAGTGCAAAAAATGATTGAGCAGTTGAATAAAATATAGTTATTAAAAATTATTTACCTTCAAAAGTTTTTATGTGTAAATAAATCTAAAAAAATGAAATAACTGTGATGTCATTTTAGTTAAGGGGGTATAACCGTCTAGAAACTTCAAAAATTCGATTTTTTTTACTTTTTTTTATAATTTGGGATTTTGAGAATGTGTCTCAAAAATATTAATTTGAAATTCGTAGAACTCCCATAGTTACAGAGGCTTAAAGACTGCGGTGCGTTGGGGCGCGGCAGGTAGTCATCCCCTCGACCGTAGTACCTCGCCGTTGTGTCCATTGTATACCGGCTTGGGGAATTTCCCTGTCCCTTGCTCCCTTGCAGTCCAATACCCAAGATATCCTTACAAATAGTCAGTATACTTTTGACCTCTGAACGAAGTAGACTTGCGCATTTCAAAAATCGATCGAAAAGGCAAGCGAGGTGGCCGTGCACGTAAGCCGATACGAAAAAAAAAGAAAATTTCAAGGAAATCGATACAGTTTCGAAGCTGATACTGAGCATACCAGTACGTCAGCGAAGAAATTGAAAGATACTGGACACGACGACTTCTGTATAAACAGAGAACACGGTTATAGTATTCTCAACTTTTTTTCTGTCTTCTCAACTATCAGTGCACTTGTCATGTGTAAGACGTGTAAAGAAGATATAAGTTTTAGTGAAGAAAGTCCTCGTGGATTGGGCTTCAAAATAGCAGTAAAGTGCAATTGTCGTGTAAATTATATAAACTCACGTCCTCTGATTGATAAGGCTTTTGAAATAAACCGTCGAATAATTTTTGCCAGGCGACTCTAAGGCATTGGTATGAAAGGAATCACTCTATTTTGGGGCATAATGGATATTTGTCAAGGACTTACAAGGAAGGATAGTTTGGTGTCCCCTTCCGATGAAACTCACGTACGTTGTAGGGCATCGAAAACTAAAAGACACGTATTTTTTTTTATCGGCGGAAAATCATTTCTAAGGGGTGAAATCGCCCTTCAAAGTTAGGAGTGATTATGCAGTTTCACCCCAGCAAATGAATTTTTTTCTTCAACTTCACGTGGAATTTTTATTGTCTTCAATGAGGAGTATTTTGGTTTTTGTTTCTTTAAAATCGGTTGACGCCTTCTGGGTGAAACTGCATAATCACCCCTCGACATGCCTAACTTTGAAGGGAGATTTCACCTCTTAGAAATGTATTTCCGCCGATAAAAAAAAAATACGTGTCTTTTATCATGATAGTTTTCGATGCTCTACAACATACGTGAGTTTCATCAAAATCGGAGGGGGACACCAAACTATCCTTCCTTGTTAGTCGAAGTACATATGACGCATGTCTAGAAAATATCTATAACGCAAGTCAAGGGGTCTATGACATCGTAACGAAAAAAAGCAGCCGAGGAAGAGAACGAAGAAAACGCTAAGCGAGGTAATCCTCTGTCGGAATTGACTGCGTCCGGGGACGGAACGTGGAAAAAAAGAGGCTTCTCTTCGCTATTTGGCATCACTACGCTCATTGAAATATATTCCAATAAAGTCATTGACACAGTAGTGAAATCAAGTTTTTGCCAATCGTGCAATGTATGGAAAAATAAGTCTGACACAATGGGATATGAAACTTGGAAGAGTAATCACGATGATGTATGCACAATAAATCATAGCGATTCTGTTGGTAAAATGGAAGTGGATGCGGTGAAGAAAATGTTCGTGCGATCAATCGAAAAATTCCAAGTCAAATATAGAAGATATGTAGGAGATGGGGATAGTAAGACCTACAAAGCTTTTGTAGATGGTATGGTACCAGGTCTATAAATATGAAACCGGAATTTTTGTATAGAAAATACACGTTTATTGTATGAAAATGATAAAAAATATTTTATTCGAAGTATTGCCCATCGCTAGCTATAAATTTTTCCCACCTGTCTGACAATTTGTGGATACCACGCCAAAAAAACTGTTGCTTTTTTGAGGCAAACTAGTCATCGAGTCATTTTCGTACATTTTCGTAAGAAGTAAAGCGCTGCTCAGCAAGTGCGTGTCCCATCGATGCAAATAAGTAGTAATCGGACGGAGCCAAGTCTGGCGAGAAAGCCGCATACAAAAGTATTTCCCAACTAAACGTCTCAATCGTTTCCTTGACCAGTTTTGCCGTATGCGATTGCGCATTGTCATGAAGAAAAATGACTTTGTGTTGCCTCTTTCGGTATTTTTGCCTTTTTTCAAGTAGCGAACGGTTCAAATCGATCATTTGTTGTCGGTAGCGTTCAGTATTAACTGTTTCGCCAGGTCTTAGCAGCTCATAACAGATCACACCCTTCTGATCCCACCAAACACAGAGCATTGTCTTCCGTCCATAGCGATTTGACCTTGCAGTCGATGTCGATGGTTCGCCTGGAGTTACCCATGATCTTTTATGCTTAGGATTCTCAAAATATATCCACTTTTCATCGCCAGTCACAATTCAATGGAGAAATGACTTTCTTTTGTACCTGGCGAGCAGCATTTCGCAAGTGGTTTTTCGGTTTTCCTGCTGTCTTTCATTCAGTTCATGTGGAACCCATTTTCCCATTTTCTGGATCTTTCCCATGGCTTTCAAACGTATGGAGACGGCTTCTTGTGTCACATTTAATTGATCCGCGAGTCGTTGTTGCGTTTGAGCGTCATCCTCATTTAACAATGCTTGCAATTCGCTGTCTTCAAACTTTTTCGGTGGTCTTCTACGTTCTTCGTTCCTCACGTTAAAATCGCCACTTTTGAATTTTTTAAACCACTCAAAGCACTGTGATTTACCAAGAGCATGCTCACCGTAAGCTTCGGCAAGCATTCGATGCGATTCTGCAGCAGTTTTCTTCAATTGGTAACAGAAAATCAATGCTGTCCGCAAATCGTAGTTTCCAGGCACAAAATTAGACATGTTCAACGCTATTACAAACTATGCTGTTGTATGAAACTTGTATTGTTGTGAGTTGAAAATCTTTGTCAGAGATGTCAACAAGGAAATGGCGCCAATGACGCGGTTTGACGGTAACTACATTGACAACTAGGGCCATCTATGGGCAAATTTCGGTTTCATATTTATAGACCTGGTATATGGTGAAGACTTTATCGTTGAAAAAAAAAGAATGCGTAGGTCATGTACGAGAACGTATGGGGAGGAGATTACGTAATGCGAAGAAAAAGAACAAGGACATCGTTGGGAAAGGATCTGGAAAATTGACAGATAAAGTCATCAATGAACTTACTACGTATTACGGCTTGGCAATACGCAGAAATGCAGGTTCAGTACCAGAGATGAAGAAAGCTATATGGGCCACACTTAACCATAAACGATCGACCGATAGTGCTCCACATCATGAATGCTGCCCTGAAGGCCCCGAGAGCTGGTGCACATGGCGTAGAACAGAAGCTGCTGGAACATTGGGTAGTTTCACACATGATAAACCACCGCTGAGCGAAGCAGTTTTGGGGGTCATCAGGCCCATTTATGAGGACTTGACATCAAACGATTTATTGGAGCGATATTTAGCTGTCGTCATTTTAAATGAAGGATTCAAGCAAATCCTAAAAATTATGGATGTATTAGGAATCAAAATCGGCCCTAACGCTAAACAATACGCAGAGTGAAGAGACAACGACCGCCAAAAGAGAAGCGAGTGCGGCTCAATATTATTTTTTTGAAGCTGAGAAAGGTGGTCTGTATGGTCCCGGTATAGCTGATTAAGGGTAAGTTACTCAAATCAGTTGTTATCCACCGTATGTTCAGTCGTATTAGTGCTAAATGTATGGCAAACTTTAAACGCGTTTTTCTCGAAACGACATTTTTCAAGTCGGGCGCACGTTTTTCTCAAAAACTATTGGACCAATTGACTTCTGGTTTTGCACACATTTCGAGGGAACCTTCACCTATAGTACGAACTAGAATGATATCGATAGCTTGAATATTTTAGCCCTGCTCTCATGTTTTAGTTGACAATTTTCCGGGAAAATTAAACCTTAATTTTCAAACAGCTGGGGTACGGGTAAAAAATTTCATACTCACTTAGTTCTAGTTCAGACGATAACTACATTGATATCGATTAAAAAAAAAAAATTTGTTCTGTTTCAGATGACTAAAACCGCAACAACCTGTGCGCCCGATTGGAGGAGCGTCTCACGCCACGATCTGCATAACAGCGCATAACTTGTATAGATTTTAATAAAGTATTTCATAAAAATTTGTGTTGTTAGTTGAAACATGTCTTATTATACATCAAAAACCCCGGCACTGTAGGTTTGATAGTTTTCGCAAAATTAATTCCTAAATATTACTTAAAGAACTAGCTTCTAGATGGTAATGCCCCGTTAACTTGATATTTAAATTATAATAATTCATTTACCGCTGTCACTACATTCAGGAGACGTCTCCTGAACATTGCAACCGTCTTTTATATATCAAGAAATATACTGACATTTGAACTCTAATTCAAAAGAAAAATGAAATATGATATGGACGTTTTCTAACGCAGAAAAAAACGGCTTCCGACTGTAGTAACAGCAGCAAATGAATTATAGTAATTAAAATATGAAGTTAACTAAAATGACATTGGAAATTATTTTTTTTGCAGTCCAGGGTTCTTTAAATACATTTTTTTTCAAAACTCCCGTTATGTAGGCATGTACGGCCTCCCAGTTGAGTTCGCTTCCAAGCATAGCTTGCGTGATGTTTGTCTTTTCTAATGGTATGCCTCCCAACGTTTCCTCGAGTCTTGCCCTGTCGTTCCCCGATGTTCGACATGAAGACGGTGTGGCAAGTATCATCCGGATGATGCTCGCAGTGAAAGCATTCTGTGGTTTCGCTCCTTTTCAATATATAAGGTGTACAAGTATGAAATGCGGATTTTTTTTCTAAAAAAACATGTTAAATTCGGAAGAATGATAAAAAGTGCTTTATTCAAAGTATGCTCCATCGCTTGTTATACATTTTTCCCCTCTTTCCGGCAATTTGTGAATACCACGCCAGTAAAAATCATCCCCTTTTGCTGCGAACCATTCATCGAGCCATTTTTTCATATCTTCGTACGAACCAAAGCGCTCCTCAGCAAGTGCGTGACCCATCGATGCAAACAAGTGGTAATCGGGAGGAGCCAAGTATGGTGAGTAAGCCGCATGGGGTAGAACTTCCCAGCTGAGTGCATCCAACTTGTCGGGAACAGGTTTTGCCGTATGTGATTGCATTGTCATGAAGAAAAATGACTTTGTGTTGCCTCTTTCGGTATTCTGGCCTTTTTCAAGCAGCGAACGGTTCAAATCGGTCAATTGATGTTTGTAACGTTTAGTATTAACCATTTCCCCAGGTTTTAACAGCTCATAATAGACCACGCCCCTCTGGTCCCACCATACACAGAGCATCGTTTTTCTACCAAAGCATTCGGTCTTAAGGTCGATGTGGATCGTGCCTACCATGTCTACCCATGATTTTTTACGCTTGGGATTCTCAAAATAAATCCACTTTTCATCCCCTGTAACTATACGATGCAAAAACGACTTCCTTTTGTACCAAGCGAGCAAAATGTCACATGTGTTTTTGGGCTTTTCCATTTGCCTGTCGTTCAACTCATGTGGTACCCATCTACCGGTCTTCTGAATCTTTCCCATCTCTCGTAGCCGATTGGAAACAGCTTGTTGACTAACGCCCAATTGCTCGGCGAGTTGTTTTTATGTTTGCGAATCATCTTCGTCCAACAATGCTTGCAATTCCATATCTTCGTATTTTTTGTTGGCTTTCCACGTTGCTTCGTACGCCATCTTCTGCTGTCTGAAATCCGCATTTCATACTTGTACACCTGGTATACCATATTAGGTACGCGTTGAAGCAGCCATGACCAGTAAGTGCCTGGGCTTATCTGTATGCAGTTAGCCATTTCGCTCCTTTCTCACAGCTTTCTGAAAGAACGAGTACCTTGCACTTCCAAGAATGTTCTTTACATCTCCCTGTTCTCGTTCTTCCTTGCATATTACACAGAAGGCCTCATCTTTGCAATCCCTTGCGAGATGATTATCTTGCCCGCTGAAGCGGCACGACTTCGATCTATTCGGCCCCTTGCAGTGCATTGCGACGTGGCCAAAACCTTGATATCGGAAACAGCGCAACATTTGAGCCTTCAGCCTGACACGACACCGAACCCAGCGTATCTTCAATTTTCCTGTTTCCAGTAACTTTTCTGCTGGTACAATGACCACCAACATTTTGGCCCTCCGAACCCCTTTTCAACGCTCTCACCTTAATCATTTGTCGATCGTTCCTACTTGCTGTCGTTATTGCGGTCACTACTTCTTCTTCCTCCGTGAACTCGTCTACATTCCGGATTTCCAAATATGTAGGTCCTTGCCATTGTGCGTTCTGTCCGTCTTCTCCCAGTACAACCGCTACGGCATTTCTGAGCCTATTTGACCCTTCGCTTCCTTTCTGTATCTCGACAAGGATATCGCCGCCTCGAATCCTTCTTATTCCGGCTATTTTTAATAGCTTCGCACCTTTCCGGATCCACCTTTGTCTTTATTTCTCGGAGAATTTCTGCGTACGACACCTCTCTCTATGCTTTTACCGCAAAAGCTTGTGGCCGGCTTTCGCGGATTCCCTTCTCATGATGTCTGCCCCGCTTCTGTTTCTTCTTCCGTTCTATCTTTTCCCAATTGGAGCCCTGCGCGCTCGGATCGTGTGAATATTTCCGATTTTGAGAAGTATTTCTGGCTCTCACTCTGTCTTTGATTTTGTCTCCGTCTCGTTTCTACTATCCGATGTTATAATCTGGGGAGATGAAGAGACTGCTCTTTTTTTTTTCAAAGTCAGTTTTCTTAATAGCTACCCTGGGGCTTTTTCCCAACTTCTTTTTCCATGCCATCTCCTCAAGGCAGGCTTGCGTGGCAACTTCTTTCTATATTACTTGTACTGTGCGATCGTGTAGGGGTGTCTGTGGCACCAGATCCCGCAGTAGTATTTCTCTGATCTTCTCTATTTCTTCACGGCGGTCTCGTATCTACTTATAGAAGACAGCAGCTTCAGTAATAGCATCTCATATCGGCTTATGTATAATATCTTCTTTGCTTCCTTAACAATTCCCTCAATAATTTCAATAATTTTGCCTAGTTCGGAAAAAGGACTCTTCTCTTCCGTTTCCAGCTGATCAACCTGCTGCTTTGATAGAACTGTGACCAACCATATCTCCGTAACACTGCAGTCGTTTGATGATGACGTCCCGGGGTCCGCGCTCGCGCCCCTGTCAGACGCCAGTACTGAGGTTCCGACCCCTGCACCGTAGTTTTCATTCCATTCGTTTTACTCTCCATCGTTGGTTTATATTCGGAGTTCCTTCCCCTAGTCTGTTTGGTCCGCAAAGCCAAATCTATGTTGGCCTTATCCTCCCTTTCGAGCGAGTATTCCCCAATCAGTGACGCGGGGACGCGCCACGTAGGGATTTCAGACTCCCCCTATGGCATGTCTGTCTGTCTGTCTGTCTGCCCGTCTGTCTGTTTGTCCGTTCGTCTGTCCGTCCATCCGTCCATCGGTTCATCTGAATGTGCCGTCTAAAAACCTTCCCAAGATACTGCGGATTACAGTCAAATTGTGTGCTTTCCATGTATGAAATATAGTTTTGATGTGGAAATTGACAATAATACGCCGATCCTTTTTACCTGATCCTGATTTACCTGAAATGTGAAAAAATAAAAACGTTATTTTTCGTTCGCAGATTTATTAAAAAGTTAGTTATTATTATGCTTCGGTCTGAGACGTACAGACAGACATAATAACAAATAGAAAATTAGTGTTTTAGTACATCTATGCCTTCGTCAGCTTATGCAGTCACTCGAATGCGATAAAAATAAACGAACGATTATGTAATGAAGGGATCTTGATCGCTATCGATATCCGTAAATTATGTATCTAAGGATCTTGTTGAAATTCATTTTACACAACGCCATCCCGTGAGCATGTTAGACATCCTGTAGCTTGTTAACCATCTCGTGAGCCATCCAGTAGCTTAACGCTATGTTCCAAATATCGTAATTCTAATAATTCTATCTATATCGTTAACAACTTCGCCTCAGTAATTTCGCAATTTTGCATTAATTAAAATGTGATGAGATAGTCACCACTTGCGATAACGGTATTCGCATTTTTTTTACCTCAAATGTAAAACCTTGACATAAATCAGAATCATATTTTCGATGAAAATATAAGGAAACACGTAGCCTTAAGCCTATAAACAAGTGTTTAAACAAATGATGAAAAATATTTTGATCGATTATTACACCGAAATTATTTTTCTTTATAACAATCATAGCCATAATTATCTGATAAAGTCTAGAAATAGAAATGTCTTGATCAAGAATCAATAGTGGTAGACTAGGTTTACGTTGCATAAGAAATTCGGAACATCTTAGCGAACATTTCTCGCGCGAGACGTTGATCTACATATAGCGGGTCTCACGGTGGTCAGCCGGACGGCTGGCTTCGATCTCTATGCGTTCTCTAACGGTTTGCCAATGCGTACTGGAACTTCGACGTGCGAGTTTGCAGGGACACACAGCAAGAGTGCATTTTTTCGAGGCGGAAATACAGAACAACGTCACTTTACATAAGCGCACATAAGTACATACATAACGCATCGAGCAGTCAGCTCGCATAAGCTAGAGCACGGATATACATTTATAAAGGTTCTCCCAGATTCCCCTGGTAGCGTATCCCTGCCCGCTATCGTTATCATTTTAACAGAGGTACTGTCTAGACGGTGTAATATCGTCATATGCAGATCTACCTGTTTTCTCGACATATCGTGTATGGTCTGCCTCGAATTTCATGGCTTTCCATGCTAAATTAACATTTTTCTTTAAACGGGTATATAACACCGGGAAACAATATTGTACGGTTTACCTCCAGTTTTATGGTTTTCCATGCTCATTTTTGCCAAACCATGCTGAATGAGTGTGAAATAAATGTATCATTGAGCAATATTATTATAATAACAATATTATTATCGTACAGAAAGCAGTTTAGAATTATTTTTGTAAATTTATTATTGTTTACTTTTTTTTTTGAGCACACACTTTTTGTTGTGCGATGCACAAGCCTATCGCATGTCACGCAAAAGCGCTTCAAAGCAAAAATAACTCGTATTCTTGATTTACCACTAATAATCGATGAAATATCTATCAATAATTTGAGCGCAGTTTCAGGGTTTACGAAGAGTTTCGAATGGTTTTACAGTTTTATGAATTAACGGCAACTTTTTTAGAAACCTGAATGTGGGTCATTCATCGGAGTGAATTTCAATTGACACGGCAGTTTCTCTTTTCAATATTTAAAAGTAACAACAGGAATGAAGAAAGGCGTCCCACTTCCCGTTGTCCTCCAACACATGCCAAATTTATTTCATTATATTAACTAAATGCATTTCCACGAAATGTATCTCTGCCAAATAAATTTATCACAAAATTCATTTTTCACCAAATGTATTTCGGTCAAATGCACTTCAACCAGACTTAAAAGAATCTAAAGAATCCGGGCTGATCTAACAATATTTAAAGAACCCGAACCATGTATCAGATCACCGTATCATCTGGGACTGTACAGGTACGCACACACACAAGTGCCCGCACATGCATACACACAACCCACCGTGTATCGAAATCACAACGATCACCGAAGGACGGAAGTTGAAATGAGATACCGAGAGTAAAAAGTACTGTACAACAGGATTTCTTATCCTTTTGAACTAGGTTCAGGTTTAGGTTAGATCCTATCCTTGATTTGTCTATTTATGATAAGGATGGTGTCCCCACGTCCTATATAAAGCGATGTCATTTGTATGAATGTCTTTCTGGGTTTGTATGTATGTATGTATGTATGTATGTATGTATGTATGTATATGTATAGCTTATGATAATGTCCTTACACGTATGAGCCCGCGTGTGTACGCATGTATTGGTCTGTATAAAGGCAATTTATGGTATAAGAAAAATGACTCCAGACAGAAAAATGTCTCCAGGTCCCTAAGCTTAACTCTCGGGACTCAAATGTGTTACGTCGTGATATGTGTCTCTGCTCTGAGCGTCCTCATTATTCCAGCACTCACTGCTAGATGTCGAATAGAAGGTAAAAGTATACAATCCACCGAGTGAGAGCACGCGGACATCAAAAGATGACACGTAACACACACGTTGAATAATCAACACTGTACATACTTCACCGTGGTCCGAGATACATGTTAAACCATGTCAAAAATTCGTCCGCGTGGCTATATAATTTTTTCTAGTACTATTAATGGGACTGGGACAATCGTACGCGTAGCTAATCGTGGATACCGGTCGCGCTTACATCTAGAAGTGACCAGTGCAGTGATTCACGCATCGGAGTGAATATTTTACTTTGGAATAAAATTCTTCTGGAGTCAAGGTGAACGACATTATGGACGAAAGACGAGCAACTGAATAATCAAATAAGTAAAGATTTTTAATGGAAAGTAAAATTTAAAAAAAAATTTTATGTTAGTTAACTTAAGTAATATATCGAATTTTTCGATATATTTCTGTAATATCTTCACTTTTAGACTATGGAAGTAGAGTTCCATACAATCGCGCGATTTGCGTGCTATCTGCTGTTCTCGATATATTGTTTAGTCGACGTATTGTAATCGCGTCTGCGGGTAAACGTCACCACTTAGCCTATAACCATCGCACGGTCTACATTGGTCGCACACAAATAAAGATGTTTCAACAATATACAGGGTGGCCGATTTATCTGAAGACATTGAAATATTTCACAATAATATGAAGAAGGTCACCCAATGATACCAAAGTCGACCCCTCACCCTCACTCTCTAGGGTGGGGGTGGGGGCAACTTTAAAATCGTAATGGAAACCCCCATTTTTTATTGCAGATTCGGATTTCCCATAAAAAGTAAGTAACTTTTATCTGAAACTTTTTTTATCGATTCGTGATAGATGGCGCTATAATCGCAAGAAACCTGATTTTTGAGATTATCTCGAGAAATGACACATCGGATCGAAAAAAGAAAGAACGCATGTTTAAATAAGCACCCCGATGGTTAAAGGTAAGGGGACTCACCTAAAACAAGCACCCCGATGGTGAGAGGCAAGGGGACTCACCTAAAACAAGCACCCCGATGGGAACAAAAAACTATTGCGTCCACGTCGTTGTTCCTGGGTAACGCTAAAAGTAGTTGTTAACTTATTGATAAACGAATACATGCTTTCGATTACAGCGCCATGTGTGAGAAAATTTAGTATCAATCACGATTTTGAAGGAAATTCCATTTTCACCACAATGGGGTAGGGATGGGGGGAGGGTGGATCGAGTTTCGTATCGCTGAATAGCTTTTTGAAAAATTAAACATGTGTTTTTTCTTTTTTCGATCCGATTTGTAATTTCTCGAGATATTCGCAAAAGTCAGGTTTCTTGCGATTACAGCGCCATCTATCACAAATGGAAGAAAAAAATGTTACAGATAAAAGTTACTTATTTTTTATGGGGAATCCGAATCTGCAATAAAAAATGGGGGTTCCCATTTACGATTTCAAAGTTGCCACCATCCCCACCCCAGGGGTGAGGGTGAGGGGTCGACTTTGGTATCATTGGATGACCCTCTTCCAGACGAACAAATTTTATTTAGAACTTTTTTTGATCCGATGCGTAGTTTTGCGTCACACAGCTTCAGAGATGCTGGATCAGACCAATGGAATTGATAAAATCAAGCCTATAATCACGTCCCACTACACCACTTTCAAGTATATACGATAATCTATATTTGTACAATCAAATATATCGATTAATATAAGATTTAAACAAATAAGATTTCATCATATCTCATTCAAGACGAAGGTATACCCCTGTAGAGCCATAACAAATGACATCCTGCTCTTGCATTTCTCATACAGCTTAGCATCTGTAATGCCTTCAAAAGTCTTAGAATCACCGTCACCAATATAGTGAGTTTATTTGACCTGGTGCAAAGTTTCAGAGCGCCGAAACATCTCAACAACTGCATCGACTTCCATTTTCCTGCCGATCCATACTTAGAGATTTTTCCCGGCCATAATCTTTTGGGACATCATTTTTGAGGTCCTGAGGAACCATTTAAAAAATCGATTTTTCGACAATTCTAGAGTGTCCTAACCCCTTAAGTCATGTTACATTGAAATGCATCTTCTATTTAAATGTAATAAGTACTTTTGCGACTTTAGCGTTTTGTTTGAATTTTTCCTGAGACTGGATGTTCGAAAAATCAATTAAGCTTTGTGATTTTCCAGTATGATGGATGCTGGTATAGGTCGTACGCATCTAAACGCTTTCTTATCAGCTTTGAATATTCCATCAGTTTCTAACACCGTAGGAACACACTATGAGGGAGAGAATAAAGAATTGACTATCGCAGAATTTATTCATTATAACTACACTTTAAATCATTATTACAGCAAAAAGTATGCTCTATAGTGGATCATAATATTTATTTTGTTTTCTATATTTTTTTTTGCTAAAAAGCTTGCATTATCATTTTCGATTTTGTTACAGATATTTTCATATTTAACAAATAACTTCGTCCACCCTCCTGCTCCGTGGAATACTAAACAGAAATCGGAGCATCTTACTGTATCATTAGTATTTGGATTACAAAATGTAAAACTATTAAAATGCCATAAATTAATCAGTATATCGATGGCTTGCATTTGGTCAACATTTCTTTGTCACAAAAAGCATTTATTACGTAATTTGTGACGTAGAAATGGTGACGACTGTGCAAGCAATCAATATTAGTTATGACGATTTACATTACAAAAAATCATTTTTAAAATGTTTTAATTATGTTTTTGTAATTTTGAAAAGCCTCATTGAAGGATTTGACTGAATTTTCGAAACTGGTTATTCGCGAAAGTTCTGTGCTTTTTAAATAAACAATTTTTCAGGTAAAATCAAAGGTGTATACGACATTAAAGACTTGGTAGATCGACTGAGAAAAGACAAAAGACCAAAGAAATATTCGTGGCAGCGGTATCCAAGGAACTTTTGTACATCGATTATACAAGAATTACAAAAAGTAGTGAAATCCCTACAAAAACATATTCTCTATAAAAAAAAAAAAGGCGCCAGGTAAAAAAACTCGGCGCGTTTTCATTTCAGCTATAAATAATGTAAGAAACATGGAAAGTGCGACAAGTTTTTTTTGTAATAGAAAAATAAAAATTTAGTTTTATTGCAATTAAATGTTCTAATTTAAAAAATATATATATTTTTATTAAAAAATTTGACTTCTATATTTGACACCTCCCACCAACGTTAGTATTGAACCCTCTGTCCCTAGGAGGCTAGGGCCCCAAGGAGGACTTAGTATCCGTAGTAGCGAGACGCGGGGCTCCTCCCCCGACGCATTGAAAGCTGTAAATATACTATATAAACATACTAATATACTATATATACAGCTATGTAATCGTGTACAGCCCTCGTACATACATTTTATATTATGCGTATGCGTAGGCAGTAAGTCGTTTCTACAGGTTTCAATTTAACACAGCAGTGACTCTACACGCATCAACTGCGTACTGTTAATTCCGGATCGTACAAGATGTCCAGTTGACGCGCGTAGAGTCGCTACTGCGTTGAGTTGGAACTTGTAGAAATTACTTACTGCCTATGTGTACCATATACTTATAGAGTACAGGTAATTTGAAAAATGACGACCATATTAGTTAAACTCGCCATCTTCTTAAGGTACCGCGTCGGTAAGCTTGATGCGTAACAGACTTACTTGTCTTAGAAAAAAATGAGTGAGCAAGCAATAAGCAAATTAAGTTTGCATCTCGTTAATATATTATACGAAATAAAATTTAATGGCATCAACAATCTTCGCAAAATTGAAATGTCTCTTGAGATCGTAACTGTTTTCAACTTATGTAATGTTAATGAAGCAAAATTAATGTTCGATTACATTAAATTGAGTTCGTTAAGTACTTTAAGGTAACTTTGGTAAGTATATGAAGATAAATTTCTTAAATACGTTAAGCCAAACCTTGAATCCTTATAAAACAACAGAAACAATTGTTTATGTAAATTTTAACAATTACCTGCATTGTCATTGAGGATAATTATTGACTGATGTTAATAATCAACTAATGTCCGATGCATATGAAACGTTTGTGTGGCTTAAATATGATTCAAAAACAACTTGTCACGCAAATAGAGATAATTGTGTATCTATTACGAGGTACATGTGATGTCGAGGTACATGTGATGTGTAACGTTTACGCTGCTATGACGTAAAAATGCTACTCGACTTAATAATATAAACATAATAATAAGATCATAACGTGCGAGAGAATCATTCACTAAACCAAAGTTTGTGAAAAGCCGACTAGTCGAGTTTCGTTCTATTCTTGGTGAAACGATAGTCGCGAGATCGCAGTCCTATTCGACTTGCATGAGATGCATCACCTTGAATCACTTAGGGTGTCAGTCATAAATAAAAGGATTTTGAGTAAAATATATTTACTTGATGGCATAAAAATAATATTCAGTTGATACGATCTCTAATGAATAACGAATCCAAATTAGAGTGCAATTTACTACACTGTTTTAATGTTAATTACATTGAAACACGAAGTTTTGTTCTCTTTTGTCTCTATAACTCGCATTGAGTCTCCTATACCCGATAACATAACCCCACTTTTTAAAATACCAACGTAAAGTCATAATAATTCCAGGAGACAACATTTGATAAAAATTCATGAATTCTTGGACCTTTATCACCTACCGTTTCGGCCAAATACGCTGTAATATAAGAGTTTTTCATCATTCTCGTAAAGTATGCCGTTGAGCTTTTTGTATGAAAAGGTTGGTATTCGATAAAAATTCGTCAAATGCAGCTTTATTATTATTTTTTTCCAAAATCAATTTTTGTCTCCATTCTGTCATTTTTTACAAAGCAGTTAACGGTAAGTATAGCTTCAATGAATTTTTATTATGTCTGCTAAGGATTTGATAATTTATTTGCCAGATTTTAACGAACTCGAAAGCCATTAATGCGATTCTGTCGTCTTCGGTCGATTACAGGTGAACTACCTTAACGAGGTGTGAATTTCTTAACAAATTGAGGAAATTATAAAACAATTTCTACTAATTTCGGCACATGACTCGGTGAGCCACGAACGTGAGATATTATGGAAAAAAATCACGGGAATTTCAGCCACAGAAAACCACAGAACTGTATATAATATCCAAAAATATTTTTTTCCACCACGATGCATCGCATGGTTGTTTGAAAATTGATTTTTTCTTTGGAGAACGAATATTAATGTTTTCTTGAAAGCGATAATCAAGTTTTACGTAAACAAATTAATTGTAACAAAAATATCAATTGTTAACTTTAGTGAGGCAAGAAATAAAATTAATGTAAAATCCGTAATTAATAAAGTAGAATTTTTATGGGTATCCCTTTGCCAACAGAATATGTTTCATATTTAAATATAGTGAATTTTTCCATAAACTTACGGTCTTTTTGACGAATGTGGATATTCCCACGTATGGCGCGTATCGGCATCCGGATATAATTTTTCCCACTAGAGGACATAAAAAAATTGGTACTTGAGCAAACAGTTAGGAAGTTTACTTATGTGATTGTGCCTAATTGGATTAGCTCCCTAGGCATTAACTTATCCATACGTGTAGTGTATATGCTCTATGCGCACCGATTATATGTCCCATCCGTCAAGCACATATGCTGCGCGAATAACTTTTGTACATTTCCTATATATGAAATGTACATTATCTATATGTATACGTGTACATATAATATATAAGTAGTGTATATTTTTCATACATCCTATTTACATCTCGCATATATGTATGTACACATATAACTTTATATATCTTTCACACACGCGATGACGTAACTTTAGAAGCTTAGCACATATATAAGACAACAAAATGTTGCATATGTGAATTATATCTGTGGTATATCCTTTATGTATAACTTTATACATTTTTTACACACGCAATTTATGTGTTACATGTATGAAACACGTTGCTTGTATATGTGTAGCACATATGTGCTACACATATATATAAGACGATCAAATGTTGCATACGTGTAGTATATCTTTGATATATGACATACATCACAAATATATGCATTTATATCATTTTAATGAAATAGGGATATGTTCTTTGTATGTATATTGGTAACATAAATTTCTGTGCCTAGCGGAGCAACCTTGATTTTGGAACACGGGACCTTCGACTACGGCTTTCGTATTCGAATATTAGATGAGACCCGGTGTCGCACCTATCGCGTTCCTCTCTTTCTCGTTGCCTCTGCCGGTCTCGGACACGCAACGTCCTTGGCGATAGCCATAGCGTAGACTTGACAACAGCCGAGAACGATCTTTAAATTACAGTGATCGACGGATGGGGAAACCCTCTCTGGCGTCGCCTCCTCGTCTACTATGACATACTCTGTAATACGTGTATCTCGCAGTACAACTATGTGTTGCACAACGATCCAAAGTACTGAGAAAAAGGGGCTGGTATTCGTTGAAATCCAACGTTGTTTCACGAGAAACATCCATTTCTATTAGGCAAAGATTCCTACGCAAAAATGTATTCAAGCAGCCGAATCCTTTGAATCATGACAATTTTAGGTATCGGTAAGCTAGGCCTGATCAGACTCAACGGATTGTGGAGGAAACGGAAACTGTAACCAGGTTTATAAATTTATTTTAAGAGTCGATTCAACAAATATGAAGTTGGTATCACCGGGTAAGACATTTCTTTTTTTAAAATATTATCCGTATCTGGAATAAATACTGGGGTATTATTATACATTTTTGCAAACTACGCGGTGCACCGAACACGGTGATACCAAATATAAATTTGTTTAATGCATCAATGACATTTTTTTCCAGACTGTTATTTGGCTTAACTGTATCGCAAGAGCTACCTTAAGGGCGGGGTAACGTCTATTCGGTGAAAAAAAGACACTTTTTCAAACATTTTTTTACAAAATACGGGCAATGTATTTTAAATTAAATGATTACAGTATTGTAGAATAACATTTCAAGAATATTTTCTGAAAACTTCAGCGGAAAATATTAAAAACTAAGCCGTTGGCAGCAAATCTCCGGAGACGTCTACAAAAAAGTTGTTTTGCGGTGGAGGTTGTAACTCATCACGCGATCATCGGAAATAAAAAAATCAAATTGATTTTATTAGTTTATGAGTTTCCCCAGATAACGCTGGCGAGATTTTTTTTTTATTGATTTTTCAATTTTTGGTAACACTGGAAAATCAAAAAACGCGATTTTCGCTAAAAAAATCGGCAAATTTGTTATTGTAAAATGAAAAATAAAAACAAATCTAAAAAAACTCGACAGTGTTACCTCATGAATTATACAGAGAAAGAGTGTACCAAGTTTAAAAAGGATCGGTGCAATAGATTTTAAACTACAGCCGCTACCGACTTTGAAAACGTGAAGTGTGGGAAAATCGCTTTAAAGTTTCGCAAAGGAGCGCAGCGACACAGAGCCTCGGATGGTTAAAATTCCATATCTCCGTTAGTTTTGCCCCAATTGCTCTAAAAATTTGATACAACATTATTGAGATGTTGTGCATTCATAAAATAAAATAAATAAAAAATGGGAAAATAGTACATTACGCAACTCTTTCAGAATGACCAACATTTTGAAAGAGTTGCGTACAGTGCTTTTTGACATGAGTGCGAGAAATAGCTCAATTTTCGACAATTAATCAACGTTTTCCCACGTCACATCATTACACCATCGCGTCTGCTAGGTTAGCAGTTGACGTAAACAAAACAGTTGTATTCATTCCTGTCACATGGAAATTCTTGACAGAAAAACAGAAGAATAACAGTGAAGGAATGAAATAATCATAATATTAGAATGAAGGAATATAAAAAAAGGGGAGGAATGTAAACAGCTGATTGCAAAACAAAAATGACTCGTTTTCTACCATGGAAACGGGTCAAAATTGAGCTATTTTCAAAGCACATGTGTTAAAAAAAAAGTTTCGAGACCATACCCCGCCCTTAAAAAGTATTATACGTATTGTAGGTAACAGAAACTGTAGCCAAAAACTTATTTATGTTATGTTGTTTGTTATAAGATAGAAGGTGTTAACTAGCGACATCGATAATACGTATTGTGCGGTTCCACTTGAATCAAGCCCACTTTCAAGACGATATATTTTCATTGTCTTCAAACCCTTTTATTTATCTCAAAGGATATCGCAGAATAAATTTCTGATCTTTAACTATTTTATTCACTGGTCAACACTGAAATTAGTTTTTTTTTTTCTTAAATGTTTACCTCTCCAAGATAAAAGAGAATATTACGTCCCGGTCGTATATTTGTACGGCGAAAGAAAACATCCCCGCGTATGGAATTCCTGTTTCATCCAAGAGAAGATAACGATCAAACATACAAAGCGGTATTGAAACCAACATTTCTCGAAGCAGACTTTATCGGGGATTCAGCATTTTTATGTGGACATACCTGGCAGCAATGAAAAAATGCACTTTAAATATTTATCAAAAAATGAAACGATGGGATTACTGAAGCATGAAAACTTATAATTTGTTTTTCAAAAATGCAGAACTATGTCAATACACCAAATCATATAAATTTCAAGCTATGAAACTTGAACTTTGGTGTACAAAATATAGTTACGATCAAGGTTGGTAGATATTATTGTATTTGGTAGGAATCAATCAAGCGGTTTAAAACTTGTGTCATTTTTATAAGCACATTCTGGTTTCTCATTAGTTTTCACCTTCCACATAATTTTCTCTATGAGGAAGCCGAATCGATCAAGGTACCTCCTCATAGAGGTGGCCGGTCGTCAAAAGTGGAAAATAATAAAAAAGCAATGTGTAAGGTTTTATAAAAACTATTTTGGTGACTTATGTAGCTACACAGCTTGGTCAAGGCTAGATCCAGGCCTTAACAGAGCCTGATTAGGTTGTAATCCGGCCTAGAAATCAGAGTTACAACCTGATAAAATTTCAGCTCAGATTAGTTCCCTAAAATCTCGACAATTCAATTTATCTGGTGTGTAACAACATTTTTAATTTTTAATCCATGTATGCAACCTTTAAAATAATTGAGAAAATTATACAGTGTGTTAAGTAAGAGCGTGTACAGCGTTATTCAGGAAATATTTATTCAACAAATTTTTTTTTACATATACACGTTCAACATGATTCGGTGCAATGCGCAATAGCTTTAATAGTGGGTCCAATCACCACCAGCGTCGATAATCGCTTGGCATCTCCGCTGCATACTTTCTACCAAATTTTCGGCGTATTCTTGGGGGAGTGCCTTCCAAATGCGTCGAATTTCTCGAGAGAGCCGCTTCAAAGTATGAGACGTTTCCCTCGAATCTTCTGCTTCATGTAGGCCCAGACATTTTCAATGGGATTAGCATCAGGCGATTGTGATGGCCAATCGAGTGTGATGATGCCATTTTCCACGGCTTCAAAACGTTTCGAATACACGTCACTCATCGCGGTTTCTGTGTTTCTCTGACGGAAGATCGACAAAAACTTAAACTTTTGGAATAATGCGCCGTAGGCGGAGGTTCGCTAATCCAAATACAAAAATTTTCAGGTTCGTATCACTTACCGACTGCAAGTTATGCTGTATACGCTCTTACTTAACACACTGTAAAAATAATAAATAATCAATGTATAGTCAAATTGGACAAAGGGAAGTCTGATATAACACTCTAGTTCTGAGATTATTTATTCCTTGGTAAAGGTCAACAAAGCAGTTGAAAATATCTCATTAAAAGGGAGATGAAGTCTCGAAATGAAAGAGACATCCGTTTGAACCAGAACAACATAGGAAGAGGCTTCACTCTCGATAAAACCGTGGTACTTTCCCGTTACACACGCTTTGTATCTGGCATGTCAATCGAATTTTTGCTTCGTAGGGCATCGAAGAACGACGCGAGGATCGTGGTCTTCGGAACGCTCGAATCTTTTTACCTCCGTCACTGGTGCTCGCGGTATAGGTGTTATACCGCTAGCTTCTCGGAAATCCACGCAGCAACAGTCGCGGTAGCAAGAGCAACTAAACTCAGGCAGGACGATAGTAAAGAAAGCGAATGAGGTCATGAATTGAACACGTGACAACTGACATGATCCCTATAATTAATTATTTAATTAACGATTATTATTAAGTGAATACTTCTTAATAAAAATGTTATATTATTCTATTTATTTCATATATTCCATATATTCCAGCCACTCCATTTACTCCATCTATTCCAATGATTCCGTGTATATATATTATTAATTTATTCATAGAATAAAATACAAATATTAATTTAATGACAAATTTTTATTCATGGAACAAATTAATATTGAAATTACTGAAATTTAATTTTTATTATGTCACTCTTCGATTATTGAACACTCATTTATTACGACAACCTTATCAATATTAAAAAAGAAGATTTTGGTTTGCGTAATCGCCGCCATTGTAGTCGATATAATAAAAATGAGAGGCCTATGAGTTAACCGAAACTAACATCGGTTGCTAATTGAAGTCTAGGGCGCTACGAAAAGCGTTATAACATAACATATTTATACTTTTTTCGAAGGTTGGAAGAAGGAGGGGGGGCATATTCTGTTTATGCCTAGGGCGCTGAAAAGGATAACCGGCCTTGCCACGTAAACTAAATGGCAATTCGGTTTCGATCCTCACGCATCCTTATGCGGTTTCTTAGCGGTATCATATGTGGCAAGTGTACGGTGGTAAATCCTAAACGAGGAATGGATCCTCACGGCTGGTCACTGCCTTTTTGAGTGTGTATCGCATTCTGATGACATAATAAGAACCGTTCGGTTACGCACATGTCATTTGCAGTTCGTTTGTACTTTATTTGTATATCATTTCTACTTAATTTTTACTAAATTTCCTGTTCTTTTTATAGTTTACTTGTAAATCATTTGCTAATCGTTTGTACTTCGATTATAATTTAAACTTTATTTGTACTTTGTTTA
Source organism: Cylloceria caligata (assembly GCA_963942595.1). NCBI lineage: Eukaryota > Metazoa > Arthropoda > Insecta > Hymenoptera > Ichneumonidae > Cylloceria > Cylloceria caligata. Next base: position 18,741,530 of record OZ012705.1, read on the forward strand.
CCGCACATCGTTACTTCATTTACAGTTTATCATCAATGTGATTGCCAGAATGCCATATTTTTTTAATGGACAACAATTTTTATATTTGTTTCGTTGCAACTTCAATCGAAGTATTGAAGCCGGAACTAGTTTATTCATTAGTGTCCCTCATAATTTACAAAACTACATTTCTTATGAATATATTGGCTCGCGTGATTTACAGTATGATCTTCCCTCACATTATCAAGCCAATTGTACCTCCTGAAGGACATGACCAGCATCAGTATGCGAATTTCGTCGGTTCAGGAGCAACGTATGTGGTAATAAAATTCATGCAATCGTGTTCTTGTAATGTGAGCGTTCAACTAAATCACATCATAATGAAGGTTGTGTTTTATGAGCCTTCTAGTAATTCTAGTGACAATAAACTTGATATTGTCAACACCCAAATATTACTCGAACCTTCACCAGCTGTAAACGCCAGGTACGACGTCCTCATTGTTGCACTCACAACACTATTCTAAACGTGTTGTAAGATATATGTCCTGTAAGCGCTTAAAAATAATAGTAAAAACTTAACAATTCAACTTTGTTCTTAATTTGTTCATTTAAATGAAGTTTTTTTACTTTGCCGGCTGTGCTTTATTTTCATTTGACTTTCAGGAGGCTCTCTCGTAGTCAACGGTCTTCCATTTGGGATTGCATTAAGAATTGATTAATATTGCGAGATATTTAATTCCTTACACCCGAGTATGGTATTACAAAGAATAATAGATCGAATATATGATAAATAAAATTGGCTACTTAAAGTGTTCAATCGACTCAATTGACTGACTCAACCCACTTAACCAACTGAAGCTACTCAACCACGTTAACTATTTCAACCGAACTGACTCAACCGGCTGAACAAAGTAGATTAAAGTAGACTAAATCAACTAAGGAGACTGAGCCGACAAAATCAACAAAAAAAAGAGTAAATCGATTAAGCCGACTAAATCGGATAAACCGACGAAATCGACTACCATTTAAGTTATGGGAATGTAAAGAAATTGAACACATTTTTGCTTCCTCGTAGAGGAAACTTCGTTTTCACGAAACTTTTTTTCCATATTTTCATATCATTTTCATAGAAAGAGTTGAGAAAAAACATCCGCGCGCACGTTTTGTGGTGCAAATGATATGTGTGTGTGTGTGTGTGTGTGTGTGTGTGTGTGTGTGTGTGTGTGTGTGTGTGTGTGTGTGTGTGTGTGTGTGTGTGTGTGTGTGTGTGTGCGTGTGTGTGCGTGTGTGCGTGTGTGTGTGTGTGCGTGGGGGTGGCAGTGTAACATTTTTAGATAATCGTTTTTTTTTCTATTATCCAAAAATATCCCAAAGGAATATTGTATGAACCTGGCATCGCCGATTGATCGTGATTAAGTAGACAGTTCATATGAAAATCTCGTACTCGAAAGTTTAAACGCGTTTTCAAAACTATGGAAGATTTTAAACGAAGAGTTTCCAAGCTCTCCGTCTCAAAATTTGCCACATCATTCTATACGCCATTCCTTACAGTCGTATCGAAGTTTTTTTTATTTCGAAATTTCATTTTTTTTTAACCAAAAACTGTTTAAAAAAGGTCCAATTTCAGACTAAATTTTTTAATGGCCGCCATTTTGTTTATTTGTATCGAAAAAAATTAATCCTCCATACGCTTCTACAGTTTTTCATACTGATTAATAATCTTTTTGAGTTTTTTGTTTCAGACAATTTTCAGAGGAGTCGGACTCTTGAGGATCAGGCGTTATTTTTTTAGGCATTATCTTGTAGTGGCCAAAAACATTGTATAAAAATCCAAGTAAAAGATTTAAACATTTTTTTATGTAGAGCATGAGTGATCTCAATAATCAAAATAAAATTAGACTGATATCTGAATCTTATTCATTGAAAAAAAAATTATGAACATCAGCAATTTTCATGCCCCTCACACTGAGTTGATCCCTTAAGAACCGTTAGAGCTTTTTTATTCTAATTTAGATTTCTGATCGGTGGTTAATGATCAAACATTTTTTTTTCATAGTTTAAGATGAATTGACGTTGACTTTATATGTGCATTTTTGTTGTGTTAGGATCGGCGAGGATGGCCTCCAAATGTATTTCGAGGCTCGAATTTCATTATAATTACAGATACGTTTTAGGTTGTTTAGAATTGGATTCAGCTGTAATCGTAGAAGATGTAACCACGAAACTTGAACTAGTGAGTCCAAAGTTTCTACATAAAGAAAATATTAAGCAGTGCTTGATACAGAGTTTCGTCAACATACATATTCGGATATAAACCACTTAGTGCCCTGTTGCATATGGTAGTAGTTAATTGTCTTACATCAATTATGTATGATCTTGAAAAATGGTCGAATCGTACACTTTTTAAAACTTTACTTTCTAACGATTAAAATTAAAGAAATAAGGACGCGATTTAGAACCTCACACATTGTTTCCTCGTTATCTTCCACCTTTCACAAAGACTTCCTCCATGAGGAAGCCAAAATTGATCAACATACTTCCTTTACAAAGGTGACTTTGTAAAAGATGAAAAATAATTAAAAAGCAATGTGCAAGATTCTACTTTGCATATTCTTATTTCATTTATCAACTGTTCACGTGCTTATTTCTGTATATTTATTGTCCTTACTCTCGAAGATATTTCAAAAATCGAAGGTAAATTTTTAGTTTCCTGTATCATTTTGTCTGTTTCGCTCCTTTACATGTCGTATTTTCGCTTGTGAGACTCTAACAATGTTTTATTCAATGGATTGGATCGAATTCGCGAAACTTGCGTCGCGCGGCACGAGGCAATCCGTCTCACCGTACGTAAGTGAGCGCCAGTATCAGTGAACGAGTGCGCGCGCACGTGTGGTGTGAGCGTGTATATGAGAGAGTGTGTCACCAATCATTCACAATTAGGTAACGGATTTTCAGGACGCTTCACAATCGTACTTGAACTCCCACGAGCACGTAGCTAGCTTCCAGAATATTCGAATTCGATTTCGCACACAGCAAAATGAACGAGAATTGGAACGTGAAAACATCGGGGAGATGAAGGCTACATTGCAGTAGTTATTCCAATTGCAGTTGGGCTCTCATGTCCATAGATATGCAACGAGAGTAACTCTGAATAGATTTAATGACTTACTACTTCACTCATCAGTACTAAAATTGCCTAACCTTAAATTAATTACCAAAATTTCACAATGTCAGAATCGAAACCACTCGAGAATCTCGATATTACACAAGCCATCGGTCTCATCTGATGCTGACAAATTCAACAAAAAATACCATTTTGTAAGGACAAAAGGGAACTATCATTTGACACATTTTTAATTACGTTTTTTGTTGGCGAATTAATGAATTTCGATCTAATTTTCATCAGCAAAGTAATAAATTATCATTTTTCAAAAACGATGATTATGCCCAAATTTAGACTATATTTTCCTGCTTGATTTGACAGAAGCAGCGCCTTCATCAACTTTTTTATCCAGAGCCAAGCAATAACCAGGAAGGTAAACTCTGAAACGTCGCACTATTTCACAATTCCAATTAAGGGACCTTTTCGGAGGTCTCCGAGGAGCGGAGAAACTGCACGAGAAAACAGTCAACAGATCGTGTACGAGTGCACGCCCTTTGGAGCCCGTTCGAACACTCGGCCCGCCAGAAAATACTCGCACTGAGCTGACGGACCTTAAACAGGATGAATTACGAAGGTAAGAATGGCGTTCCCCTTATTCGCAGGGAACAGTCGGCGAGCAAGAACCAAGCTCTGCAAGGCGATCATCTTTCTGGGCTTTCGAGTCCAATTGGCCGAATTCCCTTAGAAGTCTTTCAAATTTTGTATCTCATTAAATTCCAATTTACAACATTTAAAAACATTATTAATCGTCTATCACATTTTTGAGTGTCATGCAACTTTTTAAAAACTTTATCTTCTTTAATATTCTATTTTTGCTATTTATTATAATTAAATAAAAAGAATGCCTTTGTACATGTTTTAAGAAACACTGCAGAAAGAAATGTTGTTCTAATAAAGGAATAAGTATGTTTTTGAAGAAAGTGTTAAGAAAGTGAAAAAAAACGTTATGTGACAAGTAGCCTCCGTCCCTTCGAATCCACATGAATATCTCGTATAACAGTAGCAGAGAGTAGAGGAACGTGTGTCAGAATGGCGGAGGGGTTGCGGCGGTGGTGGTAGCCCGCGACGCTCCAACGGCGTCGTAAATGTGCTGACTACATTAACTCCGGGGTATATAAGATAGCCCACGTCCACCATCCTATCCACAGACCGAGTCAGATCGACCAACGGTACGGATACCATATCCAACTGCCGTTAATACCTGAGATACGTGAACTCCCATTAAGAAGAAGACTCAGCCCCCAATATCTCTGGCACAAGGCCCTGATACGAAGCCCTAATACAAAGTTTTAAAGACCACTGCAGTTTTGATCACAAGTGCCGGAAGAAACGAGACAAACGGTTTTTATTTTTGGACGAGATAAGGATTTTAGTGATTTATCGTGTGGAGGATTTAAATCGGCATCGAAATGGAGCCTATCGCACTGAGCATAACGACCTACTTCCTCGTCGTATCAACCCTCATTGCTATTATAATGATGCTCATCGAACATACTCGTTCGCGAAATAAGAAATCGTTAAGCCAAGTAGTCATCTATGACAGCGAGGTATCGGTGCTTCCGGAAGCACCTGGACCAACACCATGGCCAATTTTGGGCTCTCTTCATATACTTGGAAAGTACGAAGTTCCCTACATGGCTTTCGCGGAACTCGCCAAGACGTACAACAGCCAAGTTGTCAAAATCAGGATGGGATCGTTTCCGTGCGTTATCGTGAATGGACTGGACAATATCAAGGAAGTTCTCATCACCAAGGGATGCCACTTTGACTCCAGACCCAACTTTGCCAGATACCATCGTCTCTTCTGTGGCGACAAGGAAAATTGTAAGAATACGTCTCTTCGTCTAAAAGATTTTTTGTGAGCCCTCATGATCTCTTGATATATCCAAAAATGGGTTCTTAAGTAATTTTCATGCGAAAATATTGGAAATTTACTTCATACTTGTTACTGGCATGACAGTTTCTGTTGGTAATTAACGTTTGAAATTTCACCATGATTCAGTTACCAGTTGAAAAGTTATTTGCTTTTATTACAATCCACGATCAGATAAATACACAATAAAGATTAATGTTTGGCTGCTAAAACATTTGAAACGTATTATTCCACAATAATTCCCATTCTCTACACACTTGATACTCAATCGGCAATTAACTAAATGTTTTACTCCTCGAACAATAATAAATCAAATGGTTTGAGTGTATCGACATATATGACGGCATAAGAAAGACATCGCGTATCATTAAGACGCCTAGCTCGATCGCGTAGGCATGTTAATGACCTTGCAATCGAGGCAGAAATCGAAGACAAACATAATGCAGGCATGTCTTACACGACTCATTCCTACACTTTTTTCAGCGTGGTAACACGATACATTATCGAAGCCTTTACACGCCTACATTGCACTTTTTCTGTGTCGCTATACATTGCTCTACGACGACTCTACAAATTGTAACGAAACTGGGTATTTTTGATTATTATTTTTCTTGCTTTATTGCAGCTCTTGCTTTCTGCGACTGGTCGGAGCTTCAAAAGTCAAGGAGGGAGACACTTCGGGCGCATACCTTCCCTCGCGCATTTACAGCAAAGTACAATCAGCTGAACAGCACTATAGCCGGAGAATTAAATACCTTCTTGGGGCTTTTGGATAACAAAGTGAACATCAACTACAGGCCAAAACCCTTGATCCTTCACGCCTGCGCTAATATTTTCACCAACTACTTCTGCTCCCGACGGTTCGACTTTGAACATCTGGCATTCAAAGACATGATCAAGAACTTTGACAAAATCTTCTTCGAAGTGAATCAGGGCTATGCCGCAGATTTCATCCCATTTCTGATGCCCATTCATAGTTACAACATGTCGAGAATGGCGAAATGGAGTGGCGAGATTCGCAAGTTTGTGGGCGACAATATAATCGTCGATCGCTTCACCTCTTGGACCAACGTCATCGACGAAAAGGATTACATCGATTGTCTCATAAATCACGTGAGAACCGGCGCCCAGCCTGCAATGACCTGGAGCACAGGCCTCTTCGCCCTTGAAGACATAATCGGCGGACACTCGGCCATTGGAAACTTGTTTATCAAAGTTCTCGCTTTTCTGGTCAAAAGACCCCAAGTTCAGGAAAATGCTCAGCGGGAGATCGACCTCGCTCAAGTCAACGGAAAGACCGTTGGATTGGAATACAGAGGAACCATGCCCTACACCGAAGCTATCATTCTCGAAAGTATCAGACTCATCACCAGCCCCATTGTACCACACGTCGCTAATCAGAACAGTTCTATAGCAGGTATGTTACACCTTCTTCTTACATGATCAAATATTCCATCTCATAAAGCTTTACTTGCGTATCCGATTATAAGATACCAAAATTATTTATTTTTCTTCATTTTTCTTTAAGTAGCGGTATCTTTAGATTTATTAAGTTTAGGTTTAAAACAACCTTAAGAGTTTTTTTGGGTTTAACGATTAAGAAAGTTTGTTCATAATTCGATTTTTAGAAAAAATGTGGATCCATTTTTTTATATCTTTTTCGTTCTATTTATATTTTCTAGGCTACAAAGTCGAAAAGGACACATTCATATTTCTGAACAATTACGAGCTTAACATGTCGGATAGACTGTGGGAGTCGCCGTCTAAATTTATACCGGAGAGATTCATCAAGAACGGCAGAATCTCGAAGCCTGATCATTTTCTGCCATTCGGAGGTGGTCGAAGATCCTGCATGGGTTACAAAATGGTTCAGTATCTCGGATTTTCTATGTTAGCTACTGTCCTTAAGAATTATAAGATAATGCCGGTTCCAAATGAACAATACAAAGTACCAATCGGAGATCTTGCGCTGCAAGGAGATGCCTTCCCGTTCATATTCGAGAGGCGATAACTCGAACTACTTAGGTACATCATATTTTATTCACACAACCTCCTCGCTCGACTGTTTCTTTTTTCCTCCTCGCGTGACCTGGCCAAGGAGGATGAAAGATGAGGAGTCCACTATGAAAACAAAACACGAAGAAGCTTTACCGATATTACTAGTTTTTTAAGGATCTTAGCCAATTGTTTAGAAATAACGGGAGGTGACTCTTGAAATCCTGTACTCTCGGAGACCCTCAACTCTTTAAAGGATATGTTGTTGCCACTTAAAATGAAAACCTAATGAACATTATAAATTGTGCTTTATTCATTTGATGCTTCTAAGCTTCAGCAACAGTAGCCATTAATCAATAGTGTTTTACCAAAGATAATCCAATGGTAATGAATGATATTGCATCGATTCCCATTGGGCCTTTGGTAAAACGCTGCTGCCAATGGAACTTATTACTGTAGCAAGTGACAGCATTTTACCTTTTTGTTTCATTAAACCCTTCAGATACGGTGGCATCACGCAGCGAGTGATTACGTTGACACGCCACTAAAATTTCATATTCAAACACCATCATCAATTGAAAACTGAATAATTAATTCTTCTTCCAGTTTTGTATTCGTTGATGTTTTTATATAAATTTCTTCGTTTTTTCTATTTTTTCTATGTTGATCGACTCTAAAAAACTTAAATTGTGTACTTCGTTTATAACAAAAGAACCACAAAATATTTCTTAATGTTCTTTGGGCCATTCGATAAAAAACACTTTAAAGTAATTTTGGGTGTTTTTTTCAGATTTTTGACAAATGTTGGTTTGATAAACGAGACTCTCAAAATCTAATGATAAAATCGCATCAAATATTATTTTTTGTAAAAAATTCAAAAGTTGATAGCCACTTTAAGTAAAGTTTGTCAAATTTGAAATTATTGAAAACTTTTTAAGATACAGCAATTTCAAAATCGTACGGCACCACGGCGCGCTCACCGTCGTCCGTACCTGAAGGGCGAATTAATGCACATTTGTGTTTAAGAAATAATGCACTGGCATTTATTGTCGCAAAAACAAAAAAGCCTCCAAGGGTTAATTCGCCTATCGATGAATTACGATTGAGTTCTCTCCGTGTCTCACAAAATATTTCTTTGTTCTGTCTCTTTGTAATTTATTATCATCCAGTTAATTATTATTACAGCTTAAGTAGATAAATATAAATAAGCGCCCTATCATCCTCCCTGATTTTTTCACTATGATCGAAAGGGTCATCGCAATCGTGACGATTATGAATAATTCACACATTATATATACACACCCACGAAAAATAACACAATACAAACATCATCATCGCTCGTAACACTTTTAGCTCTAATACGAAAGTCCGAACTTTCAGGACATTTGTTGCGCCATGTCTAGATAATAAATGATGGGAAGTTTTGAAATACGAGGTTCGCAGGAATAAGTTTGGGAGCGGAAGAAGAAGAATTGTAAATGCAGCCGAATCTCGCCAAGCGTGACAAAAAATAAATATTATGAAACGCCAGCAGTCTTGTGTATAATTACTAACAACACAATATATTGTAAATTATTTTAGTATCACCTGATTATAATTTTATTGACTCGTCATTGTTGTTTGATTTTTATTTATTTATTATTTAAGCGTACTTTATTATTATTATTATTATTATTATACGACGTATTAAAGACAACAAAATGACACATGAAATACTATCAACACGTCCGGTGCGGATTTAGTTTCTTTGATTTGAAAAATTTATAGCAATTTTTGATAAAGTTTGAAAAATGAAAATCTCATCAATCTCGTAAAAAGTGATCAAGTCATCTTGTAAATGCTAGCGCGTGAAGACGTATTTAACAAAATTCAAAAATACGTAAAGTCTTAATTAATGTAAATATTATGCTGAAAACTGGAAGAAACAATGAGGATTGACCCCTACATGCACGATCAATTTTAACTTGATACTTCAAGTTGTAGAGATTTAAATTTGTCGGGTTGTGTATATGCACCCATCCGACATCGCTACACGGTACACGCGAGATGTATTAGAAAAAGGTGTGGTGGATCGGATATGGTTCTACCCTACACCGAACAAAAAGCTTTACTTCGTAACAGACACCGAATAGCTTGACACAATAATAACTCGACACTAACTGTTCTACACCGGATATCATGACTCAGTAACAGTTCTACACCTAACAGCTTGACACAATTACAACTGTACCCCGAAAAGATTCACTTCGTAACAGACACCGAATAGCTTGACACAATAATAACTCGACACTAACTGTTCTACACCGGATATCATAACTCAGTAACAGTTCTACACCTAACAGCTTGACCCAATTACAACTCTACCCCGAAAAGCTTCACTTCGTAACAAGTAGACACCGAATAGCTTGACTGAATAACAGCTGTACACCTAACAGTTTGACACAATATTATCTGTATACTGTACAGCCCGACACAATAACAGTTTTACACCGACCAACTTGACTTACATAGTAACAGGTCGGCTCATAACACATAACATCTCTACACCGAATTCACGAAGCTCACAACTGTTGATGGTGTTGCTAGCACCTGATCATGTGGTCTAAAAGGAGGCTCTGCGAATAGAGAATGTAATTAGTGTACGTTCATGCAAGGGTTACATTTTCAGTCGACAGATAGCGAATCGTTCCCATGTGAGTAGCGCCAAGGCCTCTAGATTAAGAAGGTTTCGACACCCTGGGGAAAACTAATAAATATAGTACAGCATGGTTGCCTAAAATCTGAAGTTTGCAACTGGAAGCGTCGTGGTCTGACGTGTGTTATCCAGGAACCTTGAGCAGGGTGAATAGCTTTAGTCCGTTACAGCACAACAGCGCACAGTTCCACACGAGATAATCTAGTCGGAACTCTTCAAGCTTGCAGTAGCTAATGCGGTAAGGAGGCTACATGTGTTTCCAAATGAAGCACATCAGAATCCGGCAATCATATTACACAGCGTAAAAACGTTCGCTACTGTATCGAAAAGCATGTCAAGAAAGAACTCATACAATAAATGTTACAGTGAATTTATACGTATACAAGTACACACACATTTACAAACAGGAGCATAACGAGAATGATGAAATGTACGAAGAATTGTATCATTATAAACATATTATTTTAATGAATCTTTCCTTATTACTATTGTATGCTATTAAAGGCAACAAGAAAAATACAATACTAAATATAAGGAAATAGCGATGTATGAAGGAAGTAGAAACAAAAAGAGAATGAAGGTAACAAACACAATTCTAATGTTAAATAAGCAAATTGTAATATTTTTAAAAAATTGGAAATAAACTAATGCGTCTCTTATGAACACGTGGCTTTCCTGATACCCTCATTACACTTTTTTATGCTTATAGGTACATCGCCGCGAATTCAGCGCCTGATAAACGCGATTTCAACAGCTTGGAACTAAAATTGTTTCATTTTTTACCGTTCTTCTTTTCATTTATTTTGAATGAACCATGAATGTTGGAGGTTATGGAGCGCACATGATATAGATATTTAGCAAATAGCACATACATTTAGAAAAAATATTGGAAAATGTCTGAAAACCTTATAATCGGTCCAATGACATTTTTCAAACAAATTTTAAGAGATATTCAGAGAAAATTTTCATGAGACCACTGGTAACTAAGATTTTGACTGCGCCTCTGTGATACTCTTTAGCGTTATCATAATTATATTTTCAAAATCTATTAAAAAATTGAAATAACTCTCATTCTTTCCCAAAAAGAAAAGCGTACCGTGCCGTTACAATGCCGTCATGTACGACATGCCGTCGTACATGACGGCATTGTGACGGCACAGCGTATCGAAACACGTGCGGCCGCTATGTTGGCTCACTCTGCTGCTGGAACGTCGTGACGGCACCAGGGTCTTACAAGACGGTGAACGGCACAGTAGGAGTCATGTGCGGACGTACATGACTCCACTGTATATATGTGCCGTCACATTTCTATCTGGGTGATTATTATATTCACTGTTTAATTATTCATATGCTACAAATAATGCATTGAGAAGCATGTGTATAAAATCTCAAACAAGGTTGCCGGCCAATTACACTAAATAAATAATAATAAATTTTAAGTCGCGAGAATTAGTATGGTTTCTTATGGAAAAGGTGTTACGATCACCCTTTTATTCAGCTTTCGTTGCATTTCGCAATTAGATGTACCTATGTAGGAACATAAAGCGTAACATGTTCCGAATATTTGAAGAATTAAAATGTTACTATAAAAATTTGGTTTACCGAGTGTTTCAATGGGAATTCTGTACTAGTTAATGTCAACGATCATTATAGTTAATGTACGCGAGCATAGGACTCACTGTACACTAATAAGGGGACGCTATAAATTCGGGACGATATATTTAAAAACTGTGCTAACTCGTAGTTTATACCGGTTACCGCCCGCATGCATAAACAAATATGAGAAATTTGATTAAGAATGCATAATTTGTAAAGTAATTATTAATCTTCAAATTATAACAATACATTTGCTCTATTTAAATACATTTTAAAGGTTATGTTCATCAGTCAAATTTTTATTCGAGTCAAACGATAAGTAAAAATTCGTCCCGTCTGAATATTTAACAGTTCATAAAGAATGGAATCAAGTAATTTCCTTTTTAATATGTAAAATTGTACTGCAACATATCACTATTTTTTCAAGAGAAAAATAACGATACCCAGTAAGAAAATCGTGCCGTGACAGCTGCCGGTAGAATGCCGTCATGTACGTTCACGCCAGGACGACATTGTGACGGCACAACTTTTTAACAGCACAGCGTGCCTATACAGTTTCAGCAAGTCGTGAGACAACATGCTGCAACCGTGCAGACGCGGTGTTGACACGCCGTGCTGTCGGAACGTCGTGGTGTCACGAAAACAGTTATGTGCGGACGTATATTATTCCACTGTGCCGTCACGTCGGGCCGCTCCGTGCCATCACATTTCTATCTGGGTATGTACACATTTTCATAATGTACCTCTCATTTGGCTATAGCTACTCCGCTCATACTGCCTTAAGGGGAGGTGAAAACTCCGTACTGACACGGATGTACTGCTTCTCTTTCACTCCGTGGTGAGCGACATACTAGTTCTACGTATTTCGCACTCAAGAATGTTTCATCTCGCCTTAGGGCAAGGCGAAACCTATCACTCCAGCCATGAGCGCAAGAGAGATAGGATACTATGGCGCTCACGGCGCAGTGAAAGAGAAGCAGCACATCTGTGTAAGTATGGAGGTTTTGTCTCGCCTTAAGGGAAAGCGAAACACTCACTGTACCGAATCTAATTTTCTGAACACACTTTCATTTTGTGGCCTAAATTATTTTTAAAAGTGATTTTTCCATTACAGGTAGTTACCTGTAATAATAATAAATCTATTTTTTTTTCAATCTTAACAATTCTCTGCTTGTTACCCGGGAAGTTAACGTTCTTACAGTCTACTAATCGAATTTTCTTCAATTCTGTTGAGTGTAGAACGAGAAAGTGTGTTCCGAAAATCGGATGCGGTGGAGTGAGTGTTTCGCCTCCCCTTAAAGTGAAATGAAAGCCCATGCGGAATTGATAGGTAACAGTTTTTTTCGACAATTCTGTTCAGAGAAAATTATTTAAGGTTCCGGCCAAAAACGATTATCACAGATCGAGTCTGGATCTGCAGCTATCCATCTCATTCGCGCATAAACTCAGTTTATATCATCCCCTCAATATTTAATTGAAAAGCCTACTTAATTAATAAACACAGAATAGCGTCTCAACACCAAAAGTTAATCTCTAGCAGAAAAAATAAACACAAAAGTCGATCATATAACGGCCATTATAGCTTTTAAAGTCATGACGCAACCGACCGCGACAACGTCGGCTGCAAGGCCGAGCAGGCGAGCCGTAGGGAATACCTAGATGAGGACGACCTAGACCTAGGCCGGCTTAAGTCTCCAAGTAGTTCGAGTGAGGTAGGGCCTTACAAAGGCCCGAGATCGCCCCGATAATGGCTCATGGTATTTCGTGAGGCAATCAGAACTGAGTTTATATGTTGCCTATCGCGGTTAGATCGACAAAGTCAAATCTCGAAATAGGGTCACAAGAAATCAAGTTTCCCAGACTCACTTGGGATGCTCATAAATATATACTCACGGAGAATTCATGGTCGACGCCACGGTCTTACATGTAAGACCGCTCCATCGACGCATAATCTCGCATAGAATAGAAGAAGAGGCCTTATGGGCTGGCGTGGTCACATCGGTGTCGGAAAGTACCGTATGGTGGCAGGTCTGGCGACTTCTGCTAGCACAGCATATATATATTAGCTCGTAACTAGGCAACCGGGGTTCGTGTCCAATAAAGTTTTTTCTTTAAACATTTTTTTTTAAATAAACGAAATTCTTGAAACGAATATAAAACATCCGAAACAATAATAATATAATAATTAATAACTAATAGGAAGCATACGACAAGCGTGGTACACAACTGAAATAGAGGAAGCATATATATATACTTACAAGGTCGGTGAGTTAGCCGAGCTTTTTGGATTCGTGAACGGGCAGCACGTTTTTTTTAAATCCATATGAATGAACACAGAAATAATGAATAAGTTTAAAAAATACAATTAATTATACAGGACACATAAAATGTATTATATATACTTAGCTAGTGTCAGATAACGTTTATTTGAGCACATTTAAACGAAATGCACTCGCAGGAAAAGATCGCTGGAAAAGATTGCGGAAAGGGATCGCGAATAATTCCACGGCACACCGCGAACACGACTACATAGAAATACTATAAAAGTTTTTACTTTGTTACGCATACAATACATTCTACTAAACCTCTTTTCCTATGCATACACAGTATGTTTAATCAATTAATCCTGTACTCGAACAGTGGGATTAACGCGCAAACGAATTGAATAACTAGTCTCCAAATTGACAGACACAGCATGCGATAGTCAGCATCACTGTCTTACAGACCATGGTCAGCATACACCGTCAATGTTGTATAAGCATTATGAAATAGAGTGAGATAGCATGTGAACCCCAAGCGCCGGGAAGCAGAGATCGTACGGAAGAAAGTGAGAGATGGGAGAGAGTGAGATAGCACGTGTAGCCTAGCGCCGGAATGCAGACAGCATGGGAGAAAGTGAGAACACAAGTGTACCCCAGCAGGGAGAAATGGGTGAGAGTGACAGCGGATGTGTACCCCAGTGAAGGGAGTATCGGAGAGAGTGAGATTGCACGTGTACCCCCAGCAGAGAGAGATGGGAGAGAGTAAGAGCGTACGTATACTTCAGCAGAGAGAGATGGGAAATACTAAAAGGGCACGCTTACCCCAAACGCCAGAAACCAGAAGCAGCATGACAAAGAGTAAGAACTCATGAGTACCCCAGCCAATAATTAGCGGCCATTGCACGTGCATCGATGCGACACGTTCATTCCGATCGCCGTGGTGCGGTCACACGTATACAAATTGACGTTCGCGCCATGCTACGGCTGGGGTACATACTACATTTTTGTACCCGAAAAAATCATACCAAATTTTAATAAGGAGCCTGCTTTTCTTTGACTCCACACAAGACGACGATTTAATTCCAAATCGTTGTCAATGTTTTGCTCGGTGGCGTGAAACAGAAAAGTGGAACCCTCTTTTTAACTAACGAACCCGATAATTCTTATCGATTGTCGACATGAACGCCCCTGTCAGTTATCAAGTGTCCGATTTACGTGCACAATCTACTCGATTTACCCTCGCTGACTGACGGTCGGTTAAAGCTCGATCTAGACGCGGCCAACGGTTACGATAAAACTGATTCAAATCCAACTAACTTACACATATGTGATGCTTCTCTTTCATTCCGCCGTGTTCGCTATACTAGTTCTATCTCTTTCGCACTCATGGCTGGAATAAGAAATGTCGCCTCCCCTTAAGGCGAGGCGAAACCTACTCAGTGGATAACTAAAACTGTAAACAATAGCATTTCACTCTACTGATGTGTAAGAGAGACAGCTATATAATATACTACCAGCGCCTCTCGCGGAATGTTACCCCTCGGTCGGTTACTAAAAGTGTAATCTAAATTTCTTTGCCATGATTGATTTTTCGGATGAAAGAGAAGAACGGTGAACTGCGTCTCACAATTCTACGGTTTACCGTTCTCGACTTTTTTCGAAAGATCAATTGTGACGAAAAATTTCACGATGGAAAAATTCTGCTATCCTCTCGCATGTATTGTACGCACGATCGGGGAGAGACAGCTGACATGTATTTAATGGGTAAAACAGAATGGTTTAGCATCTCCTTAACAGACTGTCAGTACGCGAGGGTAGCTTTTATTAGGTCGTATTATGGACCAATTCATGCTTAAAAGTTAATAATGCAGGTAATTAAGAATGTCCGATAGCTGAAAATAAGGGAGGAATTAACAAAAGATTTTTTTTAATTACAAGGGCATTATCATATTTTTATTTCTTTGATTTAAAAAAAAAAGTTATTTCTTTGTTAAGGGGATGCTGGATAAATAGTAAAATAGACCAGTAATCTAATTTTATATTTAAATATAAACATAAATATAGGTAAAATAGACCATTTCGTAGGATACTTTGTGCATAGTCCATATACTGCGGATAGGCTTGAAATTGTACAGGAAGCTTCAACGTCCGGTCGAGTTTCGATTGAAAACATGCAAAAAATTATAATAATAGTATATTAGTGATTCCTACCAATATGGCCGCTCGAAATGCCAGCAACATATCAGTTTTGTAGGTTATAATCGTTTCTGGAGCTCGCATACGTCAAACCAGACCGGACGTCGATTCTTTGAGGTTTTCCAAATATTTCATTATCGTCAAAAAGTCGATCACACTAAAGAAATAAACGTAGAGTGTATACCGTGTTCACGTAGTCAGTCTCTGCTCTCGTTGCTGTAAGCAGCAAGCCATTTCTTTTGTGTGATCAACTTTTTTACGACATTGAAATCTTTGGAAAACCTCAAAGAATCGACATCCGGTCCGGTTTGACGAATGTGAGTTCCAGAAAGGTTTATATCCTACAAAATTGATGTTGTTGACATTTCGAGCGGTCATATTGGATTTTTGAAGTGTCAGTAATATACGATTAACATTTTTTGCACGTTTTCAACCGAAATACGACCGGACGTCGAAACGTTTATATTCATTCGCAATCTTGTATAATATGAGGCATATCCGTAGACTGAAATAGCGTATTTTTACCGACCGCCGTCGGTAAAAAAAATCTACTGCAGCATCTCCTTAAGGCGATGTGGAGCATTCACGGGTTCAAGCGAAATAGAACTAATCTTGCGATCCCGAATTTCTCCGTCACGGTTGATGTGTCGCAGAAAAGACGAGAACGTCGATCGCCCTGCAGAATTATTAGGCAGAGATCAACGTTATTGGATTTTATCTGACAGATCAACTGTGACAAAGAAATTTATATTACAATTTTTGTTAACAACCGAGTAGAACCACATCACCTTAAGGCGAAAGGCGAAACCTACTTAATCAGTAACCAATATTTCCGGACCAATTTTTTTTAGAGTTCTTTCCGGCAACTTTGAAAAACTTTGAAAAAATGTTGATGGATTGGTTTGTTCCGATCGAGTTGGCATTTACGGGATCGCGAAGGAACGTGAGAGATGGTTTTCTCCTCCTCTTAAATGTTTCACGAGTATACACAACTGGAAAACATCCCTGAATATATGCAAATGATGCATACCCAGACAAGCCGTGTTGGCAGAATTCCGTCATGTACGCGTCGCGTACCAGGACGACATTGTGACCCCACGGCGTGCCACGAGCATATAGCCGTGCTCGCATGTCCCAGCAGGTCGTGAGGCCTTACAATGTGGTGCAACCATGCAAACACAGTGTTTGCACGCCGTGCTGTTAGAACTCGGAACATCGTGACGGCACGAAAACAGTAATCTGCGGACGTGAGTGATTCCACTGTATATCGTCACGGCGAGCCGCTCCGTGCCGCCACGATCCCCACGCCGTCACATTTCTATCTGAGGATAATTATATGCAATATATGCTTTTAAATTTTAAGTTCCGCCGGCATTTTTTCAGGTTCACCGTTCAGTACTGCGAGAATATTTTTTGCTGTTATATTCGCCATTTCTTTCCTCGTCTCGAAGGTAGCGCTTCCGAGGTGTGGTATCACGACTGTAAAAATCAATTGATGAAGAATCGACGCGTTGTAAAAGAATTAAGAAAAAAAACAATAAGTTTTTATCTGTACCGCAATTATGCAATTTCAAGAGTTCACTGTCCAGCGGTATTGGCTCGGGAGTCATGACATCCAATCCCGCAGCTCTTATAATTCCATTTTTCAATGCTTCGATCAATGCATCCTGATCGACCATTTCTCCTCGACTGACGTTTATGAATATCGCCGTTTTCTTCATTTTTTTAAATGTTTCACGATTGAACATCCCTCGAGTATCGGGTGTAAGAGCCGTGGTCACAACAACAAAGTCGCTCTCCCCGAGCAACGTGTCGATGTTTACACGTTCACCCCCGAACCTGACGGCTTCGACTTTGTCACTTCTACTCGTGTACAGAACTCTCGCTACTCGAAATACCTTCAAGTACTCGGCAATCCGCGAACCGATCCTTCCTAAGCCCACGATTCCTATCGTGGCGCCCGCGAGACCGGGGCCACACATAAAAGACGGAGACCACGATTGCCATTCGCCACTGGAAATTAAAGAAAAATTCTAAAATATAGAAATCTAATATTAATTATTAACTTTTAAAGAAAACACTAACGCCCTCATGGCTTTCTCAGCTTCCAGGAGCCTCCTAGACGTTGCGAGCAGAAGTGCCATTGTCAGTTCGGACGTTGCATCAGTGAGCA
Source organism: Cylloceria caligata (assembly GCA_963942595.1). Classification (NCBI taxonomy): domain Eukaryota; kingdom Metazoa; phylum Arthropoda; class Insecta; order Hymenoptera; family Ichneumonidae; genus Cylloceria; species Cylloceria caligata. The sequence continues at coordinate 18,759,461 of OZ012705.1, forward strand.
CGTCGGGAGTGTAGCCGACGCGAATACCACGTGCTTTTATGGCGTTGACATCGAGATGATTAAAGCCCACGGACATTGTGGCTATGACCTTCAATTGCGGACCCGCTGCAGCGAGAATCTCCTCATCTATCGAATCGGTGAGAAGACAGTAGACGCCATCGACACCAATTATTTTTTTTAGAAGTTCCGCGCGTGGAATTGGCGATAAGCTGTCCCAGACTTCCAGATCGCATCTTGTCAAACAATAAAATAATAAACACGTACAGCGTTTTGCTACGTATGTCGGAATAAGCGTAAAAACAGTGGTAAACATACTTTTCACGAAGTAGATCGAATCCAACGTCAGGAACATCACCACGGGTTACCAGAACTCTAGGACGTGACATCGTAACGAATAATTTTGCAGATTCTAATCGTCGCGTTTGTATTAATTGTCGATTACAGTTAACGAGTACACGTGCTACACGAGACACGGACAATTTGCACGAGTGAAGCATTGTCGTCCGCTTGACATCGTATCGCTGCTGATCGCTGCTCTCCTGCCCCCTATATTCTCCCCTTTTTTTGTATATTCGTTTCCTTCCATTCGTTGACAACCTTTATTCCCAATTGCGCAAGCACTCTGCGTCGCAGCGAGCAGTATGGCGACGGTGAGTTACGTAATAAACAGCTGATCGTACAGCTGTTATTACGAATTTAGGCGGTTTCGATATGATACACTTTATATAAGATTTGGTACTTTCCAAATAATCTGGACCGCTCGTTGGACTGGCATTATTTGGGAACTCATTTTATTTTTAAACGGACTAACCAACATTTTTTAAATGCTTCCTGGCACTTTAAATTATTTTTCAATTTAATTTTTGACTCCCCATTTCGAATTTAAATGATCTAGAAAATGTTGTTCAGACAAAAATTTGCCCTGATCATGTGACACGATTAGGAAATCACAATCAACATAACATCTGGTAGATACATTTTAACTACTCCATCCCAGGAGCTATATTGTATAATTTTTTGAAAAATATTGTATCCTGCATTATTTAAACCATTGTTCACATTCAAACAAGGCTTTCACTTATTATTTATAATACTTTCACTTATTATTTATAAAATATGTATTAATACTGTAATATTAATATTGTTAATACTGTAATATTGATCATTTTTGAGGATTGCAAATTTTCCCCTTGTGTTGATTCCCAATAGGTTCACATAAAATGGAATAATTTATAAAATATTTTTTTTATTTGTCGGAATTTATCGATGTTTATTGTCTTTCGACAATCGTTATAAATTTTTAAAGGATTTTAGGTTATTTACTCCATCCGTTAATGCTAACCTAAAAATGGTAAAAGAAATAAGAATTTTTCATAAATAATAATGATAAATAAATTCACTGCTAACTCAAGATATTATTCGAGTTAAATATCCATAAATTAAATAAGATATTGTGAATTACAAACTGTCGGAACAATTAAGAGGTTTCTATTTCTAATGAGGGTAAAATAGAAAAGTGGCTGGTCAAGAGTAAGAATTTTTTTCAGCGGCTAGAAAAGTATTTTTCATGAGCATTGCTACGGTCATCGGTCCAACTCCTCCGGGTACCGGTGTAATGTGTCCCGCGATCTTTTTAACTTCGTGATAATCCACGTCTCCCACGATCTTCGTCTTTCCGTTTTTTCCATCAACTCTTGTAATTCCCACGTCGATGACACAGGCGCCAGGTTTTATCATGTCCTTCGTCACCAGTCCGGGAACTCCCGTAGCCGAGACAAGAACATCAGCTAACTTGGCAAATTTTATAAGATCTTCGGTAGGCGTGTGGACGTGGCAGATCGTCGTTGTCATATCAAGTGCTCCCGTTTGACCTTAAGAGAGAAAAAAAAAGTTCAATTATTTAAAAAAAATAAGAACGAAAACTATTTTTAAAAACCAATGAAAACATTTTTCTTCAGAAGAGTTGCAGAAATTTTGTTAAAATATTTAACTTTCAATGAAACTTGTTTTTTTTAATTAAATAATTTATTTGGATTGAATTCTCAAATAATTGATTTTTTCAATATTAAAAATTTCAAATAATTTTTGGACTTTTTAAAAAAAAAAAGGAATTTTTTTGTAATAATTTTGTAAAATAGAGTAAAATTGTGTAGCAATTGCTGATAGGAACCTTGAGAATTTGCGTGAAGCAGCAGAGCGATGGGCAACCCAACGTGTTTGGACCTCCCAATGATTAATGCGTTTTTTCCCAGAGTCTCGACCCCTGACCTCACTATCAATTCACGTACAGCGAGTGCCGTCGCGGGAACGAATCCCCGATTATCGGAGCAGAGTTTTCCGAGATTTTCCAGATGAAAACCATCAACGTCTTTTTTACTGCTGACCGCGTGACAAGCTTCACGCTCATCGAGTCCCCGCGGTAGCGGCAATTGCACAAGAACGCCGTCAACTCCAGGATCTTCGTTCAATATTCGAATCTGAGCGATCAATTCGCTCTGTTTGACATTGTCATTGAAAAGAATCATTTGTCCGTCGATACCAATCGATTTAGCGGCTTTGACTTTCCGTTCCACGTATACTTCACTAGCTGGATCGTTTCCGACGAGAATTGCCACCAACTTAGGGGGACGTTTCCCTGAGGACACTCGAGAGTCCACGCACTGCTTTACCTCATTGCGAATCTCCTGGGCTATCGCTTTGCCGTCTATCACGACCGCATTACACCTGAAAATTCATTATTATTCATTATATTTGTTAAATATTATCAGATTTTATAAATTATTAGATCTCAGTATCTCAATTATTTAGAAATGAAATTAATTATTCAATATTTCCAAGCATGAGTTTACTTTCAGAGTCTTATATTTATTTCAATCTTTTATTTATCTGTAAATAAATAAATAAATAAATATCTTAACATTTATTTATTCATTTATTCACTTATCAATAATCTCAAAAATTATAAAAATATCCGAGTTTAGTTATTCGGTATTTAGAGATTCGATTAATACTTTTGAATATTTTTATTTCAGAGCATGAGCTTACTTTAAAACACTTTTTTACACATCTTTGAGAAAAAACAATAATAAAAAAATTAGTAACATAATAGAAACATTTTATAATGCATATATGCAGGATACGTACAGTGTTGTAGATGTGTGCAAACGACAAGCGCAATTGGAGACAAGTAAACTTGCAATTCTAGTGAAGAACATTATTCTAAAGAGTTTTCAGCCAGATAGATGCAACGGTCGTATTTTTATTGGCTTATCGATAAGAATAGGAAACCGCAGAACTGCAACAATGATAAGCAGATATTCGGTAATTGATCCTCGGATGCGAAAGGTGCTAGCGGCTACTACAACGCAAAACTGCTTTCTAAACAAGTTTACTGTACTCGACCCTCTACGATTTCCCTCCGCAACTAGTTTTATCGCTTGTTTTCGTCAATTGAACTATATATCGATGGGAAAGTCTGGTCTGACGCACTAGACTACCATAACACATTATAAATATGTTTTAAAACTATCCTGACATAGATAAAATCACGTCCAGTAAAACATTTTTTTAATTTACAAAATTTGTATGTAAAAATAAAAAAATGAATTATTGCTTGTTTTTCACATCGGAAGTATCTATCATAGGTAAAAGCTCTTCAAACGTTATACACTAAATCCTCATTATCGCGTACGACGCTTTTCCGTCTGTGAGTAAAACAGAGAAGGAAAGAGAAACGAGCGAGAGGACACTTTTCCTCTCGCTCTCACTCATACAAAATTTGACACCCAAGGGCTATGAGCCTATAGTGAATATCTAGCATCTTAGTCTACCATTCACGTGCGATTATGAATAATTCTAACAAACGATCCTCATATAAATAAAATGACAATCACAGTAGGAAAAATATCGATAAATGTTTTCTCATGGAAGGAAGCTTTGAAATCATGGTCAAAAATCGTGTTTATAATGTCAGGGTACTTGAAATTGTCTGAGCCATTTAGAAAGCAGTTTAGAAAAAAAATCTCTCTCTCTCTCTCTCTCTATTTGCCGCCAAAAAATAGTTTACTAAATCCGATAAAAGCGATATAGAAAGACAAGATTTACTTGCAGGTTTTTCTATTCACACGCCAGTACGGTGAAGGTTTTTTTCAGCTCAAACAGAACCATACAACTACTTTCTACACTTATCGTGTCTTGGTCGTCTCTTGTATATTTTCTAGTTGTATATTAGTTCTGTTCATTTTTGCGTCAAACTGCAATAATCCCGGTGGCCTCGCGAAATTCCAATCGTGTGTACGTTTAACCGGAAGTACAGGTACGAACTATCTCGAAAATGTTGCTTTAACATATATTTTCGGATCTATTTGTGGTTTTTTCGTTATTTCAACAGTTTGATTAATAGAGAAAAAAATATATTTCATAGTAAACAAGTATTGCACAATACTTTTTACTTATACATGCGGTTAAACCAACCCACGATTGGTTCTTGCAAGGCGCCCAATATAACAAATTAATCAGTAATTACCAATTAATTGTTGAGCGTACGGTCAGAGAAGCAAAACTCGATGGGCCTAATTACGTTCATAGATGAATTCCGAACCAACGGGGATCACAGAAAAATCGATTGGTGCCGGCGGCGGGAACCGAACACAAACCCATTGTGCGAGCTGAGAACGAAACCACTATAATGCCGCTGCTTGCCCACACGGTGATAGACGCTTGATTATTTAGCTACCGCAGGTACTACGTTAGTACCCTGCGCTCGCGTACAGCGTGCCGGACATTACCTGACGCTATTCGCAAATCACGTTTGCGTGTCGGACGCATAGAGACGCATTGAAGCGCATAGCGACGTCAGCGACGACGCTTTCGCATGTATTACGATCAAACACGGTCACGAACTTACATGCAGAGCTAGAACTCAAACATTTTCGAGTAGCGGGGAAGGTCTCATTTCGTTTAGTTCGACCGCAAGGTTCGCTGCGATCTACATGATAATCATCTTTACGGAATGATCACTAAAAAAAGATAAGAGTAAAACCCAAACAGCATAATAAATTGGAAATACTCCGGCATTTCGGGCAATTTAACATACTGGAGAGTGGAAATGGATCATGCACGTGTACAACATGGTATGTAAAACGTCCGCATACATAATAGCTTTAAGAGTCATCGAGCACACGTGACCAACTCAGAATCGAGGGTAGCGCCGCTCGCGGAAAAAATACACATTGTAGCTAGAGCCGCTTGTGGCAAGTGTGTCAACCAAGGCATCCAGCGAAAAGTAACAGTTATCGGTATTGCAGGATGTAAGGATTTCAGTGGCGGGCCATGGAACATGTGGGCCCTGGTCGCCCTGATTGATCCTCCAACCAGATCTGCCAGAAAGCGGCCGCAGCAGCACGACGCACACAAGCGCACGCCCGTGTACGTGTGACCGCCCGAGCTCGTGGAGCATCGGACAATAGAAGGAGACAGATATATGACTGTCTGTCTCTTTCGCTCTCGCTCGGCTCGGGCTGCTCGCGCTGCTACTGCTGCTAGTGCTCGGGCTGTCAATTTTACAAGTTGCGAATATTTATTGTCTCAGGATCTGCGTATCAAATGAAACATTTAAATTATGTTTTGTTCCACAGATGTGTAAAGTTTTATGAATAAAAACAGAATTTTCTTCTTTCAGGTTCACGAACAACATGTTTATTTTTAACCACATAAAATCCTGTTTTATTACTATTTCGCTGAAAGAAATTGCAAAATAGTAAAACAATGATCTGAAATACATTGAAAATAAAAGATTAATTTATCCTTTAGGAGCTTCCCTGACAAAAAGAAAAGTAATTACGATAAACAAAAGTGTACGAAGTATATTTTTTCAAAAAATAGTTTTAGAGTCAAATTTCATAAGCCAAAAATCATAAGCTGTTAGGCGTTCTAAAGATAAAACTCAAGCAGGAATATTTCTATTTCAAAAACAAAGTATAATAGAAAAATGTTGCTATCATATCAGTCAAATTTTCCTTCAGGCACCCAGCCACTTTGTAAGCCATTTTTAGAAAAAATACACAGAACAAACATTAAACGTATACCCAAGGAATACCTAAGAAACACTTAACTGTCAAAATTATATTATTTGAAGTCAAAATGATGTCATTTAGACTGCGATGTATTCCTTGGGTATATGCACCGTTGACATAAAGTGTATGGAAATCTATTTAAACAATTAATTCTCCTTGCAGAAGTTGAGTTTTCGTGATTAAGCTGTGCATACTAAAAGTAAGAAAATTCCATAAACATTAAGTTCTACAAGGAATATCGCTACTTGGAAGGAATATATATTAAAAGAGCTTATAGAATATACAATATGTACTCTAATTTGGAAAATGCAAATGTTTCTCGGTGTACATTGCATTACAGTCTGTGGCATAAAAGCATGGGCAATATTGATGAGAAATGACAAACAGATTATTATAACATATTTGCACGCCAGTATCTCAATTTAAATATAAATGTACAGAATAACTATTCCGGCTAGTACTTTTTAATGACATTTAGAGATTAGTATTTTTCAGGACTTTTTTTATCCACACACAATAATACTGCTGAAATATATACTTAAAGAATTGTTTTACTTCTAAACCATTTTTTCATGGTTCACACAAGCATTATAAATTATATAATACGTCTTATAAATATTAAAAATATTTCAAGAAAAATGCAAAAAACTGTTCCTAACAAGAAATATCATATTTTAAAATGCAATAATGTGATGAAAAAACTACATGGAACAATTTGTTATATAGTACTTTTTAATTGAACATTTCTCAAGCGTTTTTTTTAAATAGCTTATTTTGAAATAAATATTTTCCCTCATAAAAGTGAACATTATATGAAATAAAATCAGCAATATTCTTAAAAAAATAATAATTTATAAATGTGATGTTTAATAAATCTTTTTCGACAACTGCTTTGTAGTAAGAGGAAATTGGAAGAATTCTCTATGTTTATAAACAATTATTGAGATATTTTTAGCGAATAAAATGTATATCGGCATCGTTATTGTTATCCTTTTAAAACGTTAATACGGATACTACGAATACAACAACATACAAATGAACGATAATTGTTGCATTGCCTAGGATATTAAATATTCTATCGATTATTGGACCGCATCACGGAATAAACTCTATTACTTCGACAAACTTCGCTTCAATGGAGAGATGCATGCGACATAATGCACATAAAAAGTATTATATTTGTTGTTGATGCTGATATGTTGCCAATGCGCGTTTGTAACGTTCATGTAGTGGTGAGTAAGCATTTTATCAAGACGATACATCGAATATATAATATTATCTGCATGAACAACAGTTCGCACTGTCGCTTAGCACAACTTACAAGAATCAACGTAGAAATGTGTCATTCATTACTTTTGTATAGATAATTCTTATTATCACCCAATCCGCAATTTGTGCATTGGTGTTTCTTCAAGAAACAAGAGGGAGTAACAATGGAAATTATTTCAATTGAAGCGCCCAAGAAGACTAACAATTGTAATCATCGCTCCGTGTGGATTTTTCATAAGAAGACGGATAACTACGCAAAAAAAAGACTGCAACAACCTGCACGCAGATTATATGAAATGTAGTTTGCACATACAGTTCATAATGTAAGACAGCGAGGCCAACATCAAGATACATTACAGATACATACATATTGTACGTGAGGATATACACTATTTTTGGTGCGATTTAATTTATTGTAGCACTTTTGTCAAGCAAAACAGCTGCATAATCTTATTGGATGTATGTGACAAGAAAAGAAATAGCATAAGAAAGAACCATGAAGAATTATGCATGTATATCCTACGATAAACTTGCACAAAAATCGCATGCAACGTTATACAAACATCCAAGGAAACAACTTCGAGAAAACATGGAACAACCTTAGGACTACGTGATTGCTATGAAAAGAAGCTCGACGTTTCATTCAAGAAATAAGGGACACCCTATTATTGTCATCCATAGACACTCGAATATAACTAAATCGAGCAACGTGAAGTGTATAGATTTCGTAACGTTTAGTGACATACATTTATGCTAAAAAGATATTGGCTAAAAAGATATTCAATTTTTTCATAAATCAAATGTTTACATATAAAACGAAATATTTGAAATCGCAATCTTCAACTTTTTTCTTAGTTGCAATGCATATCATGCGAAAATGTTTTCAATAAGAATGTGCAATAAACGCTACTTTTTGTAGGAGAAGAATCTCCTATTTCATAATGTGCAGTCTTATGAGGAAAAAGCGTAATTATAAAAACACTAAACAATACAAACTTAGTTTTTAAAAATGCTATTTGAGAATTGTTAATTTTTTACATATATGAAAACGTACACAAATATGATATTTCTTGCTGGATACAGTATTTGATTACATGTATCAAAAAATATTTAAAGCAAAAAAGAATAATTGGCGAAGCACACACATACACCTAAAAACTAGGTATGACGTCCGAGTTGGACCAGTGTGTACATGATTTTTGCAACCGACGTTTCGTGAAGATTTCTTTACTTTTTCAGGTTGATCCTAATTCAGATAAAGTGAATTGACATATTCACAAAACGCATCGGATTATAAATCAATAACATGTCTTCAACCCACATGTCTAACCTAGTGATGCAATTTATTTACCGCAAAGAAACCACAAATTCACCGCGAAAGTGTTTGATACAAACATAACAAATTTTCTGGAAACCAAAAATAAAAAACTATTTATTTTGCATAGTGATACGTGTTAAATAAATTGTATTTCATCTCCGTTGTCTTCCGTCAATTTTATTAATGTAATGTGTTTCGTTAATCTGGTGCTTAATGTCCTGTTATTACTTAAAGTATCATGTTAGATATAGTACGTGAAGTATGAACGCTTTATTCAATGTTAGTAATGAGAACTCTATCGTGCTCTTGCATAACTTTCGCGTTTCTATGAACTAACGTAAGAAAATATTAAATAATTGTTTGTTTCATTTATTGATACTTGAATATATTCCAGTTCAATGTATATATATACATTACAATTTCCAGCGAACATCAAATAAGAGTAATAGCATCAATGTCATACTTTCCTATTCGATAATGTGATGTTACATATACGTTATAATCACAACGTTATACGTGATACTTATATACGTTCTATTTACACTGTTGAGTAGGAAATTAAAAGATTGGTGTTCTATTATTAAAAGAAGAAACCACCACCTTCTCGCGGTTTCCGTCGAGCAACAACATGTACGTCGTACATTTATGCGATATTATAATAACAAACACATGTATATAATTAAAAAGAACATAACGTTGCTTTCATTTAATTCGTGTTAATAAATTATTAAGTATATTGCCAAACATATATATATATACTAAAGAAGAAAATAACGTACACGTTGGCCAAGAGTGGATTGCGTTCTTTTGGTAATTCTTCCAACAATCGTTAACGCGGTTGGTTGGATTAACTGTTATATTTTTAGTTTTCAGAAGCTTTGAATCAAATTTGTGTATCTTAATTTGCTAATGCAGCTTAACAACGATAATCAGTGAAGCGTGCGCGTTATATCTCTCATCCGCGGCCGATGACAGTTCGAGTTCTCGTTGTGTCAAATTTTTTAAGCAACCATTACATTTTATAGTCCATTCTTTGCAGCAATAGTACGGATACAGTTTTTATGAGGTATAACATGGCCCGTATCACATACGTAATAAAACAAGAAATAGCAAAATTATGTAAAATATAAAATAACAATAATTAATTAATCGTAAAATGCAATAATTACTGGAAAAAAATGTGTCACCGCGTGGATTCGAATTATCATCGACCGCAAATTAACATACGTTACGCGCTCGTCTCAGTCAGAGTTAAATGTATCGCGCGACAGCCCGAGCACTAGCAGCAGTAGCAGCGCGAGCAGCCCGAAAGAGACAGACAGTCATATATCTGTCTCCTTCTATTGTCCGATGCTCCACGAGCTCGGGCGGTCGCACGTACACGGGTGTGCGCTTGTGTGCGTCGTGCTGCTGCGGCCGCTTTCTGGCAGCTCTGCCTCCAACTCCTAAGTATCGTTGGTTCTGCACCGAGTCGTATCCCACCGATCCTTGTGGCCGGGTACAGTAAATAAACTTTCAATCGAGAAACCAACATAGATTCTACAGCAACATTGAGTCAGAATTAAAAAATGTCTTGTCTCGGGGCCCGCTTTACGCTTATGCCTTCACGCCCGCTTATCCGCTTATACCGACAACCGTGAATCGCGAATCTACCGTCAGGAGCTGGAACTAACAATTAGATAGCATAGACTGCAATATGGCCGCGAACACGACTTTGACATATCCGTTCGTACTTTTCGGATTATCGCTTGGATTTGCAATGAAACAAGTTAGAATTTTTTTGTTTAAGTGCAGTGCAATGGTAAGATTTGCGGTCTGGTCCAGTGAAGTGTAGCAGATATGCGTGAAAATTGTAGTTAAATGAATTAATGAGTTCGCGAGAAAAGCGTCATGGCTAACGACAGCTGCTACGAATTTTCGATAATTTATTGTGTCTATGCGAAAAAAATTGCATGGAGAGACGGACCAGACCGCAAATCATAATAAATGAAAGAATTCATTTTTAATGTTTTTTTATATAATACTATTGTATTTTCGACGAAATCCGAAAACTACGAAATCGTAGTTTGCTATTTGGCCACTTGGCGCTTCGTATGCCCTCGCTCGATGACTCTTAAGACTACGGAGGAACTACGGTGAAAACTAATACATTATGGTAAAAATTATAGCCACACGCATATTTACCTATTTATTTTACCTACAGTAAAAATGGCTACGCCCGTATCTACAAATCTCTCAACGCAGTATGCTAAAAAATCGGCATTCTGTCCACACATCTCCCGATACAGCATAGTTAAAATTGCCATACGAGTTTCTTTACATCTATTCATACAGTGTGGCGAAAATTACCATACGACCTTGCACATTTTCTCGCGACTCCGGATGATAGTAGATTTTTTTTCTACGTACTGGGACGGGTGAAACGCCATTGCAGTAAGTATATACATATCATGTAATTATGGTGCTATATCAACTTAAAAAGAAGAGTACATATGTTGAAGCACAACAGGAAAGGTGTTCCGATGCTGACGGTATACGGCAACAATTCTGGATAATTTTCAAATTATCGAACACGCGATAACAACATTCAGGGTAGGTTTTTCCAATCTTCAAGTAAAGTATCCGGTAGCTAACGGCCGAGTAAATTTTATTCGCCAGTTGAGTGCGTGAGCGTTGTTCCACCGCCATTTATCCCACTGTGAGCAGAAACAAGCTAATTTCTACGCATCGGTATACAGCGAATGCAGTAAACGCATAAAGGGAAAACTATTTTTTTGTAAAGTGTTCATTTTCTGAATAACGGTAAGTAGTGCTCTTTTAAATACATAGATATACGTGGAATGTGTAATTATTTCCTTATTTTATTGTAAATAGATGGCTGATAAATCGAAAATAAAAAGGGTAATGGGGCGCAAATTTTTCTGCGAACGAGATAAACACTCTTGTCTCAATAAAGGACTTGATACGGTCCAAAACGCGTTTAAAAATATTGTATGAAAACAAACCAGTGAAATGTATATTTGTTTAATCGATGGATAAACAAACGGGGTATAAACTTTATAATACAAAATGTGGTTGAATTAAAAGATCGTTTTAATCAAAATATGGCCGCGTTTTGTATCGTCCGCGTGCGTGAACATTCAGGAACCTTCTGCCTTTAGTTACTAGTACGGTTACATGAGTATGGTGTGAAAGTAAATAGTTAATTTATCGGTAGAGACGTGACAGTAGATAAGGGGTCAAAGTTAAAGATGGTGGCTACAGTCGTTGCTGGAAAGCTCCCTCTATCGGATGGAGACTCTATGATTACAGCGAACCTAGCGTTTGAACTGATAACTTTAGATTCTAGACACTACGGCCGCATTTTCATTATGGCGCACAGAGATCGTGAGGGAGTACTGTGAACTTAGTCGAGTAATTTGAACTTTTTCTATTAAATATTCTAATTAATCAAACATTCGCTTATAAATGACAAACACACGTTCGAAACAAAGCTCTCGAAGAGCCCAAATCGCCCGACCAAGTTCACAGTGCTTGCTACGAGAGGGCCAAAATTTGTGAGTGCCTGGAACTTGTTCGTTTCTCTCTTGCTCTCTATTTCACTCATGGGTGCCACAATGAAAATATACCCAAGTGCGAAAGCCCTCACTCTGCCTCACAGCCGTAGTTCGGTAACCAATCGTATTCGGTGTGGGGTATTCTTCGAGTTTTCACCCTGCAGTTTTCATTATACTCACAAATCCCAATGCATTGGAGTGAGAAACCATAGACTTCTCATATAAGAGTTACTTTACACAACCTACAGTCACGCTCGTCACTTTACCATCGGTCGAAAGCTCGCGACGAAACAACGTAAGGTGCGCAACCAACAGTAGTCTTTACATTCGCAATACTATTCTGCTCTGGTTTCCTCCAAGCACAGTGCCGTGTGCTGCGCAAGCTTCTAACTCTTTCTCGTATGTGTCTCTCGTCAACAGCTGTTGACTGATTCTTTTGGAAGTCCTCCATAGTATTTATTACGATGAATATAACCGTGATGTACCGAATTTACAAAAAGCGAGTGATTCGTTAGTGCGATTGAGTGAATCCCACGAAGAAACAGGTGAATCGAATCCAACTTGCAGCCAGTGACTACTGCTGCCAATTTACGGTATAAGAGGAACATAACGCATCCACATCTACTCAACAGATGTTAACAAATATTATCGAAAATATCAACATACAGTAAATCTGAAAAATGAAAATGTCTATCCTGGCATCGAATTTTTTTTTCTCTATTTCTACGACCGAAATAGGCTTTATTGCGAAGCAAACTGGATCTGCCAACTTATTTTCTTTCTGCTTTATGAGAATCGATTAATAATCGTTAAACAAATAACATTTTCTATAAATAGCCCAAATTTTTGCGGGAAAATAAAAAAATACGTTTAGGAGAAAAAAAACTTTTTTTCATTTTTGTTGATCTTTTTTTTTCAACTGTACAAAGTATAAAACAAATTACGATACAGTGAAGGCATACTGAGATTCTTAATCACAGATTTCAGGACATTAAGGACAAGGGATGATCACGAGGTACGGATCTGCGTGACGTCGTTAGGTGTGCTACAGAGATTCGAATGAATTCTGTGACTCAATTAGGCGAGTTCAGCTTTCAGGGAATCTGCGACGACATGGCTGAGCGTTTGGGACTCGGTCCTGAGGTTCGAGAGCTCAAATTGGGACCAACATTCACGAGCAACAAGTCCATGGCTTTTCACACGCTAAAATGTAAGAATATTATTTATTCATTTATTTATTTACTCACAGGTATAGAGTACGATATTTCAGAAAATTTTTAAGAATTAACAAAAAATTACTTCACTGATAAAAAAATATTTATTTATTTGTCTCCTACTTTCAGGTATAATTGGAAATTATTTCTATTTTCCGTAAAAAAAAGATTCCAGCAATATAGTTTAAGAGGTGCCTCAATAGAGCAACGGCCATTATGCTTTGTAGTTAATTCAAGCACCCATTAAAGTTTATTGCTGGACTTCTTTTATGAAAAGCTACAATAAATCGCTGTCAATAATATTTGAATTAAAATTGAAACAACGGTGTAAATATATCTTTTCAGTAACAGTATTTCGACAGTAATTCGTTGTTATTATTTGTTTATACTACAAATACACTCTGTGGCGCATTACGATTAATTCATAAAAGTTTGTAAAAAATATTCTTAAAACAAGAATTTATGTAAATAGTGCAAAGAGCTGTGAATATCTTACAAATAAAATCTCAGAGAACAATATTTCTACTCTAGATAAACATAAATTACTAAGTTCTTTTAATTAAAAAAAAAAAAAAAGTTTTAAGAAAATGCTATTCATCGATGTCATGAATTTGCTCTTCTTCAGATGATTTTAAACCTGCTAGTGTGGATGTCTCGAAGATGGCCAAAGTCGATGTGGGAACAAACAATACGATGACCGTGACGGTGCCACATCTCGACGGAGCTGGAATTCCCCATACTGTGTTTAAGGGCTCGCAGAGACCTTACAGCAAAGAGTGTGTTTTGATTATCGACAGGATAACGGGAGAAATAACGTTGGAGAAATTGTCGTCAAATATACAAGTAAAAAAGACACGAGTCGAGCCCAAGTGTCAGTCGCTGTTGACAGTGCCTACTTCCAATAGCTCAAATAGGCCAAACACTCCCGTGGAGATGAGGCGAAGTCCTACTCACGGGAGATCCACAAGCAGGACCAAAGTTGCCAGTGGAAAGAAGAGAGAACCCACTGTCCAACTGCCTTCCAAACTTCCGCAGCAACACAGCCCGCTCACCGTTTCGCCTTATCACGCCAAGAGCCCTTCAAGTTTAATGAGCAACAGGTATATAATACTTTTATTTATTAATTCTTTATCACTTATATATAATTGCTTATCATTAATAAGACTAATATTTTTTAATATTTAGATATAATATTTTTCTATGTAATATAAACTTCTATCCACTGTCTCCGCTGTGTACAATAATTTTGATATTTGAATTTCTCATGCGCTCTCTGTAGCTGGAACTAAACATTTTATTAAATTAATCAATTTCAAAGCTACAGCGAGCGCTCAAAGACCTCGAGGAAAAATTACCCGTTAGTATAACAAAATTTTTATTATTATAAATATAATTCTACTAATTAAACTTTTAATAAATATTTTATGGACGAATATGGTGGTCCAGAAAAATTCTAATTTTTTAAATCATATTTCTTATGCCCAACGATGTTTGATAAAATTTACAATAAATTCATTAAAAAATCCTCTTTCCTAACCGCCACATTCGCCGATAAGTTATTTTTCTCTTACTCTTTTTGCTATTTGCTAATTATATTTCTGGATTGTTTGAGACTGAAGCTTACTATGATAAACAAAATAAGATCTAAAACTTGGGAATTGAATCAGAATCTTAATGTTTTATACCATCGCGCCTTAGATATTGAATCAGTGATTGATTTTTCAGATCTCCGTCGACAGGAGCATCGACTCTGGCAAGTTTGCCAATGATCGGTGGCGATTTTGACGACTATGTCGCCGCAGCACCGGCGGCAGGACCGCCGCCTGCCCCTGTTGCATCTCATCACTCGACAGCAGCACCCTCCAACACCTCGAGAACATCCGCAGCCCCGGGGGTTTCTTCCGAACGCACGCACAGCTCCAAATTGCCGTCAAGCGGCAGCGGTGGAGGCCCTCCGCCGAGGGACAGCGCGCCTGAGGGTCTCGGAACTCATAGCGAATCCAGCTCGAGCAGCTCAAGTTCCGATAGTTCCGACAGCGATTCCGACGCTGAAAATATTCCGGTTCCCATGTCGACGCCCATAACGAATGGTAAGTCTCAACAAAAAAAATACTAAAATTCTGTCACTAAGTCGATTTTATTTTCCATAAGTGTGCATTACGTACATCTCACCAGAGTTGCAACCTTGATATTAATTTTCTATTATTTTATTTGCATTATTTTTTCAAATCACCTCAAATTTTTATGGTAATCAAAAGAAAAAAAAGTATTTATTACGAAAGTGTATTTAGAAAAACGCATGAAAATTAAATTAACGGCGAAAGTAAAATTAATGGAATTATCGTTGTGCTGAATAATCGAGTAATTTCCGTCTAATTTTGCAAAATCATTAAAAAATTATATTTTCTCTCTCATCCAGGTCACGCCAACGGCGCAGCATCCTCGCCATTGCTTAACATGCCAGACAATCTACTGAACGATGATCTGCAATTGTCCGAGTCCGAGTCCGATCGCGATTGAGAAAATTTGGCAACAGAAAATTCTCGTGAATACCGCGAAAATTTAACTAATAGAGAAAAAGAGAAGGAATTAAATATGGCAGTAGTCTCCTCTTGCAATATATAATAACAATATATCGTAAGAACGCGATCGATTATTGAATTATTGTCAGAGCTGAGTGAAATATGAAGAAAATATTTAAAAACGAAGAAAAAATCGGTTCTTTGCGTAAGCAATGTATAATTTTCATAATTTTATCGAGGTATTAGGGCTTCTCACTCATTATTATTATTGATATTATTGTCACTATTATTATTAATACTATTACGTTTTTTTGTTCTTTATTTGTAAACGTACAATTGTTTGTTCAAAAAGAATCGAAAGTATTAGGAAAAATGTTTAAAGCCCCCGCGTGAGCTCTAAACAGGCTACTCCGAGCGAATAATAAACAAAAAGTCTTGCCAAAAGCCACGAAGGAATATCTCATTTCGTTTGAGGCAATAAAAGTTAACAAAAACGAAATAATAATCTCGATTCGTTTCTCTGTACATATTACATATTACAACAAAGTAACATAGAATAAAGTAATATATAGTTGAATACGAGTTACAGTAAAACTAAAATACGTTTTAATGACTTTTCTGTCTAAACTAAAATACGAGGGAATGAAGAGAGCATTTCTTGTCAGAAAAAGAAAGGAATTAACTCTGATTCTGATAGTCGAGTATCAATTTGGCGAGTTGCCCGCGATGCCCGAGACGCATATTTTTCCGTCGCTCGCAGAAACTTCTCGTGATCTCGCTGCGTATGCCCTCACAGCGAATCTCACCGCTGCCAATCTTCAGCGCTGGCTCGACCGCACGAAATGCGTGCAAATCGCTAAATGTGACGAACAGCTGGAATAACGACTCCACGACGTTACCACCGTTAATATCGAGAAGTATCGCGATGTCCTTGTCTGTTCGAACTTGCGGAATTTTCAATGATATTTGTCGACGCACTGAAATAGTAAATTATTAATAAAAATAATTATGGTAGCAGCAACAAGGCACAAACCTGCAGTGGTCTTGTCACACGGTTCAACATCACCTTAAGTGGAACATCTTAAGGTGATGTGGAACATGTATGGGTGCGAGAGAGATAGAACTAATCTTATGATCTGGGATTTCTCCGTCACGGTTGATCTGTCGAATACAAGACGAGAACCTCGTCTTGCAGAATTGTCGGAGAACAACATTATCGGCTATTATCTGATATATCAACCGTGACAAAGAATTTCAGCTTGCAGTTTTTTTTTTGTTGAGCGAGTACCACATCACTTTAAGACGATGTGCTACCCCTCGGTCGGTATTAAAAAGTGTAAACTAAAGTTCTTCACTACTATTGATCTTGGGATAAAAGAGGAAAACTGTTAACTGCTTCTCACAATTCTACAATAAACCGTTTACGTCTTTCATACAAAAGAAAATTTTGCTCTCTTTCACACATCCATCGATCTGAGAGCAAATCAGTTGCGATGAAAAACAGACCATCAACCCTTGGAGAATTGAACGACGCATAGCGTAATACGTTGCTTTTGCTCGAAAACGATTGAGTTTCCGAGTGGCAGCAATCCGAAAATGATTTGCCAGCTCTCGCGCAATCATGTGACGTGTGACGGTTTTACATCGCCTTAAGTAAGCGTAGATCCGTCGAAATACATTGGGGTAACGAAGGAAACTATAGAACCCAGTTTGTGAGGAATTCTTAAGTCCGTCAGGGCAAGAATGGTGTACTCTACCACTAATGATAATAATAATAATTGATAAATTGATAATCAAACAATTGAACACTCACTCGTCAAGTAATCCTTGACATAAAAGGAAGTGCTCTCGTAATTGAGATCGTCGTATCTGCCGGCATTTCTATTAACATCAAAATCCGCTGGCGACTGTTTCAAATCTTCGGATCTACGAGCCGCGACATTAGGATCGTACTCGACGAAGGGAATCGGACTGTAAATTTGCCACTGGCTTATAGTGTTCATTCGAACCTAGGAGAAAAGAAAATATTTTTTTTTTAATTCATCCCCGTAAAATTAGTTTAGTATAAATTGCCGCTCACTCGATTAAGGTATTCGAGTTTTATGTCCATCCGCGCTTCAACAAAAAGTAAGAGACTCTCAGACGTGAATTTCTTTGTCACAAGATCGGCAATCGCTACTCTGAGCAAAGGATCTATCTGTATAGCTGAAGATGCGCTGGGCAATCGAACTGAGAGCCAAGAAATTTTCGACAGATCTTTTTTATATTTTTCCGTTAGAGCGAGAGCTCGTTGCTTGATGTCGTTAAAAACATCGTTAGTTCCTTTAGATGGAAAATCCGGCTCGTAGAGCAAAACCTTATAAAGATAAAAAAGCGATTATTAAAAAAAACATTGTCAAATTAATTTTACATATTTCTGGAGGTCTTACGAGCATTAGAAACGTTTTGTCTTTCTTCTCCATGCAGGCTTTCGCGTATCGTTCCAAAAATTCGAGGCCCTCTGACTTTCCCCGAGCGTCCACGGTGAGAATCATGTTTATTCGCGAATTTTCCGTCACATACGGAACCGGAAGTATCTCGACCTTACCAAGAGGCTTACAGACTTCAATTCTCTTAACGATTCTCCTTCCGCTCGAGTTTACAAGAAACTGCAGGTCGAGGATATAATCCATTCCTCGTGAGGCATCGAATTTTCGATATCCATTTATAAGTCTCTCGTAAAGAAGTTCGCCACGATATTCCTTCTCGATTCTCTTTATCGCGCTATCGAGCACTCTTTTAAAATCGATTTTTCCACTTCCTACGGACTCTCGCACGTTTTCCATATGTGTTTCCATGAAACTGTGCGTCTCGTTGAAGTATATCCATGGCAGGAGATCGAAACGACCGAGGGCACGATTTCCAGGCTGATTTCCTACTGGCCACGATGTGTTTCGCTGAGTTTCAGGACCGAGGTGAGCGCTTTCGAGTATCTGACGACGCAACGATCTTATCTGGCGCTCCACTCTCCTCAGCTCCGTCTGCAAAGAATTTTCAAAATAATTTCATCATTTTTAAACTCTGATAGTATTTATCAATTTATTAATTGTTAATGTTTTATTAATAACTTTGTTTATTATTCATTAAGTGGTGTAATAATAAATTAATAATTATAATTAATTTGATTTCATTTGTATTTAAAGTTCAATATCTTATTAGAGACTTACAGCTGCGAGATACGCATTAATTTTGTAAATCGTGTGATGATCGAATATCGGATAAACCGATATGGAACTCTCGAGTCCCTCGTTCGTCCTTAATCGTGCAAAATTTTCGTCAAAGTCGAAAATCGTCGGGAGCTTCAAAGCGCGGAAGTATTCGCCCTGAATTTCGTTGGTGCACGGAATTTCTGATGCGTGGAGTACGCATCTACCGAAATTCACATCGTCCGACGAGGAAAATGTATTTTTCACGCACCAGTCGAGGCTCGTCTTTAACTTCCTCACGAGCGAATTGCTCAGTAAAATTCCTGCGTCTTCATATTCAAATAAAAAATTATTAGTAAATATATTTCCCCGGTATAACTTGACAAATTTATTCACAAATTTTCTTAATCCTTTTTTTAAAGGCAAATGGCCAAATTTCAGTTACTAAAAAAAAAAGATTACAAAGCAAAAGATAAAATTGAATTTCTATACAAAAAAATATATATATATACATAAAAGTATGTTTAAAAAAATTTGTTTAACAAAAAAAAATATTAAATAGCTCACCGAGAGAACAATAGCTCTCGTTGTCAACATTAGTGCCGAGATGAACGTCCCAACTGACGCTAATTTTTTCGACGAGTTCAGTGAGCCTTCTTGCATTGATATAACTCGTGTCCTTCGCAATGTAGTAATAGTCATAATCCTCGAGATAATTATCAGAGATATATTTGATTACGTGAAAGGGTTTGAGGATTCCTCGAGTGTCGGTAAAGCCGACAATACCTGGTAAGGTAACGTTTGGTTTGCTACCCTCGGGAACGGAGATAAAATATCGTACTTTGTCAACAAGATGAGCCACAGTTTTGTTCAGAGCTATACCACGACTGTGCAAGTACTCTCTACTGGTGATAACGCCGACGAATAATTTATCGCGTATCCCAAGTTCGGTCGAGTAGTAACGAGGTCTCACAAAGGCTTTTGGAGTCTTTTGAGCTCTGCGGGGCTTTCCCTCCAAATTTATTTGAGGCTCGTACTCGTCGGTCGAGTCTCGAACCGTCGAGGAACCGTACCAAGATGCCTCCACAACCACCGAATCTTCGCAATCGTTCAGACTCGTCGGAGCGAACAACAGACTCAGACTCAAACCGAGAAAAATTCCGATCACGAGATAAGCGTTGCTTCGACAATACGACATCGTTATTTTCAACATCTTTCAATTATATTTAATGTCTACAGGCTATATATGCTATTTACAGACTCTAACGATCGAGACTCGAGAAATGTACTCAATGAGCGTAATTGTTGTTTATTCGACATTTAAACAAATTTATTTTACAAATGTTCGTATCTCGCGTATAAAGCGCGCCTTATCACGGTATTCTCTTCAATAAATCGATAAAGTCGATGAATAACAGAATTCACCTTGTGCGCGAAGTATCAGACAGTCGGCCATCTTTCCTGCACTCTGTAAATGTGCCATCTGGATTTGAAATTAACAAACTTGTAACATTCTATTCAGCGTTGCAAAAGGTTAATTTTGTAACAATAATGTTGTTTTTATATTTAGAAATTGGCCAAGAAATTCCTTGTCATGATAATTACGACTTTGTTTGTTTACCGAGCATCTTTGAAACTTTAAATCGACGTTTTTAGATATTCGCCAGTTCGTTTGGAACTACGCATGTGCGAGGCCTGAATAGTGTTACGCGCATGCGCACCAAGCTGTACACGAAACGCGTGTTTTTGTAATACACGTGCTTATCCGCGTTTTAGCAATTATCTCTTAAATTATTATTGCTAAATAACTTTAATAAATCACACAACAAGAATGAGAAGACTTTCTGAAGAACGAACGAAGTTGGTGTTCGAAAAATTAACAAAATAGTGAGTTTAACTTGGTAGAATTACATTTTTAATTATGACGAGGTTATGTTGTTACCTTATTGTTTATATCGTAACAAAGTTGAAGTTGAATCACAATTTCATTCTATTTTTAATTTTAATGATTCGTCAAAATCAGTTTCTTATTTTAGTAAAAAAAATGTTCAAATATTAGAAAAAGCCAGTCGTCGAGGAAGCTCGTGATTTTTGTTTGTTTGTATTTTTCAAGTATCGGCGACAACGTCAAAGTACTTGTCGATCGTCCCGATGGAATTTACTGCTTTCGTGAGAAAAAGGATCGCGTTTACTATGTCTCGGAGAAGATACTCGCTCTTGCAAGCACAGTTGCTCCTGATCATCTAATGAGTTTTGGAACTTGTTTTGGGAAATTCACTAAATCAGGAAAATTTCGGCTTCACATTACAGCGCTTCACTACTTGGCACCTTATGCACAGGTGAGATGAACCTATTGTGTACAAGAATCTATGTATATATATATAAATGGGACGAACCTAACATTAGAAGCAACATACATATATATCTCTTGAGTACCAGAGACAAAAGTCAAAATAAAAAATATATCACTTGACATAAAATGTTCTGAATATTGCTTCTATTATTGGGTTCATTCCATTTACATAAAATATTCCATGGCAATTAGGCTACATTTGTATAAGGTAATCCATGGCAGCGTTGTTATGATACTATTCGGTTAGTAACAAGAACTGTATAAATTGTAATAACTCTACTACCGTTGATCTGTTGTATAAAAATCAGGAACAGTGTCCTCTGTCTGAAAACACCTTTCTATCCAACAGACAAACCATGTCGGAAAAATTTGACATTGTTATTATATTAAATATTAAATTTAATATTCGTTATCAACTCTCTCTACTCATACATGCTTTACATTGTCTCAAGTCCCAAAGGAATAATCGCTGAATAAAATAACAAAATAAAACATGTAACATTTATTTTTGCTTACTTTCTACAGTATAAAGTTTGGCTAAAGTCATCCGCCGAGCAACAATTTGTGTATGGCCACCATGTATCGAAAGCAGGGCTTGGTAGAATAACAGAAAACACTCCACAGTATCAAGGTGTTGTGGTCTTCTCAATGAATGATATTCCATTGGTGAGTTCACAAATATTATTACAATAGAATTTTTTTTTTTAATTATTTCGCCTTCAAGTATTTGTTATTGAATATTTGGGTGCCACAGGGTTTTGGGGTAGCTGCCAAAAGCACAGTGGATTGTAAGCATGCCGATCCAATGTCTACAATCTGCTTTCATCAAGCCGATATAGGAGAATACATCAGATCGGAAGACACGCTGCTTTAGAATAGAATTGTAACTTTTAAAGAGGTTAAAAAGGAGACTGTCAATGTGTAAATAAATAAAATAAAATATTCCATTAAACAGGTTTACTAATATCAAATAAAAATATGGGGATATAAAAACAAAAGCTCACTGTCACCTGCTGTTAATAAAAATGGTTAACTTTGTTCTGTTTTTGTGAATCTCGTTAAACAATTTAACATCATTCGATAATAGTCTATCAATGTTCCAATATACTCATCAACAATTATATAATACTATGTATGATCGATAAAAAAATTCTAAGGAATGACATCTCTCGAATAAAATTCGACAAGAATGTATGTACAAACGCTTATCTTGGTAAAAAGTATTAAAAAATAACGCGATACCCGAAATTCGAGCTCTTGATAACTTTGAGCAAATAACAGTACCAATCTATCTATCTATCTCTGCTCTCGTTCACATCTACCGCGAACACTCGTAAAGCTATTTTAGGTGCACTTTTCCCTGCAGTACTATTGCTTTAAATTTGTTCCTTTGTTTTCTCAGTCTTTGTTACGCTCTAATCTCATTTTTTACCTCCCATCAACTTCCTAACTAGCACAAGATGGCTATTTAAAATTTAAAAATAATCCATTTAGTACAAAAAAGTATATCAATTGTCCATCCTCATGAGTTTTTTTTTCTTGTAAAAATGTAAACATCTATAACATATTAATTTTCTTCCTTTGTTTTCTCAGTCTTTATCACGCTCTATTCTCGTCTTTTACCTCGCATCAACTTTTTAACTAGCACAAGAAGGCTATTTAAAATTTTTAAATAATCCATTTAGTACAAAAAAAAATATCAATTGTCCATCCTCATAAGTTTTTTTTTCTTGTAAAAATGTAAACATCTTTAAGATATTAATAACCAGTTATCATTCGGAAAATGCTATACTTGATATACTTTTTAAAAGTCGCTATCTTGTGCCTAGCTGGGTTACGTATATAGAATGATGACTATAAAATATTCGATAATGAGTACTGTTCTCCCCGTTTGTTGGTGACTTCTTCGTTGTTATCTCTGTAAAGTCTTAACGCCGTAAAAATCGAATTGCCAAAATTGATCGGGTATGTCGTCGGAGCACGGACTCACGAATAGGTTATCCTCGCTCTTTACTCCCGTTCCATCGAGGCAGAGTCCCGTCGCTACATGAATAATTTTTCCTACCTGAAAATATTGAAAAATTCTAAATTTCAAATGATTAAATAAATATTGACGAATACAAATTTTTTATATAAATTTAATTCAAAAATGTTGTCTTGCTATATTATTCGCTCGATTAAAAATCAGACCTCCGTCAATATCCATTCATTTTCATCCCTGTGAAGTTGACATTCTATCATCTGGACTTTGTATTGCGGACCATCATTTTTCTGGATGTTAACGGTGCCGCAAACTTCGTCCCTTCGTAATTCACCAGCGTTGCTCAACGAGAAGAGCTGCAATAATTTCAATGAATTACAATTATATAAGTGGTATTCGAAGCAACATTTGCTAGGTCAATTTAATTTCGAAACGAGTAATCATATAGGAAAAAATTCTTTCTAAAATGACGTTTTAGAAAGCCGTAGTTATTAATTTTTATCTTTGTCCACCCGCTTCGAAATGAAAGTGATCTCGAAATTTTTTCTCGGCCCAGACCATATAGAACAATCCTATAAGTCAAACAGAAAATATTGCCAAATAGACTGCACGTTGATTCCGCATTCTTTTGGTCCGTAATCCATGCAGCTTCATCTACGAGAAAGTAAATTGAATGAAATTTGACTCACTCACCTGACTGGGAAACAATTTTGCGTGACAACCGTACATTCCAAGATCGTAAGGTTTGTCCTCGTTTCTTTGCAAATTATCGAGACACAAATTTCGATCTTTGAGCTTGACGCGCCCGTAAGCAATCACGTTCTCATCGGGAATAAATTTTTCAGGGTAAACGTTTTCCAAATACCACTTGAAACTCTTGCATTTCAATCTCTCACGAAGCTCGATTCTGTTGCTCAGATCACCGATCATTGATTTATTTTGCTAAGAAATTTTTTTTTCGATAAATAATAGCAATGAAATCAATGCCTGAATGAAGCCGTACCTTAAACTCTTCTCTGTGCATTAAAAAGAGCCTCTTGTAATCGTCCATCCAGACATAAACGAGTCTCGCTGTATTTATTCCGTGCGTATCTTTATCATTTGGAAATTTGTATGGATGAAAGTTGCGAAATATGTGTCCGACTCTGGAGCACGGTATCGTCTCGAGGGAGCCTCCACACTGCCAAATCTTGAAAGAAAAAAAAATTTAAGTAACATAAAGATTAATAAAATAAATTGGTTAAAATTCGTCGATGACTAACCCTAAACGACATCTCGAGATTTTCGCCTCCCCAACCGTCCATTCGGTCATCGTAACTTCCAACTTCCCAGAAATATTTTCTATCGACGGCGAAAAGGCCTCCGGCCATAGTCGGTGACTTTATGGGCGATACTCTCGTGGCGCGTGATTTCAGCTCTTTCTCTTGAATATTTATCCATGTGAAGTGTCCCGACCAGGTAAAACCACCGACTTGGAAAAAGGCCGGATCGTTTTCGTGATTATACTCCAGTGTCTCCTCGGATATATTGTCGATAATTGGCATCAGTACCACGTTTCGTTTTTCCTTTATTCGCTGCAGGAGAGGCTCGAGCCTAAACATTTATTTTAAAAGACGTTAATCTTCTAATAAAATGATATCTAACAAAGTTAAATAAAAGATAATGATGTAAGTTGCATTTAAAATAATTGAATAAATTTGCAAATTGATTTTTCATTCGTTTAAATATTCAATTACGCACCATTGAACGATGACCTCGCAATGCGCGTCGAGAAAAACCAAAACGTCTCCCGTTGCGCTTCTGGCTCCGCTTAATCTCGCCCTTATCAGGCCGAGACGTTTGTCCAATCGAATTATTTTAACTTTTTTGGGAAAACGCGTCTCTACGTAGTAATCGAGCCTTCCTTTCAGCTCCTCTGTAAAAATGCGTAGTTTTTTCTATATTGCTGATGAATTAAAGCATTTAATTAATTAAATTTAATTAATCTTTCACCCTCATCGCTGTGGTCATCCACCAGAATAATTTCCTTAAGAAGATGCTTCGGCGAGCCATTCAAAACGCTTCTCACTGTTCTCAGCAGGACACTCCATGGCTCGTTATAAAAAATTATAATAACGCTCGCGCTTGGCAATTCTGAATCATACGTTATTTCCAAACATCTAAAGAATGAAAAAATGTTTAAGTATTCATCATAAAAAACAGATAATTATTAAAAATACAAATTTTTATTCAGAAATTTAATTCAAATGTCTATTTATGGAATTCATGAAAATTTTACTTCAGAATATTGATAAGATTAAATGTTTATTCAAGTGTACAGCCTCGTCAGTTTTCAGTCACATGAACCCTATGAATTCAGAAAACATACAAAGTTCATCATTTTATAACTTAACTTACGAAGAAAACCAACGTTCGATAAATCCTCATAAATCCAAAATTGAACACAGAAATTTGTATTTTTTTTTCTTCTAATCTCTATATGAATAAAAATTGATTCTGTCGACTCACTGCAAATCGCGAATATCAGGAAGTTTTCTGTTGAGTGGAATCTTGTCAGAAAGCACAACGTTAAGAGCTTTAGTCTTAAGTGCCTCCGTTGCCCTGTCTTTATCCTTTCCATAGAGTTTTCCAGCCTTGCCGTTGTGTCCCAGACTTTGAACTATGCTGTGATCCCATCGAAAGATCCACTTTTCGTATCTATCGAAAGAAAAAAAGACAATTTTCCTTTATACCTAGAATAAATAGTAAAAAAAACCCACTCGTCTCTCTCCTCGTTGTCTTCGATTATTTGGCTATTGTCGGCAATTCCGTCACTTTTTTTCAGAGCGTTTTGAGCGGTGTGGACGTCCAGACTGTTGTCGAACGCGGAACTATCGGAAAGGCGCATTATCTGTTTGGCGATTACAAGTAGCCCGATCACGTAGATCATGCATACCGTGAGTTTGACAATAAGTGTGCGACGGACGAAGACCATTTTAACGATTTTCGCATATTTTCATCGTTGAAGATATTAATTGAAAAGCAGCTGTCGCGCGCGCGAACTCACAGCCCACAGTCGACGGTGCCACGAGCTGTCTAGTATCTAGTGTGCGTCACACCTGTTCAACACTTAGGCTCGCGCGTGGCTTTCACAGGTTACGTGGAAGCTTGCAATACCGTTTTGTTATCTTCTACGTGAGATATATCTCGCATATATACATCGCAGAAATTGATTGTGAGATAGGAACATTCCAATATCAATAGAGCAATTAAATTAGATTAATAATTTATTTGAGGTTATTTCTCGTTTCTCAAAACTCATAGATACATAAATAAAACTCATAGATATGTTTGTATTTTTATTATTTATTTTTCTGAATGTAAATCAGTTCAAAATTCCTCGCTGACGGTGTCTCGGTTATATCAATTTCATTTACTGTTATTCGTTATCACGAAACAGTAGAGTAAATTTTGAAAATTTTAATTATACAATATATTAAATATTTTAATGTTTTTATTACTCATAGAGGAAGCTTTGTTATGTACTTTGACATATTTGTCTTTGTGTTTATGAAAAACAATTTTCTTTAAAAATTTCAATGTCACAATTTACGATATTAAAAACTTTGACTTAAGTGGTTTAAGTCTCAAAAAATTCAACCCTCTGTATGCAATGAATAAATCGACTGATTGAACAATTTGTTACAAATGAAGTGGATGCACCTTGTTTGTTTGTTACGATTTTTGTAAAAATTGGATCATGGATTAGAATTTTATGACATAGAATGTTAATAAAAAGATCTGAAGCCTCAAAATCACAAATTTTCAGCTGTCGAGCTAAATAGTTCATCATCATTGCAGCAACGCTGTGAAACACTTGGTATCAAAATTGGCACAAATCTATAAAGATCAGATTCTAGAGAAATTGATATTACTCTAAAAAAATGTTTAACAATTTGAATTTTGCAAGTTTTGCTTCTACTTTAGATACATTTGATGAAACAAGCTAAATCATTTAGCCACTTGTTCACACTCAGAAATATTTGGTAATTCAAACTTAATAAAAATTGACAAAGATGTTAAAATTTTCTACAGCAAAGAATTTTCATATTCACGATTGCCAAAGCCTGCATAAATGCAAGCCTGTTACTCGTAGATGACTTGAGTAATTGATCTAAAATTTCTGATGCAATGAGATTTTAAAACACTTTGAATTTTTTTTCTTTCTTCACCACTAAAATTTTATTAAACTTCAGTTTGTACTATGTTTTGGAGACAAGTATGTGTAGCAGTACTTTGCTCATTGCTTTCTTATTATTTGCCATTTTTCACACAGCTTTTTGTATAAGCAAGCTAAAATTGATTATCATACTTCCTCAGTGGTGGCTTTGTGAAAAATGAAAAATAAGGTTTCTCCTTATTTTGCAATGTGCTATGGGTTCCTTTGCATCCTTATTTTTTTATACGTTTCAATGTTTATATTATCGACAACGTTTTTAATACATACGTATAAAATATTCTGATTCCAACGTAGGTGCAGATTTAATTTAAAAAAGTAACAAAGATAATTTAATTATTTTCATTTGAACGATATTTAAAAAAATGTTAACCTCCTTGCGGATGATAAAAACAGCGATGCTTAATAGCAATAAACATTCATAATTATATGTTCAAATCATTTTTTAAATTCAAATAATCCAATTCTTCCTTTTGTACAATTAATTTAATCAGAAAAATATCAATTTAATTGTATCTATCTAATATTTTTCAATTCAGAGTTTGATTAAATATTATTACTAATAATACCACTACTACTACTACTACTACTATTAAAACAATTATTTGAATTAATAATATGATATAATAAATTAAATTTTTCTTTTTGATAAATTCTTTTAATTAAAATAATAAAATTGTAATTGTATTTATTAAATGGTTCATTTTTGTTACGAAATTAGAATGTGATTTTATAATTGAATATATTTTATGAAACATAGCAAATATTTGTTTCATTGTGCATCTTAATCCAATTAGCATCAAAGTTTGTTCCTAAAGATCCATCAGTTCGCTGATTTTTGTTGTGAAATAAAGATATTAAATAGAGAGCCAATACTGTATTTATTTGAGAATCCTGATCTTCTGACTGGACTTTGATCAACGAAAGTAAAGGTCAACGAGAAGCACCACGACTGTTGTTGAGCTGAGATTGACTGCGAAGCTCAGCAAGTTTATGCCACAAAGAGTTGTACCGATGAGCTTCGAAGAGTGAACTAACCCTGGTCTACTCCTGCACACGAGTCCAGTATCCGGCTCAAAGGACCAAATGTTTGAGAATCCTGATGTTCTGATGTTGTGGACTAATATATTGAAAATGGGATGAGTACTCACTCGTGACAGGTGGAAAATAACCAGACAGATGATGTTGAAAGAAAAAACGTCTATATGCACTCAAATAACAAACTACATAAAAATATATAAATAAAAACTGAGCACTGAATTTACTGGGTGAGCTGCACGTACAATTATATTAGTTGCGTGCCGTGTTTAACTCTTCACTTCTGCCTGCCAACGCTTTTTGTATTGCGAAAGTCTTTAGGGGGTGCAAGGGGGAAGATATTAATTTTCGCATCGCTGTCATTCCGTCCAACGCTCATCATGAACGAGGGGTTCAGATAACTCGCCAGCGTGTTGTTCCCCTTCACCAGTTCTGACACCGCCTATCTGCCCGGTAACGAGGACGACGGCGACTCATGTGCATGTGCTGAGCACGGAACTCGGAAAATTCTGTGGGCCGTAGTCGCAATGTAACATGCTTACGCTTTCGGTTACACCAGCCACACGGTGTAACTACTTTAAAAAATTGTTTTTTTAAAAAAAAAACGAAAAAATGAAGACTCAAGAAAACGCGCCCGAGCCAGGCCGAGCGCACACATACCTACTCGACGCCCCACTGCGTTCGGCTTTGTATCTCCGAAAATACTTCGAATTGGCATCTGTAACTTTGTGAATATATTCTTGGATAGTTTATCTATCGATTTAGGCAATAAAAAAACGATTTTTTGAACCTTCTAAAGAAGAATCCCCCCTTGAGGTGCCCTAAGGCCTTTTTCTTTATCCTCATGCACAACTTTTCTCGAGAAAAAATTCTCTATTTCCTTGAAACTCTTGCCGAGAGTCTCCGGAAGAAACAGATAAACTATACCGGTGCCAATGAGAGATGTGACGCTGAAGAAAAAGAAGATATTTTGTGGTCCGAATGCGAGAAGCGCAAATGGATAACTCTTGATGACTGCAAACATGGCGACGTAGGCAAAAGATATCATGATCCCACCGCCTACACCGCGAAAAGATATCGGTAGTAACTCGCCAATCAAAGTCCAAGGAATAACGACAAAGCCTAGAGTGCTCATGCAAACGTAGAACAGAACGACAACGATCAGCATCCACTTTTGATGAACCATCGAGGAATCTACGTTTCCGTCGCAAAAGGACGTTAAATAGATTAACATCGCGGAGAAAAACATGGCGAAAGCCATTCCAAGACCGCTGGAGATGCAGAGTGTTCTACGACCAATGGTCCGACTCAAACAAGCTGTTAGTATGCTCATGAAAAATCGTATCACTCCAAGAAGTAACAAAGCTCCATACTCGTTAAGACCGCTTCCAAAATTCCCGCCGATCTCGCGAAATACCGATATAGCATAAAAAATCACGACGTACGCTCCGGACAATTGTTGCATTAAGAGAATAATGGAAAGCAAGAGCATCGGCTTATAGACTATCGGACGACAGAGCTCCTCCAAGTACTGTTTACCGCGTTCGAGTAAAGTCTTTGTTGCCGATTCAGAACCGATCTGACTGCGGCTTCGACTCATCTCCTTTATTCGGCTATACTCTTGCTCGAACATCTGCAATGATAAAGATTAAATTGTGAAAATAAAAATTTTAAGTATGCAAAGAGGAACTTTGCACATTATTTATCATTTTCCATTTTTCACAAAGCTATGAGGAAGCATGTTTTCTAATTTTAGCTTTCTGAGCCACTGCGTAATGGATACGACGAATTTTACAATAATTGCTCAAATTATTTACGAGTTACAGACTTTTTGTTATTGCAAGCCCCGGCAATCGTGAATGTGAAAATGCAATGTTCTATAAAATCTTAACGCCTCTATCGATTTTCACGAAATTAGACATCAAATATCTCTGCATTTTATTACGTACATAGCTGAAGTTTTATCTCGTTCCGTCAAGTATTTCGAAATTAGAAACAGTTGAAACTTAAAAAATTCAAATCGTTATATAATCCAGACCTTTCTACCAATCTGTGTCAAATTGAACATCTAGTATCATTAGAGATTAATCTGGTTCTGTAGAAAATTTGAGTTTAACCGATCAAAGTTTACGCGAGTTAGAGCTACGTCAATTTTCCGAAAAAAATTCAAAATCTCAATAAATCCGAACGCTTTTATGGATTTTTTCCACATGTACAAATAAACGTCCTTTAATATTCATTCACTTATAAAGAGATATTTGGCTCCATGGCCAAAAGATTTGCGGCAACTAGACATTTATAGACATAGAGCATTTATAGACATTTTTAATATTTTAAAAAATGTCATAAAGTGCCAATTCGCCAATCAATTTTGACAAAAATTATACCAAAGAAAGGGACGTTTCGGCTTCACTCGATCGGTCGATCGTTCAGATAAAGATGTCTGCATTTTTTGAGGGCTTAAACACGCACAAATTCAGATGAATGTGTGCGATATTTTCTTTAAGTAACATGAAAATGAAGCAACTAAAATATAAAATAAAACTAAAATAATAAATGTATTAAAGTTACCAAGGTTCGCGGATTAAGCCATCTGAGACTTTTCTCAGCCTTCGCAGTCCTCTTAGGATCGAGAAATCCTTCGCCGAAGCACACGAGCCAGTAGGGGCTCTCAGGCACCGTGAAGAGCGCAAAAAATAGGCCGAAATTCAGAACGAGGAAGATCATAGCGATTGGACGCCAATCGAGCCAAAGGGCGAAAAGACACGTGAGAAGAATTCCGAGAGACACGAAGACGGAATTCAGGCAAAGAAGCATCGCTCGCACTCGAGGATGAGTTATCTCGATGACGTAGACGAGTCCGACACCCGTGAGGCCTGCAGTCATACCAGCGATAATACGAGCCGCGTAAATCATCGCCAGCGAGTTGGAAACTATCAGGAGAAGCCACGATATCATCGTGGGGATGCAGAGAGCGATGCACATAGTTTTTCGACCAAACTTATCCATCAATGGACCAGCGATTAGCGCGCCAGCCGGTAGAGTTATCGTCACGAGACTAGCTGCGAAATGGCACAAATAAATTTATGATAAGTATTTATTGTTACAGTTTAACAGCATTAGAATGTTAGAGGGAGAAATTTTAGATCGGATTTATTAATTTTTAAGCGATTTGGCACGTTTACAACTCGAACACATTAAAGAAACATCTTTACCATAAGACAACGCTATTGCATTAAATAAAAAAACGGATTTTCCTGGAAAATTCATAGAAAAATCCCATTCAAATTAAATTAATGAAAAAGATAATGGCCGATGTCTTTTTCCATTACTCGTTATCCATATTACTTTCCTCTGTCACATTTTTTCATGAATTTTTGTGGAATATCGTCTTTTTTGTTCTGTTTTCTAGCATTTTATTTGAGATATTTCGCTACCAAGTGGAATACAGCGTTTGAAATAATTAATATTAAACAACTTATGGTACAAATAAATAAATACATAGTGAGCAGGGAAGGAGTGGGAGGGTTGCAGGTTTACATAAGACAAGGAAATTCACCTATCCAGGACTCGTCATCCTTATCGATTATAAGACGCTGATCGAGTGCGCCTTCGTCACTGTATTCAGTTTTATTATTGGCCTGTAAGCCTCCGATGAGCACTGTACTGTAAGCCATATTAACGCCAGCTTGTATAACTATGCAATGTACTATACAGCTTGCTATAATCTGACAATGAGGATAAAAACAAAACAATAGTTGATAACAAATTTAAAATACAGAAAAAACTGTTACGTTTAATAAATTCTTACAAATAATTTTTTCGTTTTTCAATAGAAAAACCGGAAAACGAACTATTTCCTAAGCTTTGTGAGGCCTCGAACAAAAAAAAATACATTATATTCAGATAGAACAAGATCCAAAAAGCATTTCATTGATGAAACTACAATTTTGAATAAACTAAACTTTAATTGAAGTCAATGAAACTATTGTAATGTTTTAGATATTTAATCAATAGTTTTCTTCGTACGTTTGAACGTGAAAAAGACATCAGCTCGACAAAAAATCATACCGGCCAATTCTATAATTTAATAATCGACTTACTTGATTCAGAGTGTCTGCCCACGTAGGCTCGCAACATTTTCCTCTTTTCAGTGTCTCCGGTAGAAAATTACTGAAAAAATATATTCTGATTGGCGAGAGCATACTTCTGTATTGTTATTTACACAAAAATCACAATAAATTCACAATTATGCCCCATAATATAAGCTTCTGACTCTCTTTGGTACACAATTCCTCCAATAAGCCACGGAAATACGGGGATCCGTAAATTCTACGACTGTGCATCGAAGCACACTTCGGGAATACATAAATTGAAGTTATTTAAGATTATTTTAAAAGTAGGGAGAAGAAACTGCGGTGGAAAGAAGAACACGGAGTCTTTTGTTATAGTTCCCGCCTCGTTCCGTTATTTCGTTTCACCGATTGATTCAAGAACTCACGAATCTCCCTTCCTTGGGTGCGTCTGATTTCTTATCGTGACTAAAGCGTTCTTTCAATCGCTAATAGGACTTCCACTGGATATCATGTAGAAGAGCCTACTTGTTAAATGCGCATAAATTGTAATATGCATATAGTGGCAATGGTAAAACAGTTTTACTGCTCATACGCCGATCCACCGCCAAGTCACGTGACAACAATTAACAGAGATTTAATAATTTGTAAAACGGAGCGAGAATCAAGGTCCAAGCAGCAATAGGAAAATCGAGAGATCCATGCTCTAAATCAGAAGCAATTCTTTTGCATTTTTCTCTCTCTTCTACAGCTTGGTTTTCGAGTGAAAGGCAATCTACCAGAGCGTAGAGTCCTTGTTGGCTTTTTCTCGCTCGATCATTCGTGACTTTTTCGGCTTTTTCGACATCGCACTTGTACCTGATTTCAATGTCGTTTCGGCTTCCTTTAGTGAGCTTCTCTTCCTCTGTTCTTCCTCCCTGCTCGTTGTCTTCCATTCTTCGAAAATCTCAGCTGCTTTATTGGACCATGAAGCTTCTCTACCTATCCAGCTCTGATTCTCTTTTTCTGTCTGTTATACTTGACTCTACTCGGCGAGGGTTCAAGGTCTATGGCATTGAGCAATGCTAAGAGGCTCAGTCTGTGAACAATCCGCGCTTCAGTCAATTAACACGGCTCCCGCTGCTCGGATTTTTTATTCCTTTTCACTTGGAAATTCAATCGTCTTCTTGGATCATCTTCCTCGTGCTAATAGCTGAAATAAAAATTGATCATTGGTTTATTGAGCATTTTTCGTTAAGTCTATTTAAAATCGTGATTTAAGGTCTCAAAATTTGGATCAGAAATACTAGATACTGAGTCACCTACTCAGTATTTAAGATCTACCCTGTTTAAAAAGAGGCTCTAGTCACGTGATATGTGGTCCGACAGTCCGCGAGTGCGATGTAGACAGAGTTAAGAAATTATCCATCTGTTAAATTAAAAAAAAAAAACTTTTGTCTTTAAATAATAGTTTGAACTGTTGAGATTAATTAAATATTCACATGGTTTTATGTAGATATTTAAAGTATATTTTGAGTTATAGCATTTGGAGGCGGCATTTGTGACGGAAATATAACATTTTGTGAATAAAGTATTCGCGGACGTGGATTCAAGTTTGTCATGAGTTGTGATACGAGTGAATCACGTTATATCAACTCTTGATCAGCCCATGAATAGGCTCTACGTGTGGAGGAAGGTCCAATGTACAAGGCAGGAATGGTAAGTTAACGGTAATGGTAAGAACTGTCGGCATCGAGTCTCGCTATAAGGTACTCGGTCGGTAACAAAAACTGTAATCCGAATTTTCCTGCCACGATTGACCTCCATTCAATAATTCTGTTGATCACCGTTTCCACCTTTCATTAAACAGATAATTCGTGGTGGAGAAATGTATGATAGGCAGATTAGTTCTTGCTCTCCCGTACTATTATAGTTAGACAATGGCGTGAGACAATGTCGACAATTCTCGTATATCATTATCCATTGAAAAATTGGAGATACACGATGTGAGAGCTCTTTTGAGAGATCCGCAAGGCTGGTTAACGTGATGTTCGACATATTTTCGACATTCTCCCAATCTCTCCACATAACAGAACATTAGTTCTATCTCTCTCGTACTCGTATGTTTCTCATCGTATTAGGAAGTTTGACGCGTTACGGTTAAAGATCTTTAAACGCTCCAATTGGTCGTGTTATTTCTATTATCATAGTCAGACAATGGTGTCAGACAATGTCGACACATGCAACATACCCTGTCTCTCTCAGATTGTCAGATGTACGAGAGAGATTGCACAATTTTCCTATCATAAATTTCTTCGCCACGTTTGATCTTTCAGATAATAAACGAGAACGATGAACTTTAGAATTGTGAGATGCTGTTCACCATTCTTCTCTTTTATTCGAAAGATTAATATTGGCGTAGAAATTACCATTACAGTTTTGCTTACCGATCGAGGGTTAGCACGCTTTCAAGAACTTAAATTTTAAATAAAGTCAGAAAAAGAAATTTTCAATCAATGAAAATTGATGCTTTTAAATATACAGTTCTCGATTTGCTAGTTACAGACGTACAAAATAATACCCAGTTTCTTACAAAACATCTAAAGTTATGAAATCGAATCTGATATGGCAGCTACAAATTTAAAAAAAACACTCGGTGAGTCGGCTACCAATTACTACCATTAGCCGAACGTTTACGTATTCACCCGTGTTTTTGAAACCAGAGAAAAAAGCTTCGTGTCACGATTATGTGACATCATTTGGCCTCGTCTGTATCGTCAATGTGTTGTGAAATACATTTTTTCCCGTCCGGCAGTGATGAAAAAAAAAAACGGTACTGTCGGAAATGATTGCAACACCGGTGAATACTCGATGTGGCAAACGGTAATCGACATAAATGAAATCCGCCAATTCCAATTAAAAAAATTATCATTTTATATTTTTTATCGATTAAAACAACCGTATTACAAATTCCATGGGATTGGATGTTCGTAACGGTGCTCTGATCGTTTAACCCCCCGTCGCCCCTCCAAGATACAAGTATAACAAATTGTAGAGCGAATACCATATTTTAAATATTATTTTCTATTAAAAAACCATTGAATTCTATAATTTTTTATACTCTTTTCTATTTTTTAAATAATATTCGTATATAGTTACAAACAATCGATCGTGTTGGTTTTTTCACATGATTTGATTGAAATTATAGTGATTAAAGTACTTTTTCTTGTCATTAAAATCGGTGAACTTAATTGATATTGACTTTGGTTTGCCACACCGAGTGTAATCCGGTAGTGTCGATCATTGCATTAATCCAAATTATATTTAGTTCAGAAGAAATACATCTTTTTTTCCAAATCGCATCGAAATTTTTTTAATTAACGAATTAATCGAATACCTTCATGTGTCTTCGAATCGATGATCTTGTTCTGTTGACTATTACCTGCGAAAAGATGGTATTGTTGCGTCGTCTCGAAGGGACTGTACACCCGAGTGCAAATACTTGTCGGACGCGTGATTTTAGATACCTCTGTACGTTAACTCAAGTATCATTCAAGACGATGTTCCTACTTCGTTCTGCTATCTTTTCCAACTGTTTAGAAAATTATGACGTTATCGTATTTGTATATATCGTTATCGGTGAATATCTTAAAATACGCGGAGCTACCCACGTTTCACGCACGTACCGGCGTACGCTTCGATAAAATGCGTACAGATAATAGAATGCATACAATTAAACGGATTCCGTAACAGCGCTGCCGCTATTCCCAGTCGTCTTTTGGAAAGGGAAAGCGGGGGGGGGGGGGAGATCGTCAACCCACGGATCACGAAATAAAGCTCGTCAGCTGACGCGACGATGGAGCTGTCAAAAAAAGTATTAAGAGGTTTGGAGAATATCCAAAGTTCGAGTCTCATTAACGACGAAACCTTTTGCAAATTACTCGATATCGTCGGTAGCGACATAGTGCAAAAAAACGATGGCAAAAGTAAGCAAAGATGCGCGATTAGCTAACGAATTGTTGTGATTGAGGTTATGTTATATCATCGTTAAATTTTGTTTAGATCTCGCCATAATCTACGGATCCAAGCCGGACGTTATTAAAGCTGCTTATGCAGACGTAACGAGCCTTTTTGTCGAAGCAGCAAGGAACAAATATGACGCTGAGAATCTCACGACTTTTCTTCATTCTGCGAAAATTTTCGGAACGAGAGCAGAGAGTCTCTGCGAATTTTATACCAAATACCG
Source organism: Cylloceria caligata (assembly GCA_963942595.1). Classification (NCBI taxonomy): domain Eukaryota; kingdom Metazoa; phylum Arthropoda; class Insecta; order Hymenoptera; family Ichneumonidae; genus Cylloceria; species Cylloceria caligata. Next base: position 18,796,486 of record OZ012705.1, read on the forward strand.
TGATTCGATGATCGTACAGTTAGCCCAAATCGGCGACAGCCTTCCCACCGTCGTTGATGTCGACTGGCGGCTCGATTATTGCGTAAAGGTGAGATATATATCGCAACTTTCGAATTCAAATGTTAAAGGGCGGGCTTTTTTGAATTCGACAGTGATTATTTGTCGACGATTTTTTTTTGCTATAGTATGTTTTTGTTATAATTTTAGATAATGTTAAACAGATTCGTAACCATTGTTACTAATGTTAGAATTCTCTGTAGTGAGTTTAAAAAAAAGATAATTGTATTAGAAAATATTTTATAAATCGCAAAAACTAAAGCAATTAGCTTATTACGTGAGTAATAACATTTCATAGTTATTTTAGTTTTTACGTGTTTAAAAATATTTTAACGAGTTCGGAGACCAACTCTCTTCCTTAATTTATAACAAAACCAATCGTCAAATGATCGTTAAATTTAGTTAACGCGTTTAGTTGAGAGTAGGACGCGTTTAATTCCTTTTTTAAATTATCATTTGATTATTCATGCCATATATTGTGAATAATGATTTTAAAAAATATATGTTATTTTGAAAATTTGTCATTTGTTATAAACATTATTAGAACTCTCTGTATTCAGTTTAAAAAATAAGTAAAAACTAAAGCAATCAGCTTATTACTTTACCAATTAAATGTCTTTATTTATTTTAGATTTTTAAATATTCTACCGAGTCCGGAGAGTAGTTCTCTTGGATAATTTATAACAAAACTTTAGTAATAAAGTAGCTATCCATTTAAACTATATTCGATGAAAAAAACAAGGTGATCATTTGTCAATTAATGAAATTTGTGTATTTTCTCGCGCGTTTTTTAGTCCAGCACGAATAATTCGATCGGCGAGTGTCTATATCACGTGCGTTTCGTTACGAAAAAGCACGGCAAGCTCGACAATGTGCAATTCACGTGTACGATTCAACAGCTTCAAGATTTGGTCTACAAACTAAAGGATGCCGTGCGACACGTCGAAAAAATAGCAAATTCTTGAATATTATCACGAGGGAAACACAAAATAAATTGAAGACTGGTTTTTTTTATACAGGTGCATTCAATTATATTTGTTGCATGAAAGAGCAAAAAACATCTCCTAATTCCACGTAGAGATATCGATATAATTATTAATATATATTTATTTATATATATGTATATATAATAACTGATTAAAAATACATTATTCTTCGCCCTCTTCCCTTGTATCAGCCAAATATTCGTCTAAAAATTGATATATCTTTTCTTTAATGCGCGCCCCTGTGTATGTCAATTCCCTAAGCTCAAGAGCGTAGAGAATACACACACACACTCACACACAAACATGTCCATCTATTCCCTCTATTCTCAGATTTTCTCATCCGTCAAGAATAAGAAAACACGTCCGGTTTATTTCTCTCAATAGGGAGTAAGATAAAAGATTGAGCGATGAGAAATCGCTAAGTTCGTCTATCGGCTTACACATTTTTTTGTTTTTCTTATCGCTTTAAATATTTATACTTATATTAATTAATTATATATATATATATATAGATATATATATATAGCTTCTTTTAACATGATACACTATGTACAAATAATGCGGAGAATTATTGTAAACTCCGTTCTACAAAAAAAAAAAAAAAAAAAAAAAAAACCAAGAAGAATAAGAAAACGGTGCTTTCTTCCTCCCTCGCACGTTTTTTCGCCTTTTTGTCATGAAATTTTGTCTCACTAGTGTGTGATTTCTATGCGGCTATTTTTATTTTGCTATAGAGCACTTTATTTTGTCGTTAATTTGTTAAAGAAATTGTGCAAATGCAAAAGAGTCTCTTCAGCCTATGCATGGATTTTACTGAAACCAAATGTCGATGTACAAATATGTATTTTTTAAACATTACGTTAATTTTTGTTTGCTTCCCTATTTTTAATCAGCGCATCGGTAATTCGACATTTTTGTTGCATTTGGAAGAAACAACAACAGATAAAAAAGTTTTTAAGATGCGCAGCTTTCAGATGTAAATTAAAGTGACACGGATGGAAAAAAGCAACCGATCCTCACATTGAAGGAAAAAAACGCACTTTCTCGGAGAACGATTATTTTTTTTTTAAAAGATAAATTAATAACATTCGTATCAATAATAATGACAGTTACGAAGAAAAAAAAATGAACTACCGAGGGAGAAAAGAAAGAGCGTCATCACTGTGTCAAAAATGAAATCTAGCTGATCGTTTCATTGGTATTTACAGTAATTTACACAAAGCAGGGAGATATAATTCCAAAAATTAATTAATTGTTTTGCTTTATTCATTGTTTTGTTTGTTTTTTCTTTCGTTCCTTCTCTTCACACTCACGAATCGTCACGATTGCACTATTCGGATCGGTTACAAGCGAATTATCGATCATCGATCACACCTTCTTCTACTTAACTGTATGTAATACGTGGGTTTTGCATGTTTTTGTGTCAGTATTTTTCGATTGATCGAATCACGATTATCGATAACACGAATTACCGATGGCGACGCTGCTGATTTAACGAAAATAGCCGTCGTAAAACATAATACACGATTCTGATGCATATTTTCTCAGACGACATATCGAAATTGAATAAAATTTCAAGAACCATAAAATAATTCAACAGAGCAAATAATGCTCTATGAATTACCAGGTATGACAAAGTTAAAAAAAATTTTGTTACAATATTTGATAGACGGGCTACATCGATAATCAATACGTTATTTTTTGTTGTTGCAAAATTGGGATAAACTCAAAGTTTCGATCGCTTTGAATAAGGCTTGTTTACGGAAATACAAATTAAGATTTTCAAGTGGAGCAGGTCGCAACTTACGGCAGCCATTTTCGTGTTGCCATCTTTGACCACCAGGGTCGCATGGATAATTCGTCTTACCAATAGAGCGTTCTCTTGCATACTCGATAACACCCAATTACGTAAGCACTCGTTCTCCTACACTTTTCTCTCTAGTCTCCGATACATTATTATCGATAAGTCTTACGTCTCTCGCGATCCAATCTTCTTCGTCACATCGAGACGACTCGATTATGATTATTATTATTTTTAACGTTTCATAATCGTCAGTCACAGAGTTCGTCACCTTTAGCTTGTCACTCTGAAGAATTAATTAAATCGGAGCACAAAAGCGCCACGCAAGAAAGCACGTTTCATGCTCATTACGACTCGGCTTTGTTTCTCTGAGATTCGGCGTTCGTCGTTTTGATGTTCTTTCCCTGTATCTGTTCGCCACTTTTGCCGATTTGTTCCTCGACTTTTTTTTCGCCACAATCCTTGGAGCACTGATTTTTCTCCGATGAAGGATTGTTGTTACCTTGGGTCCCTAAAATCTGTTTCCCACCTTCGGACTCTTTCGTCTCTCGCGGGGAATTAGACTTGGCGCTGTCCAAACCTCGTGAATCTTTGCCCTCGTTTCTGAGAAAGCTTTCCTGTTGCTTAACGTCAGATGACGAATTGTTATCGGTGCTCAAATCGCCGTTAACTTTCGTCCCAACTTTCTCCGAATCCCTTTTATTATTATCACCTTCTCGAGCTTCCCTCGTGGATTCCTCGGCTTTTTTGTCCCTCTCCACGCTCTTCTGCAATCCTAAGTTGTCCCTTTCCTCGTTCGGTATTTTCTTTAAACTCGAAACTTGCGTTCTTTCGTCATCTTCGTCTCTCAGTTTCCCTCTTTCGTTCTCGCCCGAAGCTCTTCTCTGCTTCTCAGTCTCCTTCGTTTTTCCCAAGCTCTCTCGCTTTCCTTGAGGCGGTTTTCCACTATCTTTGTCAGCGTTTTCACTCCTCTCACCCTCGCTAGCGCTTTGATGCTGCGATCCTCCAGTTTTTGATAAATTAAAAGCATTTGAGTCCTGCACAGCTTTCCCCAAAAGCATAACGTTCTTTCCCTCGACATTCCCTCCAGCCGTAGCGCTCCCGATCGAGGTCTGCGTCTCGGTCTTAGTCATACTAAAGCTCGCGCCTGGGCTGTTGGATTTTTTCGGCGATTTGGGTGACGACGAGGAGGACGAAGAAGCTGGAATCCTCTGAACAGTCGGAGGTTGAGAAATCTGCTGTTGCGAATACACCCCCGTACTTTGAGGCATGTAACTCGTTCTCTGCAGAAACTTATTTATCGACGGTGGGAGACTGCTGTGATAGGCACTGGGCGGTGGTATGCCGATCGGCGATCTTATCAGAGGATTCGAGAGTCTCGGAGATTCGGGAAAAGGCGGAGGATAATGTGGATAAAAAAGACGCGGATGAGTATTTGGCGTCGGCGAGGGTATAAAAGGATTCGTGGAGAGCATATTAACCGGCGAATTTCTCGAGGAAATTGGTGAGCCACCGCCACCGCTTCTAGCGCACATTTCCCGCGTAAAACTTTGATAGCAGGTTCCACGAGCACTTGGAGAATAAGGCGGAGGAGAGACGATCGGTGAATTCGAGGATGAAACTATAGGCGAAAGTGTTTTTGGATCGATTTTCGTCATGCTAAGACCCGAATTTTTGCCACTGGTTACGCTGGCCGTCGTCGTTCCGCCTTCCCTTGATTCTCCGCCTCCTCCCTTGCCCTCGGTCACTCCGTAAAGCGGTTTCACGCCCGACGCGGGATTCCCCAAAAATCGTGGAGTGTTCCGACGCTTTGCCGAGTCTATACGCTTAACGCCCATCGATTTTACGTTTACTCCAGCTTCTTGTTGTTGCTGTTGAGTCATTAGAGTGGGACCTTGCTGTTGGGCGATTTGCGATGATTCCTTAGCCTGATTTTTCAGCGCTACGTAATTGTTCTTCGATAACGTTGGATTCCACGATTTCGGAGGATGCCGCAGAGTCGTGTAACCCATTGAATGCGACTGTTTCTTTCCTCCGCCGATTCCACCAGTCTTCGTCACCTGAAGAGCCGATTGCGTCGCGGAGATCAAGGAGCCCGAGAGTTTCGAGACGGAACTCATAGTCTCTTTCGTCGTGTACGACATTTTTGATTCTCCGGCGGAGCTGTTGCTCGGTGTGTAGATCGGTACGTTCGGTATGTTCGGTATGTGCTTCGGGCCGATACTTTCGCCCGAAGAGGCTGTCGTTAATGATTGCAAAGGTTTTTTCGCAATTTTCAATAAATCCGGTATCTCCGGACGACTGCGTGACTCTGCTTTGTTTTTCTCCTTGGAATTCTCGCCGATTTTCGCGCAAATGTCGTTTATTTTGGAGCCACCAGTAGTACCAATTTTCGCGCAAATTTCATTGACGTTCGTCGCTTTGGCGATCACCTCGTGCTTGCGCACCGATGGTTTCATCAGCGAGATAGGAATCGCGTCAGGACACGGTGGCACCGAGTAAATGCTAGTTATCTCGATGTTGGAGTTGTTGCTCTTTCCCACTGCGATATTAGCAACTCCTTTGCTACCGGCGCTCGAAGTATTCGTTATTTGCGTCGAGGCATTCGGGTATAACGACGAACCCCCTAAATTTCCGCTCGCACTGTTTTTCACTGGCGTCGATATCGAGTAAATCGTCATGGAGGGTGTGTGGAGGTTGAAAGAAGTTCCTGCACTAGGACAGATCTGACTATGCGATCCTGAGGATCCAGAGCTGTTAGATATAGGGCTTTGTTGCTGATGCGAGATTCCCGAAGTCTTTTGTATCGTCAAACCTGAGACTTTCGTAGCTCCCGACGAATTTTTCAATATTCCCGAATTCACGAGGTCCTGAACAGTGTAGGGAAACGTCGAGGCGGTTGTATGCATCGACGTCGAGACGTTAAGACCGATCGATGCGAGAGACTCGCTACTCGGCACCGTCAAGCTTTGGTTTTCTCGTCTGTACGAATTTTTCGACGAATTTTTCATCTCCTCGCTACTATTTTGTTGATAATCCGTTGTCACGATGCCTTCGGTATAGGAGGAACCGCGACGATTCGTCGGCACGTTTTCGCCGCGTTCGGAGGATTTTTGCATCGTCGTCACGGAGACAGACACCGAAGGCGTCGGGGTCGTGGAATGAGTCGAGGTTATCGTCGTACCACCTCCCAAACAATTAAGTATCTGACTCGTCTGATTCCCCGTTGAGCTGGTTATCGAAACCGACTGATTCGACTCGATACGAATAGATTTTCCGGCCGCTAAGTTACCCGAGGATCGCGTTTTAAGGGACTCACCGCTGTGCTTGCCAAGCGCTCTCACGGTCAATGTACTCTCCGTCGACGAGGAACACGAGGAGGATGACGAGGAGGACGATGAAGGAGAGGAGGAAGCGGAAGAGGCAGAAGAAGGAGAGATGGACGACGAAGCCTGCGTCGACGATTTCTTCAACACTTTTTCCAATATTGTTCTCTTCTCTTTCGGTGCTTTCTTCGAGTACGTATTGTTAACCTCGCCGATTTTCGGCTGAAATTGTAGTTTCGCGCTCAGCGCATCGATCTTCGAGCCCGCGGAGGTCTGTAGCTGCTGCGAATTCTTCGTTTCCTGAGTTTTCGCGCTTTTGTTATTCCCCGTTTGAAAATCCTCGTGACTGCTAGCCGGAGTATCAGCTGCGTTGGTATTCACAAGATTGTTGTTCGTTGATGCTGCATTTTGCAATCGACTTTCCAATTTTTCGTCATCCGTCGTCGTAATTGCTGGATTTTCGAGTCTTTCCGAGGTTCCTGAGCTCTTCGGGACAACTGTGGTCGGTTTTTCCGGAATAGCTACAGTCTCCACCGTCGAAGCTTTGCTTCTTCGCGTTTCCGAGCCGCCTGAACTGCTTTTACCGACCTGCTCCGATTCCTGCGAGTTTGCCGATCGTAATTCACTTCGCGAACGCGTTTCTCGAGTTACCGAGCTTCTCTCATTGTTGTTTGATTCTCTCGCTTGCTGAGCCGCTTCTCTAGGCTGTTCCGACAAATTTTCCGAAGTTCCCACCGCGGTTTTCGGTAAACTCGTTGTCGCGCTCTCCGTAGACGTCTTGGACGCTTCGCTTTTACTGCTACCTTCCGCAAATTTCTTTTCTCGTGTCTTCGGAAAATCTCCTGCTATAGCCTTCGTCTCTTGTCGCGTTTTATCACTTTTATTTACAGTATCCGCCGTTAAACTGACGTCGAGTCTTTTCTGCTCGTCCTCCGTCGTGTTTCCCGAGGCCGAGGCACCCGAGCTCGGAGTCGGAATCTTCTTATCAGTCTTGACGTTCTTCTTCGAGTCCGGACTCGTTATGTCCGTCACGCTCATAACCCCCGTCTCCGAGATTTTCAATTGTACTTCCTTCCACTCACGCTTGGCCCCCGGTACACCTTGCTGCTGCTGTTGTTGCTGTTGCTGCTGGCTCTGCGTCTCTCCCCGTGGATCCACAGGACTTATTCCCGCGTTTGTCAACGACTGCTTGAAGTTCTCATTGTCCTCCGCAAGCTTCAAACGCTTCGGCGATGACTCAAATATCCGGTAGCTTAGGTGAAGCGGTACTTTCTGTAATAACAAAATCGTTAATATCCGAAATGACGAGAGTTTCCTCAACGAATTGCGTTTTAATTCTCCTCGTTATAAATTTATTCTCTTTAATAAGTTGTTTTTGAAAGTTCCGGTTTCGGCTGTTCGTTTAATTTTCTTTAATCACGTAAAACAATATACTTTGCTGGTAATGTACAAATACAAATGTACATGGGCAGATAGACATTTACGGTGCTCATGCGCAATTTGTACAGCATAAAATAAAAGCAAAATATTTTCGATTAGAAATATTTTTATTAGAAAATGACGATTATTTGGTTCTAAAAAGTCGTCGAGGAGTCAAATTGATTTAATACAGAACACTGCATTTGTCTACAACTGTTTTCGAGCAAATATAATCAAAAGTTCAAACCTACAATTTTTGGGATTTTTTATCACACAAAACTGATTAATGTAATTCGCTTTCCAGACACAAAATTGAAGTAAACAAGCAGTTTTTGAAGAGATAAAATCTCGGAATCTCTCTTCCGGGTACCAGTGTTACAATAAACTAATAAAAGTAACATAATTTTGAGTTTTCAAGCGATTTACTCACCCGCCTCCAATGATAGATGTACATGACATCCATTAGTGTGTAACTGTCGCAAAGTGTCTCCTCTTTGTACATAACGTCGACTCTGTGAGCTTCGCTGAGACCGTATTTGGCTCTAATGAGTTTCTGGAGATGGAAAACCATAACCGCAGCCGGACATCGAAGGTACCGGGGCTTCTGCTGCAGCTGCTGATCCTTTTGATCTTGCTGCTGCTGTTTTCTCGCACCGCCTGTTTCTTTGGCATCGTCCACACCCAATTCTCCGATCACAGGCTGATCAATCGGATTGTAGTACTCGAGGGACAGACTAAGCGACTCATCCGGCGAGTATATGTGAGATTCAACGGGCTCGCCGCGAGCCTCCGGTGACGTCGTAGAACGCAACGCCTCCGGATTCTTCGCATAAAAATCTCGCCTACATCGCATCTCATCTGAAATTAATTTATTATCATTATTATTAGCAATTAGACTTTAATTTATTCGTTTATTCTCCTTAAAAGAATTTTTATGGAACAGAAACTTCAAAATATTGTAAGCTGTAGAAATTAGTACGATCTACAAAGAGTACGTTTTTTTAAATAAATCTAATTTAACCTCCACCTATGTCACATTTCATTGCAATTATTATTATTATCCTTATTATCCTTTAATTTATTTATTGGCAATTGTAGACGGTAAAGAGACTTCAAAATATTCTAAAGTTGCAAATATGAATTGCCTTGGTTTCAAATTTAGAAATGTCATTTAGTCTCCGTCTCATCTGTGATTCATGAATTATTATCTTTATTATACTTCAATCCATTGAATTATTTAGATTAATAGAATTTCTATAGATTTTTTTAATTATTCAAAATCACACATGAACAAGAGGCTTCGAAATATTGTAAAATTGTGTAAATTCGTTTGACTCTTAATTTTTTTATTTTCAATTAACATAATTCAAAAATTGAGAATTTTAGGATTTTTTTTTCTTACTTTGATAACATGCAGGCACCAATTTGTAGACTATGTCCTGCAGCGTATGATCCGGTCTAATATTCAGCAATGGTTTGCTTTTATGTACCTGAACCTCGCATATCGGACAATACTTATTGTTCTCCAAGTACTTGACTATGCAGCTTCTGCAAACTGTGTAAACAACAAACAAAAGAATAAGATAAATTATGTAAAAAATTAGAACAATATTTTTCTCAAAGCTGAAAATAGCTATCGATAGCCAGAGTACAAGAATGAAATCATTGTATCTCAATCTGAGCAAATATTAAAGTTCTTCAAATAATATTTTAATATCACTACCAAGATTTTTTCACTGATTTTTTTAGTATGAACTTTATTATTATTTATTATTATTGTTATATCAGAATTTATAGAAATTGAATTGAGCTTGGATAATTTGTATCGAGGTATGTATTAAAATCACATGGAAATTGATATTATAAAATATAACAAAATGTTAAAGTAAAAAACGATTTAAATTCTTATTCTTAGAAAATAGTTTTTCTTTCCTTCTCGTGTATGATTTTTGTTACATTGCTTTTCCTGTTAATAAGCTTTGTTCCCGTCTATATTGATAAATAAATAAATCGCATTTTTTATTAAAATTTCATTTGCAGTCAATTGTTTTTGATTAACATTTTTCTGCACAGTCTTCTATTCGTGCATCACTCGATAAAGGTATTCATTTAGTTTATTTATGTATTTGTTCACAAATGGCTTGAAAATAAGATTTAGGAGAGCAAAGTGCTTGGCGCTATTAAAAAATCTGGTAATTTTCAAAAGCATTTTTACAATTTCTGTTATAATTCAATCAACTGTTATAAAAATATAAATATGTTCACAGTCAAGTTTTAAGCCATGTAGCTCTAGCGACAGCCCGTTTCTAACGAAAATAACTGAATGAAAGAAATATCGTCACAGAAATTGACATAAAATGATCGGTTTTATTTTTATTGCATAACTATCACTGTTTCTGTACGTTAAGAAGATACACCACTATTCAAATTATCCTTGAAAACAGGCAATCAAACGATAAAAAATTGTAGAAATGCTTTCAAAGCATTAAAACATTGATTTTAATAGCGCAAAGCGCTCTATCCTATTTAATATTGATATTTATTTCTGAGTTAGTTTTTTTCACTACTTATCGACCCGTGCATCGCCGAAACAAGGGTACGTTCAGTTCAATTATGTAGTTATTCGCAAATGGCTTAGCAATGTCAATTATTATTCGTTAGCTGTCGATAGCGAGATTTAGACCCCTATGTCTCCGAATTTTATAATAACTCTGTACATACAAGAATGCAGACACTCGATGATGGTCGTAGCATCGATAAAGTAACCGTGGCAGAGTTTGCAAGTCAGCTGATCGTTGAGCATGGACAAGCGCAGCCGATGACCTCCGCTCTCGCCTGACATTCTGTAAATGAAATGTATTGCAATATTCTTTCGTTCAAGCCGTTTTATAGCCATACGTGTAAAAATAGTGAAAAAAATTTAACAATGTAATATTCGCGGGACGTAAAAATCATAAAATTATCAAAACTTACGTGATTTCGTGGCCGTTATTCGACCGTGTTATTTATTATTTCGATTTAGCAGACATTTGGCCCGTTGCGATGGAAGAAATTGCGTGAATTCACGATTGAGGCACGAAATTGTCAGGATTTGTCATTTTTCAGCGCCAGGGTAGCTATGAGGTGGATGGTTGGTGTGGTACGCGCTACGTGCTAACCGCCAGAAGCTACGGTAGCTTGGAATTTGTTAGCACGGAGGTTTTATAGGTGTTAAGACGAGTGTAAGTAATGTAGAACGGGATATATCGTTTTGTTGGAGGATAGTCGAGGTGCGTCGACGGGGCGAGGCGTGAAAAGCGCCTCTCGGCTTATCACATCGCTCCCTCTCTCTCACTCGCCCGAAGCCCGAGGTCTTCGCTCGTCGCGAGGCCTCACAACCACACAACTCTCGTCGTTTATACGCCGCGACTTTGGAAACAAACGAGCACAATTTTTCGAACGTAAAAACCACCGTCGAGCTTCTCACCACTGTTTTAATACACTTGTTTATTCACCCGTACGCACAACCACTCAATAAACACGGTTATCATCGTTTAATCGGGCCCAGTCTGCTACCGAAAACTGCGCGTACGGCAGCTTAACAAAATGGCGGATAAACAATCGTCCCGACCACCTACGTGTGGGTGCGTCGGTGTGAGTGCGCGCTGCGACTAGAATCACGTCGGTACTACATTGACTACGCTCACGCCTAAACTGACGATGATGATGATGATGAGGTGAACGGATCTTTTTCTACGAATGGTCTATTGGCTGTCCATGCGCAATCAAATTTATTAATTTTTTTTACGTCCGATGTCCAGAAAAATTGATTTGTACATTTTTTTTTGACATCACTTATTGTTAATACCATAATCTTAAATTTTTATACAAAAGACTATTGTTTTTGAATATATATCTGACCGTATTTGCATTTTCGTCTGTCATATTTCATCCGCCATATTGTATTTGAAAATTTTTACGTTCAAGGGTCCAGAAAACTCTTTAGGATGAATTTTTTAATGAAAATTCAACTATAATTTGCATCTTAATAAACTCTCATCGGATCCTTACGAACGCGTTTATTATATGCATTCACCCATACACGATAAAGTTTATCCAGTCTTTTGTCTGTTGTCCATAAAAAATTAATTTTCCACTTTTTTTTTCTTAAATCGCTGATTACAGAAAAAATGTTTGATCCGAAACCTTTTTTTAAATCGATTCAACCGTATTTGCATTTTTATCTTTTATATTTAATGCGTCATACTGCATTAGACAATTTTTACTTCAGTGATTCATTTTTATACTTAACATTCATTGATCTTTTATATTCAATCGCCATTATGTATGTACTAAGAAAAATCAAATAATGTATGACACAAATTTTGTGTTTAAGAATGAAATTCAGAATTGCGCAATGAAAAATCGTCTGTAAAGTATAATCGGAACAATTCCCATAAAAAAATGTACTGGCCAAGCGGCTAATACTTATACTCCATAAAAACCATCCATTTTTTCGACCAATATCCATAAACACTGATTCCTGGTTCTTTTCTTATCGATGATAACAAATATCAACTATATTTGAAAATTTTTATATTGATCCTAAACCAATTTTTGTGAGTATCCGCAATAGAGAATTTGAAAATGTTAGTTAAATTCTGAGGGGCGACGAAACCTGTACCACGTGGTTGTATACGACGGAGATAGCGCCATGGGGTTCGCAGGAAAGAGAACACTAGATGTCGCTTGGTACATCGTGGGGTGAGTATTTCGCCTCTCCTTAAGGCGAGGCAAAACCTCTGTTATTCACCTATGAGTGCGAAAGAGGTAGAACTAGTGCGGTGCTCCCGGCAGAGTAAAAGAGAAGCAGCACATCTGTGTAAGTATGGAGGTTCACCTCGCCTTAAGGTGATGTTCTATACGTAAGTCCGTGTTCTATACTGAGTGAGCCGCCATGAGTGCGAGTGAGATATCGCCATTGGCGATCGTGGGGGGTGTAAGAGAGAACGACGGAAACGTGTGACACATCACGTTAAGATGTTGTCGAACATGTATGGGTGCAAGAGAAACCAAACTAATTACGCGATCCCGAATTTCTCCGCCACGGTTGATCTGTTGGATAAAATATAAAAAGGTCACGCTGCAGAATTGTTATGCGGAGAGTTATATTGGATTTTATTCGACAGATCAACCAGGACAAAGAAAGTCAGATTACTGTTTGTGTTACCGACTGAGTTGTATCATATATGACCTTAAAGTAAATTTGATACACGCACTCCCGTGTCCAGTCGGTATTAAAACCTGTAATCCAATTCACTCAAACATCACAGTCATTTCTGAGTAAAACAGGTTACAGTTTCCGTTATCGATTGCAGTTTCTGAATGTATGTCGTCACATCCTGTTAAACCGAGGTGAAAGCCTCAATAATATACACCTTTCAGTGAACATTTTTTCAAGGGTCTCGAGACCTAACGGAAGAGCTTCTGACGGACACATCGGATCAACGAAATAGCCCTCTTTTATTATACAAAATACTAAGTGTGTGAAAATTAATCGAATTACGCTTAAAAATTAACTCGAATTACGCTTGGCCAACAGGATCAACTGAACAACGATACATTGTAGGAGAACGCTCGAAAAATTGGGTGATATCCAATGTCTCGAAGACTCAAATTCTCGAATTGCTTTTGACCGACGGGAACGACTGATTGTTTGGTACGCCGTAGGAGCACGCTGGTAACGAAAAACCATATAAATAGCGATCTGTCAGGATCGTAGCTTACATAAAATTAATTGGGAGTATCGGCAGTGTTCCTCGTCGTCCAGGTGTTTCGCCAGACTGTTCTCGAGGTCCAGCTTGACCGGAAAGTATGTAATGATAGTATAGTGTTTTAATATTTTATATATAACGTAGTGCATTTGAAGTGGTGATACCTTCTGCACACGACAATAAAGGACAATAAAGGTCATAAAAATTACGAGAATTACGTTTTATTCGAACTATTTATGTATTTATTTTTATATTATTCCAGGCTCCACGTGGACAATAAGAAGGTGCTGTCGATCGTGAAAATACTGTCGCCGATGCGAGAAACGAGTCGAGAGGGTGATGGATTACACTAACGGTCATTTTTAACACATGCAACAACTTTATGACTCATTTATTGAAATTTTGACTCTCGACTCCTTTTCCACATTGATGACAGTATTTTCACGATCGACAGCACCTTCCTATTGCCCTCGTGCAGCCTGGAATAATATAAAAATAAATGTAAATACATAAATAGTTCGAATAAACTTTAATTCTCGTCATTTTTATACCTTTATTGTCGTCTGCAGAAGGTATCACCACTTAAAACGCACTACGTTATATATAAAATATTAAAACACTATAACTTATAATTATATACTTTCCGGTTAAGCTGGACCTCAAGAACAGTTTGGCGGAACACCTGGACGTCGAGGAACACTGTCCGGCCAAGCTAACAAAGTCATCACCGAGATGACCTGGTCATCAAAGTCGCAGGTCATCCCGGTTGTCTAGTTTAAACCCTACGCGAAACCGGCGACGTTATCATCACCAGTGCAAACTTCTCGGGCTATCTGAAAATTATTATTTATTTATTTATTTAGGGCCCCCACCGGTCACTCCCAATTAATGTTATATAAGCTACGATCCTGTCAAAATGCTATATATATTGTTTTTTTGCTATCAGCGTCCTCCTACGGCGTACCGAACATTCCTTCATTCCTGTCGGTCAAAAGTAATTCGAGAGTTTGAGACTTCGAGACTTTGATACTCACCCACATATTCCACAAGTACGGATTCATGGAAAAATTATATCTTTTCGAAAACGTTATTACTCGTACAGGAACATTAATTGTTAGTAATATAACTGCGCATTACCTGAAATGAATTCTATTGTTTCTATCATAAATAATGACTAAACTCTCTGTTTTGCCAATTGCTCATCCCCTCTCCAATTCATCGCCGTGTGCCTTCTCCCATGCTTTAGCATAGGTATATATATATATATCTCTCTCTTTTTATCTACCGCAATATCACAGCTGTTGTGTCTACCTCTCCATGCATGCGTACACGACTCTCCTGTCTCTCGTGAAAATCAATGACTGCGAGGCATCTACGACTACGCCTTCGACAGTTGGCGCCTATAAAGCCGACGATACTCCACTCCGCGACCTGTTGATATTTGATTGTCCTGTTTATACGATAACTGTTTCGAAACTTTCGTCAAAATTGAGCGTAACAACTACGAAGGTGAGTGTAACGAATTTACTTGAATTAATATTTATCAATGCCTATCCAAATAACTAGAATTAAGAAAATAAATCAAAATGTTTTATAACGCAAAGCTCTATTATTAATACATTTTCATTACATAAATGTCTTCATTGCTGCATTCCATGTAACATAGCCACGCGCGCACTGTACACTTTTAAAAACATTAAAATAAATTAAAAGATATTTAATATAATTTTTAATACAAAGTTTACAAATTTTAGAAAGTGCTCTCGTAACTGTTTTGTCTAAGTAGCATGTGATATATACATATATATTTGTGAGATACGAGTTTTTGCTTTCAAATAATATGCACAATCAATAGACCGTGAAAGAGTGAAATCTTGTGCTAGTAATTCAGAAAGAGATTAGAAAAATACGTCTTCCAGACTACTAAGGAATACGCCTTACATTTGACAAATACCATATATATAGATATAGTAATTTCCAAATATATGATTGATACGATATTTTTCCGGCGTCAACGATGCTGAGGCAAATTTATTCTACACTGGATTTTTTTTGTTATCTCTCGTTTGCTACAGAAATTAGTAGTTTTTAAATGAGGAGCATTTTGTCTTAATTTTCGGTTAATTGTTGTTATTTATAGAGTCGTTAACAACATATATGAGCATACGGGAACACTTCAATTGAATTAAAAAATTTTTATTTATATTCATTAATTAATTATTTTTATTATTTATTTATTATAACAGTGGCAGGGACAAGTTTTTGAAAACATTCGCGTTTAATGTGATTTAATGCACATGTATGTTATTTCGTAGTTAGTAATGGAATCTGTAAATCACTTTTTTTATGGGTACTGATTGTTTCCGAGCACAAAGAATTTATTTTCTTCTCTGGAATAAATCTAGTATAGAAACTATAAAGAGGATGACATACCGTTGTTGACAATGGTATGTCATATTATACCCTTAAGGCGAGGCGAAACCTATTCAGTCAATGACAAAAATTGTAACTCATGGATTTTATATACCTTAGACATTTTGCATTCAAAATATGGCAGAGAAATTTGTATTGCAGTTTTTATTACCGACCGAGGGGTAACACATTATCTTAAGGTGATGTGGAATATGTATGGGTGGAAGAGAGTTATAACTAATCTTGCGATCTCGAGTTTTTCCAGTTCGATCAAAGAAATTCAGATTACAATTCTTATTACGATCCGATTCACATCAACTTTAGTGGAGGTGAAGCCTACTTAGTCGGTAACAAAAAGTGTAAACAATAGCATTTAGATATCGTAGACATTTCGAAAAAAAAGCAAAGTGTCACTCCACGCGGAGCTTAATTTTGCACGTGGTGACACTTTGCTGCTATTTGCCGATACAGCAATAGTCTCTGAATGGCGGTGTATAGAAAATTAGCTTATCTCTCGCACTCATATGTCACGCGGTATGTGTCTCGCTTCTCCTCAAGATTATAAGAATATGTGATAATTCTCGGTTAATAACAAAAACTATAATATAAATTTCTTCACCACAATTGATCTTTCGGATAAAAAAGATAAATAGTGAACTCTGTGTCTCACAATTTGATCCTTATCGGCTTTTTATTTTTCGCACATATAACGATCTGAGAGAGCCAGACAACCTGTATCATATCGTCTTCAGATAATATGCGTCCTATTTGTTGGATAAAATACGAAAACAATTTTTTTTTTAATTCTGCCCTACAGAACTATTAGACGGAGGATACTTTTTTCGGCTTTTAACCGACAGATCAACCATGGCAGAGATATTCGGATTACAGTTTTTGTTACCGACCGACCGACCGGTATTACATCACCACGCGTGGGTTGGTTTGTTAGGGTGGTAACCAATGTCTCGAAGACTCATTCTCCCGAATGGCTTTTGACCGACAGGAATGCCTGATGCAAGTCGTCAAAATGCAATTCGAGAGATTGAGTCTTCGAGACATTGGTTACCACCCGTTAGTTATTTAATTGTTGGTTGGTAACTGATAACAAGAATTCCACATTGAATCCGTTGAACGAAGACGCGGAATTAGAAAGAGCGAATCAAAAACTGCCTTCCTCGATTATGTAATTGCAGCACCGTCTCTGTTATTCCTGATTGGTTGCCACGCTGCGCGACGATTCACTGAGTGTGCAATGTTACTTCGGGAATTATTTTGTAACCTGTACGAGTGTTATCACTCGTGTTTACTCATTTCCAGTTCTCGTCTCTATCGGTAGCCATAAAAGTTATGGCGATAAGACCACTGATATATATCCATCAGATAGACACATAACTGCATGGCAACTACCTGCGGCTAACGGCGGCACAAAAAAACTTTGCTCGCACCGTTTCAGCATGTGTGGCCTGTGACAGCTCACGACTTGCTGGAACCGTGCGGGCATTCAGAACACTGTCATTAGAAGCGGTCATAAAAGACTGCGTTCTGCCAATATGGCGTGTCGGTATATATATTGACCTAGCAAGAAAATCGTGTCTGCATTTTATGACTGCTTTTAGCGACATTGTGCTGACATGACGTGCTGATACCCGCATGGTATCAGTGTACAAAATTTCCTGTTTTTATACGAACATGTAAAAATAATGCATGAAAATATTTTTATAGCATTTCTCATAAAAAAGATTTATTTTTCATA
The DNA here is from genome assembly GCA_963942595.1 of Cylloceria caligata. Lineage (NCBI taxonomy): Eukaryota > Metazoa > Arthropoda > Insecta > Hymenoptera > Ichneumonidae > Cylloceria > Cylloceria caligata. The sequence goes on from OZ012705.1 coordinate 18,813,993, forward strand.
AAAAAATAGCCATTTTTTTCGACAACTATACCTATGTTCTCGATTTTTCTTACATTTTTTGCTAAAAATCTTGTCCTGTTGGGTCATAAATTTTATCAATGGGTCGAAAACTGACTTAAAAGATATAAACTTATTAACCCCTTAACGTACAATGACAAGTTTGGGTCGACTTCATTGCATGACGTTCCGTTTTATTTGTATGTCAAGGGGTTAAAAGACTGCGTCAATGTCATTTGCTTTTATAAGATATATCAACGAAATAATTGTACGAAATGTTGCTTAAAATAGTACATTTTCTGAAATTCCTTGTTATCTTTGAAGTGTTGCATATCCAATATGTAAAAATGTACATACGCAATGACTCTCGCTATACTTGCGCTCATGTCGTTGCTTGCAACGCCGCGTAAGATACATATGTGATGTCTGCTCAATTTTCAAATTACGATTACACCATATGTTCAGGTACTTACATGCACCTTTATCAATTATCTCAAAAATACAATCATAATAATTCAAATAATCAGCTTGTGGACTCTATATTTGTTACAAATAACAATAATATTATTTTCTTAACAAAATATCATTGTTTACATTAATTATCTTTGTTATTGTCATACGGAGGCGAATGTAACCTCGAAATTACATGCAAATTTGGTGAAAACTTGGTGGAAAAAACACCAATATATGAGACATGGATCAGGTGGGCATGTCACCGAGATTACATCGCTTTATTGTTGTTGACATTTCGAGACGAACATAACCTACAAATTTTGAAATTTTTGAAATTGACTGCAAATTTTGTGTAAAAATTGGGTCAAAAATACATTATGATGCAAATATAACCTTGAAATTTAAAATTCCTCGAAATTGACAGCAAATTTAATAAAAAATTGGGAAAATAATACGAAAGTTACAGATTCGGATTAAACAGGTGAGCCACCTAGATTCTATGACGCTATTGTCGTCTTTATTGTTGACATTGCGAGACGGAATATAACCTCAACATTTTGAATTAAAAAAAATTGGAACATAAGTTACAAGAAAAAACGTGCAAATTAAGTATTTTGATTAGATTAAAGAGCCCGCGTGATTCCAGCGCATTATTGTTACATTGCGACATTGCAAGGTAAACTTGACCTACAATTTTTTACTTCTATTTCTAAAATTTGATTTTTTATTGTTCTGCGTATTTTGAAAATAATTCTGAAAAAAATCACGACAATTTTAGATATGGATCAGATCGGCGAGCCACCAAGAACTATGAGCCTCGAGGGCTTTGATCTACTTCTTGGAACCACCGAATTTTTTGGCGGTGTGCTAATAGTACTTATGGCGGTATGGTTGACCCACTATCGTGGTGGTTTTGCTTGGTCTTCCGATCCCATGCACGAGTTTAACTGGCATCCCCTGCTCATGACCATCGGTCTGGTGTTTCTCTATGCCAATGGTAAATAATCATCATTTTGCATCTTTGTGCTCCATTACAGTTTTTTTTTCTTTGTTCTTCGCTACAGGAATGCTCATATACAGATCTCAGAGGAACAGACGGAAAAAGACACTAAAACTCATTCACGGTGGCACAATGATATTCACCATTGTTCTAACCATTGTTGCTCTTGTGGCTGTTTTTGACAGTCACAACTTGGCTAAGCCTGATCCAATACCCAACATGTACAGCCTTCATAGTTGGGTCGGTCTAACCAGCGTAATATTATTCTGTTGTCAAGTGAGCAAAATACTATTTTTGAATTCTTAGCAAAAATATAAAAGCAAATAATAATAATGAAAGTCTGTGAATATCCTTTGCAAATTTCGTATTATTAATTTCGTTATTATTCTAATTGTTTGTTATTTACTTTTTTTTTGTATATTGTCAAAGTTGCACTTATAAGCTAGTCCTAGTCGGTTAATAAATATTTTATCTATTTACTATCTAGTAGCAATAGTAGTTATAATGGTTTACAGTGGCTGGCAGGCTTCACGTCCTTTCTGTGGCCAGGAATACAAACTCCTCTTCGAGCGTCTTATCTACCGATTCACGTATACTTTGGTACAGCAGGATTTGTCGGTGTTGTAGCCACATGTCTCATCGGGCTCAACGAAAAAGGTTTCTTTCTGCCAAAGTACGTTAAATGCTTCTTATAACAACTTTATCTCCATTTTTTACCGTTTTTTTCCAACGAAATTACATTTGTGCAGTTTTTTTCTTTGACCTCTATTGCTCGATCTTTAATTTCAGACTCTGAGTAAATACCTGACAGTGCAATTTTTTATTCTATTCAATAACGAAAAAATGTATTCTTTCAACAGGACTGACCCTTATTCGAGTTTTAGCTCCGAAGGTATTTTGATTAACGTAATCGGGCTATTTTTCATCATATTCGGAGCCCTAACTGTTTACATTGTGAGCCAGGACCGCTACAGACGACAGGGAATCCCCGAGGACACAGAACTTATCACTTCAGGAGGAAACTAGACTTATCAACATTGTTCGTTTTTTTTTTGTTCATAATTATCGCAATCAACAATGCTTCCAAGTGATTGTCGATTTTTATTGTATTTCGCGTCACTTACCTGAAAGTTTGTCGGTGCTACATGGAGAGATATACCGATTGGTAAGATACAGCGGACACGCTTAAATATCGCGGAGTTTTTCTTACTTTAATATTTATCATCGTCGCGTAACTTCAAATCGCCGGACCAATGATCATCGCGATTTAACCGTAAAACAAAATGTGTATTAGGTCATAAAATGGTGCTTATTGTTGTACAAACTTAATATATAAGCGCAAAATATATTATATATATACAAATCTACCTATCTATATATATACAAAAAGAAATATGTGTTTTTATTTACTTATGATCTGCATTTTCTGTATGTAATATTGTGTGTCTCGTTGACGAACAAATACAAATCGTACGCTTTTCGATTGAAGCCATATTCCTTACATTATTTCAATATCCATAAATACACCTTCCATCCCGGTAATTAATATATTCCAGGACTGTTATTATTCGCTGTGAGCGTTACGATAATCTTTACTTACGAATACATATTTTATTCACGTTATTGCTTCTTCATAGGCAAAGCTTTATTTGTTTACATGAAAAAAAAAAAAAAAAAAAAATTTTTTTTCGCGTTTTAAATTTCATACATGTTTGAAATAACGGTCCGCACGAATGTGTGAGTTCGTGTTATGTATGCGTGCTTGAATAATTAAAATGGCTATAACTTGAGAATGGCTTGACCGATCTTGCTGAAACTTTTTGCACATCTTAGATCCCAAACCACTTTGTTTTGCTGCAATTTTTGTCTTGCTACGTCCGGAAAAATTTCAGTTGTAGCGCAATTCAACGAAACATTCGCTAGAGGGAGTTATTAAGTATTACAGACATTAAATATTGCTACATAACATTTTTTGTTGGGTAAGAAGGTACCATGTATCACGTTCGACACTCTTATGATATAAGATAGACGAGACTGAAACTAGTCGTATCCCACTGTCATCACGGAAATAGCCCTGGTTAAAAAGTTCTATAGATTACTATAGATCGAGAATCGAAACACGATATCCTATCGTGAAGTCCGATATATTACGATCGAACGAAAGCCTATCGTGTTTTTTGGCTCTACCGTTCTATCGTAATCTATCGGACTTCTAGCCCGGGGATTTACATCATGTTCTCGACTACGGGGATGGCAAACATCGCCGTTAAAAAACACGACAATCGTAAAACGTCTTGATAGTCTTCGTTATCGATGTTCTCAGAGGGATGAAATCATGAAGAATAAAGTAAAGGAAGCCGAACTACCGAGCACGTATGGAAAAAGTGCTGGAAATCTGTCCGTAATACTATAGTCAGGTACATATTCAAATTACACGACGAGCGAGGCCTTCAACGCTTTTGAAGAGAAACGATTGAATGAAAAAAATGAAACGTGAAACGATGAATTGCTACAATAGTAGCGCTTGGGCGACCCAGTGGAGCATTATGCCTGTTGAATATATAGGTGTCCCATTTTAATCTTACACTTGATTGAGCTAGAAAAATACTGCTCCGATCAAGTAGTGAGTATCGTGAAACTTTAAGGGTTCAAAGGGGAATGTTAAAAAAAAAATGTTGGTCCAAAATAAAAAATGGCGATGTTAAGATGGCCCACGTGCTTTTTTTAAAATAAAAACATGATTTTTTTTGGATAATGCCAGATGGACAGTTAACGCAAAATGCTTTTTATATAAATCACAATTTTCGAAAAATTTGCAAATATTATCTGAAGAATATTTTAAAAATTGCTTCTACGTTCTTACGTCTTTGAAATGTACGTTATTGTTGAGAATTACGCGCATTGCGATAGACGACTGCATACTACATTAGTCAAGTCGAAAGCTGATTGGACGCTGGATAAGAAGGAGCAGTGCGCTAGTGCTATGTGTTCAATCTGTTGTTATGTATTGTCTTATCAACTCTATAGTATTATTGCACCTTCGCACCAATCGGACATCTCTGGCCTTTCGTAAACATTATAAATAATTTTGTAAAGGCGGTGAATAGTTATGAACTTTTGAATAATCAGAATTAGAATAAATTTAAGAAAAATTACGAAGTTTGTGGAATATTTTTGGCCCAACGAGACAATCAATGGTTAACCAAATACCAGTATCACAGGCCAAGTACGAATTACTGAACGACGTCAGACAGTGAGTTTCATATCTTATCGTATCGTTGGTTATTTTTCAAAGTCGCTTATTACGAGTCTTAGTTAACTTGCGTTTAATCTTCCTACTCCTCCCCTCTGGCCCTCTCTACCAGAGGTCGTAACGTACTACGCGAATCCTCGTGTGTCGGATTTGTATTGATTTTATCTATTGTTAGAAATGTTGGAGTGCAGTCCCTTGTCTATCTCCTCTCTCTCGCTCTCATTTCTCACGGTGTGTTTACCTCGTTCCTGATTATTTTCTACATAATTTGCCGCAAGGTCGTCGTGAAGTAGCAACGCATTCGAGATGGCCGCGAAAACAGCCGGAAATCTTGCTTTGAATTTAAATTGAATTTTTATGATACCGAACTGTTCAGAATTTACATAAAAATTTTTTTGTTGTGGTACGTTAATTTTTTTACTGTATTTGAACTTCATTTTTAAATTGCAAGACTTTAGTTCTTTATTTTTAAATTGTAAATATTTAGTCGTTTATTTATTTATTGTGGATTTTTGTAGATCTCGCTGGAAGAATCAAGTGCCTTGCATAGCTCTGACCTTCGTTATTGTGGGATCTTTGTTTGTGACTTGCGCCTGGTTTGACATTCTCACATCAAAAACTTTGATTGATTCTGCTCCGTTGTTTTCTGAGTCACATTTCGGAGATGCCAAGATTGCTCCGTGGCTACGTAGGGCTAGGATGTACGCCGAATCGACGAAGGAGAACCAGAATGCGGACAGGAACTCAACCGTTGCCACGAGCAACCAATCCGGTGGCAGGGCAACCAGGTGTGGCTTCTTCTTTTTTTTTTTTACAAAATTATAAATCATTCTCACAGAATTTTGTTTGGCAAAATATGGAAAAATAAAATTTTATTGAAACAAAATTTTCTTTCAAGCATGGTGCATTGAAATGCAATTGTATTCAACTAAAAATTTATTTCATTGAGATTCTATTGAAAAGAACATTTATTCGAATGAAATTTTGCTTAAACAAAAATGTTTTCAACTGGAATTTAATTAATTCAAATAATGGCTAACTCTGAGTCCTTAAATCCTTGATCCAACTAAAGCCCTTTTTAAAATTCAATTTTCGAGCAGCCAGATCGTCGTCTGCTACTACACAATACCGAGAGACTTGAACTCGTCGTGGGAGCTCGGTCCGTCGCACATTGACCCTCGTATTTGTACGCATATTATCGTGGGTTTTGCGAGCGTGGTAAACAGCACCATCAGTTTGGGCGATGCCTCGTGGATCTACGAGAAGGTCGCGAGCCTCAAGCGCCGCGAGCCCAAACTCAAGGTGATGATCAGCGCCGGTGGGATGGACGAGCTCCACGAGGGATTTCCGGATATGGTAAAGACCCACGCAAATAGAAAACGGTGAGACACTTCCTTAAATATACCGTGTGCTTCGCTTTTTCACTTTATTGATATTTTCTGCAAATTTTTTAAATTATTTCTCATTATTGTTTTCTCTTTCTATAATTTTTCGTATCATAAATTCGTTAATTTCCTAAAGTTCTTATATGTTCATCTTTTTTTTTATCCATTTGTATTCGTCGTTCTTCAGCATTAAACGATTGCTTTTAGACCCACGAATTCTCGACAGATTCATCAAATCAGTTCTCAACGTGACAAAAGCTTTGAATCTCGATGGTCTAGACATAGACTGGGAGTTTCCAGCCTGGCTGGGTTCCGACGAGAGGCAAAAGATACATTTTGTTCAATTGCTCGAGGAAACGCGACGTGAATTTGATCGTAGCGGTCAAAAACTCTTGTTATCCATCGCGGTCGCGGCTCCCGTTGCGATTATCGATCAGAGTTACAATGTTCCTCAAATTGCCGAGTAAGTATTAAAAAAAATTAAAAGAATTAATTTTTAAAATTTCATTTTTACTCTAATAACGAGATATTTTCCATTTATTTCGCTCAGACACGTTGACTTTATCAATCTAATGTCCTACGATTATCACTTCTACGTTTGGTATTTCCCGATAACGGGTCTGAACTCTCCTCTCTATCCGCGAAGCTCTGACGGCGGATATCTCGCAACTTTGAATACTAATTATTCAGCAATGTATTGGCTCGCTAAGGGATTTCCACGAGAAAAGCTCGTAATCGGCATACCGACGTACGGACACTGTTTCGAACTCATAAATAATCAGAATCACAACGTCTTGGCTCCAACGAAAGGCTTCGGAAAATTAGGAATCGGCGGTTTCGTTCCTTATTCGACAATCTGTTCCTTCCTCGAAATTGGTGCTACGAGACACTTTGATCAAGAGAGCAAAGTCCCTTACGCCTTCAAATCCAACGAGTGGGTATCCTACGACGATAAAGTCAGCATTTCACAAAAGGTCAGCGCAACTCTAATTCCTATAATAATATTAAATACCCTGAAAATTACATTTTTCACATTTCTATCTCATTTTTCTTTACTCACAATGACTCCTTTATGAGAAAGAAAAGAAAAACTGATATCAGATTCGTGTTCAGCGCGAGTTGATGTCAAATATCCTTGGTGATGATTCAACTTGTGTGTAACGTTTCGGCCAGATCGCTCAAAATTTGCGACAAGTACGCATCGAGTTGACGCTTTTCTGGGGCCACACATACACACACATTCAATTCGATAACTCAAGTTTGTTCTACGGGGAAACCGTTTAGTAATTTTTCTTAAAATTGAAAAAAAATGTATTTCATAAAATTTAAACGGTTTGACCGCTTTCCCCGATTTAAAAACGGACCATCAGTCGATAATTGTCCATTTGCGTACGACGTTTAAGACCGAAATCTCAAACACTGTAAGAGTGCGCACATACATTTTTGAAAAAATTCTAAAACATGAAATATGAACGACAGCAAAGATTTTACCAAAAATTGAATCTAATGAGAGGATTGACTCCGTTTACGTCAAAATCTCGTCGAAAAAAAATATTTTTACGAAAACAAAGCTTCCTCTATGAGAAAGCAAAATAATTAAATTCTATTAAACATAAGAATTATCCGTAAATCATAATATAAGTGATTATTATTATTATATTAATTAAATTGTTTAAAAATTAAGATTGTAATTTTAAAAAATTTGAGTTATTACGACAATTAATTAACAAGAAATATATTTTTACCGTTAAAATGATTGATTTCAAGTATCTTTTTTAAGCAAAAGGAAATTATTTCCTAAAACTTTTGAAAAATTTATTATTTGTAATAAATACCCGACGTTCAAATATTTTTAAATTTCTTATTTTGCAGGCCGAATGGATAAAGGCCAGCGGTTTTGGAGGTGCTATGATATTCTCATTGAACGTCGATGATTGGAACGCGAGCTGTCCTGGCAAGAACGAGACTTTTCCTCTGACACGAATGATTGCACGAGCGTTGCGTGGCACGCGTATCAAGAGAATTTCCCGAGTATTATAAGTGTAAGAATTGAAAAAAAGCTTTTTTTTCACTCTTGCCATCGCTATTCCAAAGTATTTGTCTTCACCCGTTGCACATTCCACTTTTACTTACTACATTAAATTTACTTTCTGGGGGAGGACAATTGTCGATACCAATGAATGATTATGAGAAGAATAGTAAATATGGTGCGCTATTGATAAAAAAAGGTGAGAAAAGAGACACGCTTGCATAAATCCTTGAGTCACATTGTGATAAATATAAGAATAAATATACACGAAAGCTCTCATAGCTTACATCTTTATATTTTATGCGACGATGTGGTAGGAAATAATATGCATTTTCCATTGACAAGACCAACGCACGTTTTCGAAAGAAGTGGAACAAGGTCCGCCATTGCCGCCTATGTGAATTGCCCTTCAGTTCGCGTACTTGTCTCCACATTATATAAGTTATGAGAGGTTCTTCTGTATATTAAGATGGTACATCAAATTATTTTATATTTTTCGTTTCTTGCCATAAAAAAGCCATTTACACCAATTAAACTTGAACAAACTCCTCACGAAAGGAGAACACGAGCAAATAATGTTAAGGTGTTGCACATTCGTTGTTTATACTTAAAAATGCGAAACATCTTGGAACTAATTGCCTTTCGCGAGGTATTGTTTCGAGCACAAAACTCGATTTTACAGAGGATAGGAACTGAATTTCTTCGAATATATATTTATTTTTTAACTCTTTAACATTATTTATCTATTAATTTAATATATAATTTTTTTACTTAATATATTCAGAAAAACTCAGCCATCACCCTCGAAAAAATTTAATTTTCACCTCAAAAAACACCTGGGGAAGGGGAATTTCTGCCAGTTGATTCTAAGAGGTTGCGCATTTTTAGATATAAACGACGAATATGCAACCTCTTAACATTTTTATGGTAGTGCTCTACTTTCGCGAGGAATTTTTTGACGTGTTAATGTATACTTTTTTATGATGGGAACCGAAAAAAATCGGCAATCATATATATATATAACATATATAATAATAAAAACCAAGTAAATATCAACGTCCGTACGCTCTCAAGATACTGAACGTGCATTTTTATCTCTCTTCGAATTTTATTCGCTCCGTTTTATTTTCTTATTTTTTGTATAATGTGTGCGTGCGCGCGTGTGTGTTATACTGTTCAACGCACGAGCATCTCAGGAGATACCTCGCTCGAGGCTTCCATTCCATGTACACTTTACGCGCTAAATAGCGAATAAAAATATGTATTTATGAACGTGAAAGAACGAAAAGCAATTTACTTTTGTCCCGTTCGTCCACTGAAGACACTGGAATGGTAAGGAATTATTAATACTTTTTCATAATTATATTTTAAAGTTGCTGATAACGATTTTAAGATTAGAAAAAAAATTGTAAATGACGAATAAAACGAGAAACATATCTGGATTTATATTGAAATTGATTTCAAAAAATCTCCGCATGGCTACTTTCATATAAATCGGATGGATGAATATAACAGGCTTCAAAGATTTAAATGCATCGACGTGTTTCGATTATTTGCGTGTTTTGTTCTCAATATTCTTTATTTATTAAGAAGGCGCTCTTCGTGTTATATTACTTTGTAATTCTACGCAATTTCTGTTTTTTTTTGTTTGTTTCATTCTGCTTTTGCTTCGTTTTTTTTTTGTTTTTAATTTTAGTCAAGCGGAGCGATCTCGTGTCGTTAATTCTTAACCTCTTAAATGTCACTGACGCATATACCGACAATCACATGCGTCAATGTCGATATATCGACACTCAATGGGTTAAACGTAGAAATCTTCGATCCCGTTTTCTCCGCATTTACCTTCTCGCGCTTTGTTGTTTTTTTTTTGTTTTCTCACCGGCTAATAATTAATAATATTCATATTATTATCAATAATTATTTGAATAATCGTTAATTTAAACTGGGCGTTTTGCCGATATCCCACTGAATTTCGATGCTCGGCCACTTGGTTTGTAGCACGGTGAGCATCGGATTACTGTCCAGAATACACTTGACATTGCACTCGAGGAGTACGGCCTGTCCAACGTGATACTTTACACTGTTTTCGGGATTGCTACGCGGCAGACCATTGTAATGATACAATGGGAATGTGTCGGGGCAGGTCCGAGGTTCTTCCGGAAAAAATTCCTCCATGAAACCTGCTAGAAGTATTATACCTAGGCACTCGCTGTCCAACCGTTTCGTCATTATATTGACACTGAAAATAATATTACATTAATATTGAGACGTGTAACATTTTATTTACAACATTTTTTAAATCTGAATACTTTGAACTCTAAAAATCTAAGAATTTAAAGATGAAAATAAATATTAAATAAAAATTTTAGAATTAGAATTTTTTAAGTAAAAAATTTCGAAATGAGAGAAAATTTAAAAATATTTAATAATCAAACAATTTTTTTAAAAAAGAGAAAAAACAAATTTTAAAAAAAGTAACTAAAATTTAATTGTAAAAAATGTTTTTTATTCGTCCTTAGATAGAAAATTGAATAATTTTTATACTGACTATTCCGTTTCTGCGCAAAGTCCAAGCTCTTCGAGAACGTCCTGTAGCAAATTTGCAGATATGAAATTATTTCCCTCGGGATCAAACTTCTTGAAAACTCTTCTCGCCTGTTCGGCGGGGGTTTCCGGACTGACGAGTCGCCGATCGGTCGAGAAAAGTACTGTGAGATGAGTCTCGGAGCCCAGTACCCAGACGGGATGAGACGGTGATTTAAGAAAGGCGCCAACCTCGCAATAACGCAGGTGTTCGAGAAGCGCGAGAAAACCGACCGCGTTTTGCTTGTCGATTCCTCGCAGTTCTGAGCGTCAAATTTTTCATACCATTTTCAAATTCTAATTACTGGTTATTATTAAAAGTAATTGTTTTATTGAAAAAAAACTCACTGAGTCCTCCGACGTCTTGATCGTGATCCCAAACGTGACCTACCGCTCGTCCCGAAAGCATCAAATTTATGAGATTCTGACTGCCGTACCCGTAAGTTGAGTCTATAATCGGCTCCGAAGGATCCGACATCTCCGATCGCATTCCCGATATTCCTTTGGTACATACTACGGTGTACAGAAGAAGAAGAACGCCAAAGGGCTCTTTGAGCGTCCTGATCCTTTCCAAGAGATATTTCTCCACCTCGTCCAGGTTCTCGGTCGTGAGTATCCTAAAAATCGATGGTAAAAGGTTCAAAAATAATTAGCTACCGTTAAATTTAAAGCTAAATTAAGAGCTAATTCTATTTTACTATATTATATAAGATAGATTTTTAGATAATAAAAATTTAAAAATCATTTATCACTCACTGATAGAACGAAGGGTGTAAAATACCCAAAAATAATCAGCTACCGTTAAATTCTAAGTACAATAAGTTCTTAATTGGTTTTTCCTGCACGATATAAGATACGATTCTCAAAAATATAATGAAAAACGGATTTTGAAATCAAAAATACGCGGAAAATAATCGCAAAAATTAAATACATGTCTTTCTTTTCGGATAAGTCAGTGTAATGAATATAAGAATCTGAATTTAGCGTCAAAGTTTGCTAGAAAAGTTTGACGAACCTTAAATGCGAATGAAAGAATTCCGAATCGAGTCGTTCGATACTTTCAGCGGCTTCTTTTTCGGCTTTGTCAACCTGTTCTTTCGACGAACATGTGTCCATAGCTTCATCGGAGATTTCGCCGTTCTCTAGAATATTCGCGGGCTCCTCCTGCTTGCTCGTAGAGCCCGTGGTCGTCGTGGTTGCCGCGGTAGGAATTTCCAAGTGAACGATGTGATAAGCGGGTTTCGTAGGATTCGCTGCCTGGCTTATGATCTCAGTCGCGGCTCTCATGAGCAGTCTATCCTGTTTTTCCGCGTCTGCCGGACTCCAAGTACTCGGCTCGCCTTCTAACAGCAGTTGTCTGAGAATAAACGCCTGGACAGGAGCAATTACAGCACAGGGTCCTCCCTCTGTCTGTACCAACGCCGTTGGCTCGTCGGTACTGAAATAAAAGCCTGGCAAAACGGCAAGTTTATTGAATTAGCCATTGAGAAAATAAATAGCAAGATAACAACAACAACAACAACAACAATAATAACAACAATGATAAGTGTTATTAATTATTTTCCATTAAAAGCCATATTTAAAAATCTAATATTGGTTGTTACCGAATGTGGTGAGTTTATTAATGAAGTGGGAGAAATAAGTATTCATTCGATTGAATTGAAATTTGGTAGACCCAGCATGTACTGGATAAAACATTTATCGGCTTTACACCATTTTACTCCAACTGAATAAACCATTTTTTAGATAAGCAAGTGACTTGTTCTAAAAGTTCTCCGAGCCAATAGACACAGTGTGGCGATAAACAATACAATTGACAAATTATTATTAAAATTATTGTTCAAATTATTGTTCAGACAGTTTCTCAATTCCTTTAGTTAAATTTCATAATTATTACTGTTGTTATTATCGTTCTTGTTATTATTGTTTCAAACTTAACAAAAGCAATAAAATATATATATTGCAAGGAATGTGGAATGTTGTAAGAGGAGATGAGGAGAATTAAGTTTGATAGTCTTGAGATCCAATTGAGTCAGTAAAATGCATTTCACTATTCCAAAATTTATTTGCAGAGTGTAGAAAATTCTAAGGATAAACAACTCAATTGCTCTAAAAATTTTCTAAACCAGAATACAAGCGCAAATTTTCAAGGACAATAGAGAAATGTATTAACAAATTATTATTAATGGTAAAAATAATGGCAATGCTACGAAATAGGAATATCAATATTAGCTAATTTCTTTTGCTTTTACCTCCTCAATTTCTTGTACCTAATTATTATTGTTATTACTGTCGTTCTTATTATGTTTCCACCCTAAGATAAATAATAATAATAGTTTTTCTAGCATCTTACTTGCTGTTATACTATAATGTATCTCTTAACCAATTTCCTTAATTAATTTGTTTAAATCGTTAGGTTAACAGGATAACTGTATCATCCTGTAATTGGGCAATGGCCTATTTGTTATTTAAATTATATTGAGGGATGCTTAAGATTGTAAGGATGCCACGAGTAACGTAAGTCTCTCGTTGATAAAAAAAGTGAACTCGATAGCTCCAAAAATTCTTGCATTCAATGGACGAATTATTTAAAGAAAGCAATTATTATTAGTAAGATTAATAACAGAGCTAAGAAATGAAAACATTATCGTTAGGTAATTTCTTTTGTCTTTAGCTTCTTAATTCCTTGCAACTAGCCTTGTATCTCATTATCATCATTTCTATTATATTTTCATCATAAGATAAATAATAAAAAAACTTTTCTTTGCGATTATCATAATTGCTGCTGATTGGTTGGTGGATAGAATAACTATATCATCTTTTAAATGGGCATTGCACAGGTTTGTATTGCTTTTATGATCTCATATTATGTTTTATTATTTCATTCAAATGGTTGGCACATAATTATTTATGTCGGCGTTATCCAACTCGTCCAGCTTTAATGGTTTATCATGTTTGCGATTCTGATAATTGCTACTGTTTGGTTGGTCGATAGAATAACTACATCATCTTTTAATTGGGCATTGCGCCTGTTTGTTTTAAAATAAATAAATGAACAAATAACAAAATTATATTACAATGGGTGTTTAAGGTTGTAAGTTGGATTGAGGAGAGGGTTAGTTTCTCACCCTGTGCCCATCGTTTGAAAACGTCCTCTTTAACGGAATTTCCCCAAAGAAGAGTCCTGATCTGTTGAACGCGTTCGGCATCCTGGGTACTTGGATTCTCCGCCATTATTGGTTTTCTATCGGCGAGAGCTCTCGATAATAAGTCGTGCGATATCGCGACGACCACAGCACCGTGATTTCTCAACGTTCGGACCTGCGAAGATTCTTTCTCACGACGGATAAAGGCGATACAGGCCGATAATCCGCGCGCGCGAAAAAGTTTTGCGAATTTACGCGCTCATATTCTCGCCGGTTTTATAAATATAACGAGTGCCTCCGGCGTCTCAGATGAAAGCACGACGAATGACACTCGAACGAAATAACAAATCTTCTCGTCGCTCACACTCGTCTATACTCCGTTTTTCACAAGAGAATCGCCTATCGTATAACCTATACTCCGACGACGACAGCTGCCAAGTAAGCTGCCATATTGGCCACAAAGTACTATCAGTGATGTGGAGAGAGATGATCGACGCGCTCAAAAATCTGCATCATCAATTTGGGAGGAGTCCTTCTTACCTAGATGGACTGTTTTTTAAATATTATATATAAAAATTATGTGAAATACCGCAGTCAGTATTCAGGACTCTTATCCTATTTTTTTTGAGGATGCCGGGGATTTCTAGATACAAATAAATTTCGTATCTCTTCGTCCATTTATTACGAACATTAACTTAATTTGTTTTTGTCCAGAAATATCCTCTTGAGATAAAATAATCAAACATTTTTTGCCTTGAAGTGATGCGCTACATCCCTCGGCCACTAACAAAGACTGTAATGCAAATTTGTCTTCAATGAGTGATGTTTTGAATAAAATGGGAAAACGATGAACTGCATTTTACAATTCTACGGTTGATCGTTCTTATGTGACATATAGCACATCGTCTTAAGGTAAGCTACCTATCTTTCTCCATCGCAATTCCCAACAACGCTATCTCACTTGCACTCACGGCGGCTGAGTCATTATAACAAATCAAGTATATAAAGTCATAAAAGTTATAAAATGTACAACAGAGGACCGTGGAATAATTGTCCCATCTATAACCTTAAAGCATCCTTATCAACTAATGATACAAATGCTAATTTACACCCTACGTGAAACAAGCTCAGTGACAAAAACTGTAAACCCAATATTTCTGCCACGGTCAATATGTCGAATAAAAACCGAGGACGTTGCTCTCAGTCTAACTGCAATTCTGCAGGTTGACGTTATCGTCTTATATACAAATGCAGAATAACAAGATACTCGCCAAACTTGATCTCGTAAATACAGCCGATAAGTTGAGAGATCACTTCAGGAAATTGAAACAATTAGTTACACTTCAATCAACTCCGATGGAGGCGCTGAATGCAAATTCTCTTGCAGCGGCAAACGATTTGTGCGTGAATAAAATATAAAAGTGCTATGGTATGACTGTGAAGGCAGTTTTATTAAGGCAAGTGTAAAATGATAAAAACACTATGAGTAAGAACATTTTCAATCAATATCACCAGAGTACACAATATAAAAATGTGTTTATTACTTATGTTCGCTTGAGAGGGATGTGTATGAACTTTTGGAGGTTATCCACGCTCCATTCAGGCCTTGATGCGTCAGACATTTTTGCCGGGTAATTATTTCGGACTGTATTACATGTCTTTGCAAGGAAAATGAATGATAAGGAGGTACGTGGACAGAAGTTACGCAATACTTTTGCCATCCAGTTTATGCACTGCGTAACTTTAAGTAAAAAAAAATAGTGTCCTCGATGTACATGTACATATGCCTATGCTACTTCAAGATGTAGTTGATGGGTCTTTGCACTGTGCTGGATTTATGTATATATAATTAGTTTTATTAAAATTTTTTGTCATTTGCATGGCTGTGAATTCAAATTGCATATTGCTTCCTTATTCTTTTTTCTTTATTTAAATTCCAGATTCATTTTTGGCTAGATCATTTAAGAGTTCTGAGTCATCTGAAAATCATGGAAATAAAATTGTGTTTCAATTGCACATATGAAATTTTGTAACTTTAATGAATATGCTGAGTGGTAACCTGTGCCACTTAAAATTATTGAAATTTCAATGCATGAGGAACTCGCGTGAGGGGCATTACAACTTCTACTTCTCGAGTCCTGCAAGTTCGACTTATCGATCATGCGGAAATCTATTGGAAGATGCTTATCACTTAAAACAGCGGAGGGAGTACTCGGATTTCCACCGTGCCACAAAACGATGGTCAAATGAAACGCGACATTATTGGGTGTTTTCTAATTAGAGCATAGCCGGGCACAGTGCGATACTGTGTCCAGCATTGAGTGTTCCAATTAGGGCACTGTGTCGAACGCTTGGACACAGTGAATTGTTGCATTCAACCGTGCCAAGGGTACCAACCATTTGAGTAATTTTTTTTCTTTCTAAAAGTGGCATCATTGAGATACTTTGTTCTTCTTGAGTTCTTTTTGAAAAGGTTATGTTAAAATCAAAGACGAACTCACAACAGTCACCACAACTCACAACAGTTTGTGGAAAAATTCAATCGCGTCAACTCTATTTTTAAACTTTTTCTCAAAGTGTTAAATGTCCTAAATCTAAACAGCGTAAGAACCGAAACATCTCGTGAAACATACGTTCTGAGTGCAATCTGGTGGAGATTTTAGACTACAAATTATGTTCCAACAAGTCGTTCAATTGGAAAACACACATTGACTACATGTATGATATGAACCCTCAGTAGGAGACAACTTCACATGTCCTTCGTTTAAGCTGTCAAAATGACCGATTCCATGAAAATGGTCTTTGCGACCGGCAATCGGAGACCTCAGAGGTCTCCATTTTTTCAGAAGCCCATTTTTTCACGTCGAAAAAACCCAAAGAAAAGAAAAATCTCAGAGGTTTATAACAATCATTCGTACGGTTTAACAAATTATATATATTTTTCTTTCACTGCTGTAAAAATTTTAAATACTGCAGACATGAATTTGAACCAGTAAGAGGTCTCTATCAGCTTTTGCAGCAGCACGAGCTGATAATTTGTTTAGATTATACATTTAGAATACATGTAGGATAACACCTATCAAGAGGTGCCGACGGCGTGGTCGGTAATGTAACACCTCGCGCGCCCCCTACAATCAAATGAAAGGACCGCGTTCGACAACTCCGTATCGAGCGCTCCGACGGGCGTCAACATAACAGCCTATAACTCTGTGACTTCTGATCCGATCACCTTGACATTTTAAGGGAACATTTATAACATTACGTACTTTCAAAATATGTCGGTTTTCAAGAAAGTGATTTTTCGATTTTACAACTGGATGTAAGTCCTTAATCGATCTACCTGAAGCTTTGCTCACGAGTCGGGTGACAATCCATCTCGATTTTCAGCAATTCTCGCCGAAATAGCTAAAGCGCGTCTCATTGTTGTTTGAATTTTTCGAAAAACGGGTGTGATCTATCTAACGTACGTAAATTTTGAGCTATCAAGCTCAAAACTTTTTACAACAATAGGCTGGGGAACAATGTTCTTCGGTATTGAGTTTGGCACAAGACGATCAAGGCGTTCAGATTTTATAAAATTATGAGTTTTTGTAATTTTTCGAGAAAAAAAATCTATTTTTCCTCTAACTTTCGTATTCTTTAATCTATTAGGGCTAGGGGTCAAGAATATTTGGTTTTGCATTTGGTAAACATCGATCGAGGGGTTTAAATTTTATTAAATGTACAATGTTACTAAATTTGGTACCTAATTTTTAAAAATTATTTTCCATCTTTGCTTCTTCATAGACCCGATGATTTTTCCTACGTATAATTTCTCGATGTTTTGGAACATTCCTATGGAGCATTTTAAGTGCTCTGACATCAAGATTTCAAAAAACAATAAAAGGATTTTATCGCAATTTTATCCCTCCGATGGGTTTCCACCTTGATGTGGTGGAGAGGCTTACGGTAGCGGTCGGGATCACCGGCAAAGTGAGACTGAACGCGATCAACGAAGAGAGACCACATCCAGTCAAGGTATGTCAGTGACCGTCCCTAGGGCTGCGTGGTGCAGGGGGTGCTGCGTCTCTGACGGTGTCTCCGACATACGGGGCCACCTCTCGGAGTATTTTTGGCCTTGCCCGCATATTCGGGGCTCTGTGCTGGCGGACTTTTAGTTCTCTAGAGTCCCATGTGAGCTACTCGTGGAACTTATATGGAACCAAATAACAAAACAAAAAACCCGGAAGAAGAGCAACGTGAGGGGGCCTCAAAAGGCAACCTTGCGGAACTAACGCTGAGGGAGGAGTGTAGCTGACGTTCCAAAAGTCGCCATCATTCATAATGGCCGAAAGGAGGCGATCAGCATGGACCAGGCGCTGAAGGCGGTTCAGGATCTAGAAGGGGGTTATGGAACTGGTGGACGCTGTTCCCAAAGGGAAATTTGTTTCACGGTTCCATGAGACCGTCAGGAGCAAAGGCGTCCTCAAGGTCGTTTGCTCGGGCACCGAGACGGAGCGGTAGATTAAGACTAAGTTGCCGAGCCTGAAATGAGAGGGAGCGAGCCTTTGCACCATAGGCTTAGACGATCTCCCAAAATACGTCAGGATAATGGCACACATACCTGAACCGCAGCCGGAGGATACCATACATCGGTGCTTCTAAAAAGGCTGGAGAGGCAGAAGCCAGGACTCGTCACGGAGGGGCTGGAACGTCTCCGACTGGAGCGGTGAGCCTGCATTCGACTCGTCCTGGGAAGGAACGAGAAGGCTATACCCGTGTTGGAGAAACTGGGTATACTACCCTTTCTGGGCATGGGGCGAGCAACCTTTAGGGTGATCGGCAACAAGCCGGCGACGAAGGAGAAAAGGGAGGGTAGGGCAGCGGCTTGACCATGTTGAGTTAGCTCGTCTTACAAATAAATTTACATCGCTGTGCTGCGGCTACAGCGGTGCTAAGTAGGTGAGTAGATCGAGAATACGTTCAGGAATTTTCTAATTCAGTCTTTCCGGAGGTAGCTTAGGGGGCTCTACATGGATCGAGAACAACTAATTTATGAGGACTCTGTTCACATATGGTAATTGCAGCTACCATCCTCAAAGAGCACTGCAATAAAGATCTAGAGGCAGCTAAGCTGCTGGTATCCCTTCGAGAGGTGAGAAGGAAGGTCGTGGTGGCATCGGTTTAATTGCCACACGACTCCCAGGAACCGCCATCGTCGGAGGAATGCACGGAGCTGATAAGGACTTGCAGGGAAGGGGGATGGGAGTTGGTACCCGACTGCGATGCCAACTCACACCACACTGTGAAAAAATTTGTGCTGTGTACGGTGAAGGTACTTTATCAAAATCTGCTGCACGGAAATGGTTCGCTCGCTTTCGTTCTGGTAATTTTTATGTGAAAGATGAGTCACGCTCTGGTCGTCCAGTCACTGAAAAAGCTGATGAAATTCTCGAAGAAGTCCAGCAAGATAAGCATGAAAGAAAACGGCCCGAATTGATTAATAGGAAAGGTGTTGTCTTCCATCATGACAACGCCCGACCACACACTTCTTTGATGATCCGTCAAAAATTGCGAGAGCTTGGTTTTGATGCATCCACCGTATAGTGCAGACATAGCACCCTCTGACTATCAATATTCCGATCTCTGCAGAACTCTCTCAATGGAATTAAGCTGCTTTCAAAAGAAGCCTGTGAAAACCACTTGACTCAGTTTTTCAACCAGAAATCACAGAAGTTCTTCACCGATGGTATCATGGCTCTACCCGAAAAATGGGGAAACATTATCGATAAAAATGGACCATATTTGGTTTAAATAAATTCATTTTCACACTATAAGAAAATCAGTTGAATTTTACTATAAAAAACGCCACGAACTTTTTCCCAGACCCAATATATCTTTCTGTCTCCCAAGAGCATGTGGAGCAGTGGAGAGACCATTCTTTTCAAGCCACTCCGTATATTAAAAATGCAGTCTTACAATTATTTGCATTTGTACCTAATGAATAACTCAATAAATATTAAATGTAATTGAAACATATTTTAAGTTAAACCAAAACCCTAATAAATCGTATTTTTTATGCAAACCGTTTCAGATGTGTAAATTTATAAAATTCGTATAGGTTTCCGTAATAAAAATAAAGCACAAATAAAAAAATGCTTCATTTCAAAGCAATGATAGCTGACGTTCGAAGAATTACATGAATGATATAGAATTAATAAACAAACCGCATTTTATTAGCTGTACAATATAACAGTCAACGAGACTGGAAATGTCGTGGTTCGGCAAAAGAACCTGAAAAACATGAGACTCCAGCAATGTTTCTGATATTACGAGCGTTGCAAAACCAACAACGAGGGCAACAACGTCAGTCAGGATGTAACGGCATAAAACGGAGAGTAAATGGTCTAGTTCGACTGGTTCGCAGGACCAACTCCAAGCAACGATTGAGTACTGGTCTTTAATACTTTACTTTACTAAACTGATATTTAATTTACTAAACATTTTCTTTGTTTCCATTGAATTTCTTCTAACGACATAAAGTATTGTCTTCTTTTTCAGGGACACAGTTGGCAAATAAGTAATTACTACGGCTTATTCGAGGAACTCAGTATCCGACGGAGTGTTCTACGCCGACATCAATGCCCGTGAAGTGCTGAATCGCAAGAAGAACTATCGCGGTACGTGGAATCGATAGTTGCAAGGACCGATTGCTGAAAATTATTGTATTGAACAAGCTTTGAAGCTAAGTGCCCTCCGATTGCGCTCAGGAACGTTCTACCTTGCGAGATGCATCATTGAAATTGATATTAATGCACCTCTTCCTTTTTATCCTGCATCATAGTATCATTGTTGCAAGAACCAATATTGGTGAATGAGCGATACGACGAAATTGACAAGTTACCTGGTTACCTGGTGCTATTGTGTGAGTCTTGCTGGCTGCAGACCACTCGTAAAAAATCTAGTAAATATAATCTTACAGAACCATTAAACCTGATCGGAAAAAAACTGGAGCCACCTCGCAGGACTCTTACACAAGGGAATAAACACGTTAGCCCCGTACAACATATTGATTATCGTATAATTCCTGCTATTGAAAAGCTGACATGAAGGAGAAGAGCGTATGTGCCCATAATACCAGTCATTTTACACGTTTTGCTCTACTTGCCTTTCCTCCATCCTATGAGAGTTTTGCCTACATAAATGGATATAGTGCGTCCAGTATCGCGCAACCTACTACATACTTTACTCTCCTGTAAAGAGTAAATGAGGTAAAAACCAATAGGGAGCGAATTTACGCAAGTTCGCGGTTTTATTTTTATCAGGTAAATAAGAAAACTTTGATGTTCGCATATACATTTTTTTTTAATCGCTATTCTATACCGCTGTCAGGATTGTAAGGAATAGAAGAACTGTTCTAACTTCATCTGAGGTAATCGCGTGAGATAGGAAACGAAAAGTGTGGAGATTTATCAAGTAAATTCTCTACATAAAAAAATATAAGTCAGATCGATATGGAATACCTTATAATCGACAAGAAACAACAGTAATCGACTCGTACAGCAAAAGAAAATAATTCGTAATAAGTGTATTTTAATCGTTATCAATCGGTTATTATGTAACGTAGTATAACGAAACTTGATTGTGTTCCTTTTTTTCACAACTAATCGTGTAGAAATTTGCTCTGACGTAAACCGTTGGAACGGACACGATTAATAAAAATTTGCATATAACATCGACTGCTATTTTGTAGCACCCTGAACATACCGTGAAATATAAATTTTAAGTTGGTCATGTATCCGTTTTGACCTTATTAAATAACAACTTCGATTGGAATTATTATTGTAAAGTGTTAGCGAACGAAATATGCATGGAGTGCGTTGAAATAAATAAATAAAATTTCGTATCGGGGATTAGTCCATCCACGATCTTGCCTGCATCATTACACCACTTGTTAACCGACGTATTATCTTTTGACAGAACAAACTTTACGAAGGCGTGCACATTTAAAAAATAAATACAATAAATATAGATCTTTTTCATGTACGAATCCCAATACTCAGCCAGCCATGGACAACCGTCTGAGAATTGGGCCATTTTTGGAAGTTGAGCCTCGGTACTCTAAACTGGCCCAAGAGTAGACGAGTGTATTATTCAGAACAGGCTCGAGTTCTGTAAGAACCCTCTGCCGTTGGGCCTGGGTCGACCCACGGATTAGTACTAGATCGGAAACTAGTTGTCTGTCCCAATAATGTTGGTATCGTCACCGCAAATTACGTGCGCCAATGATTCGTTAAACCTCGGCAAAAGAATGGGACGATTGTCGAAATGTAATTGTTTTATCACAACTTTTTAACATTAGTTCGTCATCGATTTCAGACTGGTTAATAGTTAGTAGGATAGTTAATTCACTAAAAAAAAACACAGTTTTAATCGAAACTCAGAGGAAGTCCGTGCCAGACTTGACGTAATTGTAAAAATATGTCCGTCAATCCCATATTTTTGGTATATTGCCAGTCAGCGACCTCTTATTTAACGATCGGTTATAGGATCGGAAGGGCGTAAGAGTCGGCAAGCAAACCGAATATTTCCTGAGAAATAGTAGTGCTCTGTATATGTACATTTTTACTTGTGTGTTATCGGACACTCTCAATCCAATACTCATGTAAGAATATCAAGAGCATGCCGATCCCTAACAATCGTGCAACGCTTGAACCAGCGATGGTCAACGAGCCTTGATATTTTAAACTGTCCCAATCATAAAAGAGGTCGTGGTGCAGAACAGAGCCAGTCACTAATCTGAGATTTGGCGTTGAACTACAACTAAATATCGACCGAGCAATATCAACAATGGCAAATTTACAACATAAGATGTGAGCCCATGTTGGCCGAATCTAGGTTCGAGATAGGGCATATCATCGCGTATAATAGTCGTCTTTTTTCAAGTTCGTGTAAGCTGTTAGTTTCTGATGAAACACTGAGACACGATCAAGAAAAGAGATTTCTGATCTCTCGCAAAACAATGACACGTTTTCAATACAATGTGTGAGTTATCTGTTTCGGTCGAATCTCGGGTCAACATTATTCGTGTCATCATGAGACAATCTTCGCTTGATATCTTTTCTGAACTGTAAAATTTCAATTATGCATTGCGCGGCCAATGCATTACCGTGCATCAAGTCGGGCAAGTGGTGGCCCCACCGTAAACAGCCAAAGGGTATTCAGGGCTGTGTCGCTTATCAATCTTTTATCGGGCCTGAATTGAATGTCAGTCATGGGTTATAGCTGTCGAATGACGGTCGGATGTTGAACACATATAGACTTATACTTATAGACCGAGCGTCCTGCGAGAGGCGCTGAAGACTACACTGAAACGAGAGAGCAATAGTGAGAGTGAGGGTATCTCTGTCTAACAGGTCTTGTACTTATGACCTCTAGAACGGTCTTTATTCAGCGGTTTGGTCTTTTCACGGTCTTTTCATGGTCTTTCAGCGGTTTGGTATTTTCACGGTCTTTCAAAAGATCGTGAAAAGACCAAGAAAAGACCTTGAAAAGATGCAAGGTCTTGCACGATCTTTTATGACCTTTCATGGCCTTGGTCGTCTTGCGGTCTTTTTATGGTCTACTGTTGTCTTTTTGCAGTTTTTTTATGGTCTAAAATCTCGCACTTTTCGACGGTCGCTTTTTCGGTCTTTTCAGCGTCGTCCAATCTCCTAGGGATAGACAAGGATGATATGGCTCATCTCTGGAACAATGCAATTTGTTCCAGCGATGAGCGAATTGTAATCAAATGATTAGTATCCGAAAATGTTAACAATTTTAATCGCCGACTGTATCTGAAATGAGATACAAGAAAATCCTTTTGAACCAGCTAAAATTGTGTTCGTCGCTTGACGGATGGAAACATTTTGATTATACAGCCAAATACAAACGAAATCTAATTAAAGGGTGGTTAAATTTTAAGGGCCGATGTTGATTTTGAATAAAACACAAATTATTTAGGAAATTATTGTCAATTCTTTTTATTATGATAATATGATATGGTTCAATTATGTATGGAACAAAATATCGGCCAAATGGCCGCCGCGACCTCGGCGGCACACCTCCATCCGATGGTCCAAATTTTCGATGACGCTTAGGCATAATTGAGGTTCTATGCTGTTAATGTGCCGAATTATTTCATCCTTTAGCTCTTGAATTGTTGCTGGCTTATCGACGTACACCTTTTCTTTCAAATAACCCCAAAGAAAGAAGTCCAACGGTGTCAAATCACATGATCTTGGCGGCCAATTGACATCGCCACCACGTGAGATAACACGGCCATTGAATTTGTCGCGCAAAAGAGCCATTGTTTCGTTAGCTGTGTGGCAAGTGGCACCGTCCTGTTGAAACCACATATCGCCCACATCCATATCTTACAATTCGGGCCATAAAAAGTTCGTTATCATCTCACGATAGCGAACACCATTCACAGTAACTGCCTGACCGGCCTCATTTTGGAAAAAATACGGCCCGATGATGCCGCCAGCCCATAAACCGCACCAAACAGTCACTCTTTGTGGGTGCATTGGTTTTTCGACAATCACTCTTGGATTTCACTGAGGTGAAAATGTGCCTCATCACTGAAGATGATTTCCTTCGAAAATTGATCATCCACTGTTGCCATTTCTTGCCACCATTCTGACCATTGACGACGTTTGGAATGGTCAAGAGGCTTTAGTTCTTGAGTCAATTGCACCTTATAAGCGTGTAAATGCAAGTCTTTATGCATAATGTTCATCAACGACGAGCGTGAGAGGTGCAATTGTTGGGCACGACGACGAGTTGAGGTGGACGGCTCTTCAGCCACACTATCGCGAACAGCAGCAATATTTTCTGCAGTACAAGCTGTACGAGCATGCACTGGTGTTTTAATATCTCCTACAGACCCGGTTTGCTCAAATTTTTACACGATTTTTCCAATTGTACGCACATTTGGACGACTAAATTGACCGAAAAAATCACGAAGTGCAAGATATGCATTTTGATTTGAACGCCCATTTTCATAATAAGCCTCAATAACTTTAACGCGTTGCTCGATTGTGTATCTTTCCATGGTTCAAATTGAGTTAGTCTGAAATTGAGAAATGTCAAATGAAATGCAGAAAAAAACTTGACGTTTAGGTGTGGTTCACATTCAACATCGGCCCTTACAATTTAACCACCCTTTAGATTATTCTTACCATGGCCGAAGATGTTTATTATCAAAATGCAGCAATGTTGTTTGCTAGTTTGGATATAATCTTATTGGGCAAGAGGTTTCGTACTTGCAAGAACAAACAAAAAATTAATTTACAATACTTTCATGAAGAAATTTATTCCCAATTTACGAACACAGATAATATTTCGGTTGCGTTACACGTATATGAGCGAAAAGTACGGCTCTGAAGCCAATGTGTTCTACTCGACTCGAGTCAATATCGTGTTATCTGAAGTCGTTTAACAATCTCAATATCTCATGTCCTGTAAGGATGTCCTATCATTTTTTTGCTAACGCGAATGAATTTCACATACTTAGGGGACCGATTACGTTATGTTAGGAGACATAGAAAACTTACTTTTAGCACGTCCCCATCGAGTGGTAACTCTGAATTGTGGTAACCGATGGTGTTCAAATTTGGAACTTTACCATAATTATTGATGGGAACTCTGCCCACGGAGTGTTGAAGAATGTCAACTTCTCTGTTCAGGTTATTATTACCGGCACAACGTGGTTCTTTTGGCAAAAATTTCACATATGACGACGTATCACGCTTTTATTATAGAATGCGCGAAAAAAATGGTTAAAATTTACAGTACACTCTTCGATTACCTCAACAAATGTGCACATCTAGTGAAAAGATATTAAAGACAATTTAACAATTTTGCTTTTTTCATTTTTATTCAATTTTTGTTAGGTTGTATTTAGATAAAGTTGTTACACATCACAGTCAAAAGTGATTACTGCTCGCATAATATTCATAAATTGATATTTATTTTTCTTGTATTATTTTCTTTCATTTTCTATGTTTACACATGTTTTCATGGATTAACAATAAAATTTTTATAGTAAATTTTTAAAACATAGAAAAATGCATTGTTCGTTCTCAGGACAGAATATGTAATTCATTTTATCTGTTCTTTTTCTTCCCTTTGTCCCTTTCACTTGACCTCTACGTGTATTCACTATTTCGTTATTATTAACTAATAACGAAATAATAACGCACAATGCGTAAAAAACTTGAGACAAGTACATAAGCGATCTCGCATGCCGTCAAAAGTTGTGAAATAAATTTCTTTTAATTCGAAACAAGTTTTGTCTAGTACATGTTTATTAATTACACCATTTGAAATGAAATTGAAATTACATTTTATGTAAATTTATTTATACATTTGACACGATATATTATAAGCCAAAATTATATTATTTCCCGAATTTAATGGTAAAAAAATGGCCCTCGTAGAACTTGGCGAGTTCGCGTAATGTATTGAATAATTGTTTCTATACACAATCATCATGTTACCATATTAACTTGCAAAGTACTATATTTGACATTTTTTTTACCATTCAATTCACAAAATTATATAATTTTAGTTTATGATATATCAAATATATACATAAATTTCCCCCAAGCCTGATTTTTTATTTTATTTTCAATTATGTAATTCATAAACATAAACTTAACGACACATGCTTCGGAACTTTTTTATTTATTTCACATCTTTTTGTCAATATATGAGATCGCTTATATAAATGTACTTGTTTCCAGTTTTTTACACATTGTAGTTTCTGTGAGATTTGTCTGCTTTCACGAAATTTATATTGAATGTTTAAACGCTGGGTTCACATACTTTGGACATTTCGTAACTTGCACAGCCAATTGGAAAACCTTATTTTCGTACCATTATCTACGAAAGATTAACAACGATCTGTTGGCGCAAGTTACGCGTTATGCAAAATTGAAATCTTTTTGTTTCACCCCACGCTACACAATATATTATTACATATTACCTGCATTGAAACAGCGAGTTTCAATGCCTGTTTAGCCAGTCGAAACGGGCCAATTTTAGACCAATGCGTTTCAGCGGGCAGAAATGTACTTTTTATCTTTATTTCATCCCTGTGAGAATCGCATTTGTTTATTGTAAGCTTCTGAATATTGTTCTGAAATTGTTACGTTTCGACTGGCTATAGCATTGTTGGATGAGGATGACGCTCAAACGCAACAACAACTCGCGGATCAATTAAATGTGACACAAGAAGCCGTCTCCATACGTTTGAAAGCCATGGGAAAGATCCAGAAGATGGGAAAATGGGTTCCACATGAACTGAATGAAAGACAGCAGGAAAACCGAAAAACCACTTGCGAAATGCTGCTCGCCAGGTACGAAAGAAAGTCATTTCTCCATCGAATTGTGACTGGCGATGAAAAGTGGATATATTTTGAGAATCCGAAGCATAAAAGATCATGGGTAACTCCAGGTGAACCATCGACATCGACTGCAAGGCCGAATCGCTATGGACGAAAGACAATGCTCTGTGTTTGGTGGGATCAGAAGGGTGTGATCTATTATGAGCTGCTAAAACCTGGCGAAACCGTTAATACTGAACGCTACCGACAACAAATGATCGATTTGAATCAAGCTTTGCGTGAAACACGACCAGAATATCAAAAAAGGCAACACAAAGTGATTTTGCTTCATGATAATGCACCATCACACACAGCAAACAGACTTGGCTCCGTCCGATTAGTACTTATTTGCATCGATGGGACACGCACTTGCTGAGCAGCGCTTTACTTCTTACGAAAATGTACGAAAATGACTCGATGACTGGTTTGCCTCAAAAGAGCAACAGTTTTTTTGGCGTGGCATCCAGAAATTGTCAGACAGGTGGGAAAAATGTATAGCTAGCGATGGGCAATACTTCGAATAAAATACAGGGTGCGCCATCTCAATCTGGTCGATGGAAGTATTGAAAAACTTAGAGAATTTTCAACAGATTTCACAAAGTCGAATTTTTTTATTAAATTTGATTCATTACAATTTATTTTGATTAGCCTTTATTACTGAGACAAAAATGAGCTCTTTTTTCGGCATTTTCCATTGTATTTGCCAGCGTCTCGGGCGATATCGCTGCGATTTCGGCTCGAATATTGTTTTTTAGCTCCTCTATGGTCTTCGGCTTGTTGGCATAGACTTTACTTTTCAAAAATCCCCACAAGAAGAAGTCCGGTGCAGTCAAATCCGGCGATCTTGGTGGCCAGTCAATATCACCTTTCTTTGATATCACACGTCCTGGGAACTTCCGACGCAAATAGTCCATTGTTGAGCGCGCAGTGTGACATGTCGCACCATCTTGTTGGAACCAAAATTCCTTAAGATCTTTTTCACGCATTTGTGGTAAAACAAAGTGTGCCAACATCCACCGATATCGATCCCCATTGACAGTTTCACCAGCTCTGAAGAAAAATGGTCCAATGGTGGTTTTTGAGCAAACACCGGCCCAAACTGTCACTTTCTCATCGTGCACTGGAGTTTCGTGAATAATATGAGGATTATCGGTGCCCCACATGCGACAGTTTTGTTTGTTGACAGCGCCAGAGAGGGTGAAATGAGCCTCGTCGGTCATCAGAATTCGCTCCCAAAAATCCGGCTCAGCTTCCTTCATTCGACTAACGTTATTAGCGTAAGCCAAGCGTCGCGGCTTGTCAGTTTCCAATAATCTTTGAGTCAACTGCACTTTGTACGGAAACATGTGAATATCTTGCTTTAAAATCCTTCTCAAAGTGGTTCCACTGATGTTTAATTGCTGAGACCGGCGGCGGTATGAGACATTTGGATTTTCTGCAACATTCTGTCGAACAGCTTCGATATTTTCATTTGAACGACCTGGACGCGGTCGAGCTTGATGTTGGAGATTTGCTACAGACCCGTGCTCCATGAAATTTGAAGCTAAATGACGGATAGTGTCGCCTTTGGGCGCAGAACGTCCGCGATATTTTTTACGATACGCACGCTGAGTTGACACAACTGAACGATTATTTTCAATGTGAAGCGAAACTATTTCGGTGCGTTCTTTCGGCGTATAGCGATACATGGTTGAAATTGTACTGAAATAACCTATACGAAACGTGTTGTACGACGCTGGTCGGTTAAAATCTGTCAGAGTTATTCAATACTTCCATCGACCAGATTGAGATGGCGCACCCTGTATTTTTTATCATTTTCATACAATAAACGTGTATTTTCTATACAAAAATTCCGGTTTCATATTTATAGACCTGGTATATTAATCTCAAAAATATCTTCTGTGGTAAAAATAAAAGTGTTGGTATCATCCTTTAAATATGTGTTTTCTCAAATTTAGAAAGTAGTGAAAACTTCTTAAAAAATATGATAGTTTGGTAGCCCAGCAAATTGGAGAGAATCTGTGTGATGCATAACAGTTGCGCTGACGGTACGCGATTAGTTAGAATTAAATTAAACGATCAAAAAAGTGGTTTAGAAAAAAGATCCGGGGTAAATGTATGCTGGCCTCGGAAAATTGAAACGGCGAAATCTCGAGAAAACCTCGAATGATCGTGCTCAGCTTTCGCACACAAATGGGGCATCACACTCCCTTGTTTATTACGGTTTTTAAAAAGTTGCATTAGATATCGTATGGTTCTTCTTAGGTCATCCGTTTATAAAACGCAAAAATAGAATAAGGGCAGTATTCGCAGAGTGGATGCGAATATGCGGAGATTAGATGTTTAGATCCGGTGCGACTAAGCTATCAACGGCTTTTATATTGGAGACATAATGTAATGAATAAAATAGAGAGGAGAAGAAGGTTAACAATAACTGAGCGATGAGTGTATGGGCAACATCCTATCACATCGAAATGAAATTGATGTATAGGAATGAGAAAATTCTAAAGTGAATTCGAAGAACAATAAAGTGTATTCGGAGGTTTTCAAGAGTAAGTAACTGAAATAGTAATGGATTTTAACAATAATAAGTTGTAGAGGGGAATAAGGCCAGAACGTAAAATAATAAAAAATAATTGCTGATAAAACAATTTATATAACTTCCAAACCACATGCGAAAACACGATTTGATTAGATAACATTTTTTCCTGAAACAAGTGACTCGATCGCGGGTCTATCCACGATATGGTGTTAAATGATCGGAGACTAAAAGTGCGTGAGATTGCTGAGGCCACAGGCATATCATATGGCTCGATGATTTCAATCCTGAGTGATCAGTTGGATATGAAAAAGTTATTCGCAAGATGGGTGCCGCGTTTGCTCACTGTCGACCATAAAAGAGAACGTGTAGCTAATGGCCAAAATTCATGAATTCAAATACGAATTGCTTTCGCATCCACCGTGTTCTCCAGATTTGACCGCCTCCGACTACTTTCTGTTTCCAAACCTGAAAAAATGGCTTGGCGGAAAGAGATTTGGTTCCAGAGATGACCTCATCGCCGAAACAGAAACCTATTTCGAGGACCTTCCGACATCGTATTATTCGGAGGGCATCAAAAAATTGGAAAATCGTTGGAATATGTGTATCGAGCTAAAAGGAGGTTATGTTGGGAAATAAAAAGATTTGTGTCCAAAAAAACGCGATTTTCTCTACCAAGCCGACTATTTATTGATCGACCCTCGTATATCTGTTCTGTTTATTTTTCGTCCCATCGAACACATAGCAAATAACGTATTATCGAGCAGGCTTCGCAGAAATCAATACATTTCCGAGTATTCTGAGAATTTATGGTCGTACATAAAAGCCTACAAGTGGAAGGTCATGCATAAAAATGTATGCGCTCGCGATACGACCAACATTACAATTTACGAAGCAATTAATATCCCGCGAGGAAGTAGACTGTGCTAACGAAAAACGTGCGATTGCGTGAGACCTGCTGGCTGCAGACCACTCGTAAAAAAAACTAGGAAATATAAACTTACCAAACCGCTATCTGGTTTCCGCTAACCGGAAAAATCTCGATGCTACCTTGCACAACTTCTACTCAAGGGAATAAATACATTAGCCCCGTATAGTAATTATTGATTATCGTATATTTCCTGGTATAGAAAAAACGTTACACGATATTCTACTTCCCTTTATTTCATCCTCTGACGATTTGGTCTCCATAAACAGATATAATGTCCAGTTGCGCGCAAGATACTTACTACGTCACTTTCGTGCAAAGAGCCAACTAGGTAAAAACCACTGTGGAAGTTAATTACGCAAATTTCCAGATGTATTTTTACCAGGTAAATAAGAATACTTTCATGTTCCACACATTCTATTCTGTCTTTGGCTGCGGTAATCATGTGAAATAGCGAAAAGTTAGCTGTATCCTTCTTGAAATAAGCACAAAAAACAAAGATGCAAGTTTGAAATTTGCACATGGCTTCCTCGTGTTTTTCGCATACCCACCGAATCTC
Source organism: Cylloceria caligata (assembly GCA_963942595.1). Lineage (NCBI taxonomy): Eukaryota > Metazoa > Arthropoda > Insecta > Hymenoptera > Ichneumonidae > Cylloceria > Cylloceria caligata. The sequence continues at coordinate 18,845,274 of OZ012705.1, forward strand.
CTCTACGAGTAAAATGATTATCTCAATTCTGGCTGCCGCATAGAGTAAATGGTATTAAAATTATAAATAGAATTTAAAATCTAGTAAAATTGCATAATTTTATACAGTTCAAACCTCTCGATCGACCCTTACCAAATTCAAGACTCAATATTTGCGGAAATAAATTGACGGAGGTTAGAAGAAAAATATTAATATTCGAAAAATTACAAAAATTCATTATTCAATAAAATCTCAACGGCATAATCGATTCTTGCCTAGATCAATACCGAACAACCTTGTCCCCTATCCTATTCTTGTGCAAAGTTTGAGTTCGATAGCTTCAAATTTACCAAAATTAGAGAGAATACACCCTTTTTCGAAAAAATTATCCAATCATATAATGAGACATCCGTAGAGATTTGAGCGAAAACTGCAGTAAACCGACCGGGGTTGCGATCCGACTCATGTGCAAAGTTTCAGAAAGATCCAGTTCTCGAAATATATATCAATTTTGCAAGTTCATCAAATACACATACACGCGCGTACGACATATGCACGGGCATTCTTTCCAAATATGATTTCTCGACGTTTTGGATCACTTTAAGTACAATTACTTTAGTCCGAAATCTATTTATAAAAAAAAACATGGCAGGTTTCACTTTCCATGTTTCTTATATTATTTATAGTTAAAATAAAAACATGCCAAGTTTTTTTTGTATTTGAGAAAAAAAATTTTTTATAAATAGATACCCGATTTGGTGATTATAATTGATTTCAAATATTTTATGAGAGTTGTCATTTTTATTTGTTCAATGGTTTTGTAGGGAGCAGAGATATTTTATGTACAAAGTGTACTTGGCGCCTTTTTTTACAGACAATCTGTATTTGTCGGGATTTTCTTCACATACCTTATATACAATTTTATATATCGAATAATAAAAGCGTGGGACGGCCTTGATAATGATATGCAAACAATAACTTATTGCCTTTATATTTAACAATTGATCTGATGTTCTCTAAACGTTTCTAAAGTTACTTCGCAAATTTTGACCGATGTTATTGTTATATATTATATTAGATTGTTTTCATTCAGTTGATTTGAAAACTTTTCGAGATAATTGTATTTATGTGAGTGTAGTTACTATGAAATGAATCAAAGAAATTTTAAGGATTCATGTCAAAAAGAGTTAATTTTTATTGATGTCCTGATGTATTGTAGCGTGTCAGCTACATGGTAGCTAGCTCGACGTATAATTAGACAATCGAGTCACTATCCTCCGTCCAGCACGTACTCGTGTAAACCCCGTAGGTATACCGTACGAGGTTCAAATTAAACCGATCGAATAAGCGTTGGAAGTGGATGCGTTATAAACGTACAATGGCGATATGCGCAGATAAGAATTATAGTTCGCGAGGTGAGGAACTGCCTTACCTGGCACTTTTACTAAAATTTGACTGTCTGGTCGTTAACTCGTCGCGAATGGTCGGGCAAAGAACATCGCTCGAACCGTCGTTGCAATACTATCGCGAGAATCATTGTATAAATCTAGAATAGTTAAATGTATAAACCATTGTGACATATTGGATGTGTTAAATTTGCACCGCATATGTGCACTAATTAATTAAATCTTTGATAATACGTTATTCGCAAGTTGGACACTGTTAACGCTATTTAAGCGTTAAATCCGTTATATGAGTGTTGAACACCGCGATTTAGTCATTGAACAACAATATTCAGCTCTACTCAACCAATAATCATTCAACGACAATACTCGGCTCCACTCAACCAATAATTCATTAACCGAAAATCATCGTTTACACTCAATTACTCCAGCCTAACAAGGATAGACAGATTCCCGAAACTACGAAGTCAAATTAGACAATCATCGACTGAATTGTGCAATAAATTAATATTGGATCCAATGCCAACATTGGAAGAAGAAGCATCTCTATCAATTCGTCAAATTCGGTGAGAATTTGAATATCTTGGAGGGGCACGTCAATCACCGTCCCGTTGGATAGATTCGACAGGCAAACAGCTAGACGTTAGCCGCCAGAACATTCTTGGCCATATCAAAAGCTAGCGGGTCGTAGTCAACAGCTTAAAGGACTTTGCGCGATTACACCCCGTTTTCCGCCTACACCGTCGTATCTATGAGAACTCGACCGACATCAACAGGAGACTGCGAATAAGATAAGTCTCTACATTTTTGTATTTGTATATAATATTGGTATGTTTCGTGTATGTCAATTCGCGTTGTGAGCGATCGATATTGCTGAGTGGATTTATATTGAATATTTGCATACTGGTTTATTAATCGTGTCTCGTGGCGACTATGCGTCATTATCCGTTCGGCGATTATTTTTAATTAATATTACGGCCCATGGGGCGCTTAATAAATATAATTCTCGGCCTTTAATTTCTCCGGGTGCTACCCAGAAATAGTTAATGTGCAAACTTTATACTTTATTTCTCATTGTGTCCATATATCTATGTCTATATCTTGTATAATTCGTTGTGATCGGCATACCATGGATGCCGCGATATTGAACATTTGTGTGATGATAATTGCATTGATTCGGTAATAACAAACGTCAATGTGTTCGTGATTGGAATTCTTAAAATATTCGCTTTTATATCCTACTCTTAAGTCCCAGATCTAGGTTAATTCTTCTTATTAAGCAATGGTAATATTCTTTATTATTCCATAAAATCCTTAAGAAACCACGTGATATTCTATATCTATATATGCAATATCAATGAACATATATCAGTGTATCAATAGATATCAATATCAATATCAATATCATATTATACATTGCGTAATATTTTTATTTTTTAAATAAAATAAATTTACTACTTAGATTTTTTCATATTTTGTTCTTGTTAATTGATTTTATATAGATATATGTATAATATGATATTGATATGTATAATATGGTATTGCAATGACGGTTCGAGCGATGTTCTTTGCCCGACCATTCGCGACAACGAGTTAACGACCAGACAGTCAAATTTTAGTAAAAGTCCCAGGCAAGGCAGTTCCTCACCTCGTGAACTATAATTCTTATCTGCGCCTATCGCAATTGTACGTTTATAACGCAACCACTTCCAAAGCTTATTCGATCGGTTTTATTTGAACGTTGTACGGTAAATCTACGGGGTTTACACTGGTACCAGCAAGACGGAGGATAGTGATTCGATTCTCTAATTATACGTCGAGCTAGCTACCATGTAGCTGACACGCTACAACATATATCTATATAAAATCAATTGACAAGAACAAAATATGAAAAAATTTAAGTAGTAAATTTATTTTATTTTTAAAATAAAAATATTACACAGTATGCTAGAGTTTTTATGACATAAATATTTAAAACACATGAAATTTAATTACACAATAATTTTCATTAAATTGTCTTTAAAGACTTATATAAAAAGATTATATTTAGAAAAATAGGAGAAATTTGCATCAAATTCATAAAGATAATGGCTTATACTTTTGGCAATGCAATTCAATTATTAGATTTCGTTGTTTAGGCGCCACACGCTTCTCTTTTGCGTCATATAAAATTGTAGATAAATAATGTAAATATAATTATTTAATCTCTTATTTTCATTAAGCTGTATGAAAAACTATCTTAACCCTCCGTACACACACATGGGTCTGTGGTGTCCGGACGGTTTTAAAAATCGATAGGTTTTCCTATTCATTTCCATTGAATAACAATAATAAAAATTAATTTTTATCCATTATCAAATGCATGCTCTCTTTCTATAAATCTCAAACTACTCTCCTGAATTTTTTCAGATTTTTTAAACGAGTCTAAGTATGGTAAAAAACAGTAGGAAAACCACAGACCCATGTGTGTCTAGGGAGGTGCGCAAAATGTTGAGTGTACGGAGGGTTAAAATACGGGGAAAATAAGTGGAAACGCATAATCCTGTTCCTACCCGGGAAATCGATCAAAGAGTGTAAAAATCGCTTAAAAGAAACTTGATAGAATACAAATTTACCATTTATAAAAATAATTCATATGGAAATCGACTGGATTTCAATTGAATTCATTGAAAGAAGTTTTTTCTATAGTCCTAGGAACTAAGAACAGGAGACGATGGAAGAAAAAGATGCGGCTGGTGACAGGGAGAAGTTGGTACATGGGATTGATGCATCACGGGGTCAGAATGGCCAACAAAACACGAGAAATGTGAGGATTTCTTGGCTATATAAAGGGTGTCCCAGCAAGAGCGCCGGATTTAAATTTGCCGCCATTTTGTTAATACGAGTTGTACGGTGATTTTTTTTGACATTTGTCACGTACAGACCACGCGATTTAAGAATATGGAGAAGGATTCAAATCAACAACGTTTAATTATTGTAAAAACACATTACAAAAATGGTGAAAGTTTTGCGAAAACAGTTCGCCAATTATGTCAAGTTTTTGGTCGCAATAATGTGTCAAATGAATCGACAGTGAGGCGTTTAATTACAAAGTTTGAGACCAAATTTACGCTGATGGATCAGAATTCAGGTACAAACGGCTGTGACTTGATCTGCTGTGGACGGGGATACAATAACACTCATTAATGGACAATAACAACGCAGTGTAGATGCAAATTTCACTGGTTTTGTAAAGTGCACAGCGCCACACGTGCACCAAACGCATCAACGAGTACACGTGCAAATAATTGACGACTGTCCCACGATTAATGTGATCGTTGCCCGAATCTTTGCGAAAATGTTTGGTTATGAGGTTCTACTGATAAATCCATAACGAAATCGATACAAATATTTAAATAAAAAACAGGTACATACCAGTTTCGAAAAACAATTGATTCTAATCAAAGTGGATCCGAAGTCAACAAAAGATTTTTTTCATAAATAGAATAAAATGAATAATGATGGATTAAAAAAAAACAAAAAAAGATAGTGAAGCTTATTCAGTTTGCATAACGTATAATTTTTTAATATGTTATTTTAATGAATAATTCTTAGCATTTATTACATTGCTAAGGAGACTTTGCCCCCCTGTATACGCTTCACGCACTAATTCCCTTGGGAGAAGCCGGGCTCTGGGGGAAACCCAGGGTTTCGCCCCCGAACCCCTTTCCTGCCCCCTCCCTAACCACTTTCCTGAACCGACTCTCGGTTCTCCTGCATGGCGGCGTCAAATTCCTTACGTTTGCTGTAAAATATTGAGTTAAATTACTGAATTACATTTTTTTTATTATCTCGATGATTAATTAAAGTATGTTATTTATTTTTTTTTATTACTATTAAAGAAATTATTAATCTAGGCTGATAGAAATAAAACTTTGAGGAACATTACTAGTTACTATTTAGATAAATCACGGGACAATTTTCATATTGCCGAATTAAACTATCTTTTTGATAAATTGTCGTTATTAACAAATGTTCTGTGATAAAAACATCTTCGTTAATCAGAATACAATTTCATTGATATTGGTTGTTAACGAAAAGTTTTTAGAAATCATTTTCTAAATACATTTTCAGTATATTTTGAACTGAATTGTCGATAATTTCTTAACTATGATTGCTCGATGTACGATGAATGTACGAATGAATGAAATTGTCACCTTGATTGCAAAGAACAGCTTGAGCTATAGAGATTCAATTTCGCACATTTTTATTTACTCTAATTTTTGTAACGGTAAATAATTTGTAATTAATTTTGGAAACATGATTTTTTTCTTCATTTTACGAAAGTATAAGCCTTTAGAAGTTTACTGTACACTTTTGAGAGCGGCAGTGGCGTCCCGCAGAGCAGATGGGTCTTAAAGCGCGTTTTTTTTTCCAAAATGTCTATTTTTCAAATAGTCGAAGTAAAAACAAATTAACCAACTGTTAAATAAAAAAATGTTATATTTCATTTTACACACCAGTGTATATAGAATAAAACTCTCGCCGGTTCCAAAATTTCATTTTTATGTTGAAAATTTTATAATTTCAAAACCGATAAACTTCCGTAAAAAATTTGGCAAAATTCGATATTTGAATTTGTAACACGGGCCAGGGTCTCAATTTTTACAATCGACATCTTTTTTATTTTTACCTCCAAATACTTTATTGAAAAAGATTTTAAATATTACTTTTTATGGTATAAAATATAATGAACTACAAAAAATGTGCAATAATTGTTTTTACATTCATAGCAACAAAAAAATTCTGAAAATGGGTCAATTTTTTGGCTTCCTACTTTACTCTTGAGTTACGATTTGAATGAACCTCTACAAGAAACCAAGAGTTTAGCACTATTTACCGGTTGTTAGAGGAAACCCCGATTTGCTGAGAACTTTTAGGACAAAGATACGCTGATGACCATCATCCATAAAATTTCAGATTTACGAAATATAGCCGTTGATTGGAAAAATATTCGACGAATCTGCTAATGTATTTGAGTGGGGATGACCAAGGTGCATCTTCCTTAAAATGGCATCGAGTACCCCTCATCTAAAGACCAGCACAAATGGTTGACGCCCAAAGGTCACACGCCCTCAGGTAAGTGAAACCTGATTCGTCGATCGCGCATAATGGGGTCGCAATTACAGCCTCGAAGGGACATACTCATCAAAAATCGGCATTATTTGAAGGGTGGTAGATACGAAAAGGGTATCATTGCCGTGAAAAACTTTGCGCGGTGCACAACCAACTTAAAGTTCAATCAGAGTGAAATCGATTTTTGCCGATCACGCAAAATGGAGCAACTACAGCCTCGAAGGGAAATACTCACCGAAAATTGACATTATAAATACGATAAGGATATCATCGTCGTCAGAAGCTTCGTGAGGTGCACAACCAAGGAAGTTCAACTGCGAGCAGAGAGTATTCGATTTTTATCTGTTAGTACTAAAGCATAGTGAAAAAGTTTAGTCAACAATTTGAGTGAACAAGCAGAGATACAATCGTTTTACTCTATACTGTAAAGTTATATACTCTTAAGGGTATTGAATACACATCTCAAGTCCTACCAGTCCAAGTGGAGGAAAGCTTTTAAATCAACTACAACATCACAATTTAGAAAGTCAACATATTTTTTAAGTTTCATTATAGTACAAGTCAATAAAATCAACTAAAATATTTTCAAAATGTTTCTATAATGACGAAAAAGTAACAAATGTTAATAAATAAATTTACATTTATTTGTTGTTTTGATATTAATCATTTACAACAAATCGCTGAATAATTATTTTGAACGGAAAATAATTGTTAAAATAAAAATGAGCTATCATGCAAAAACTTAATTGTTGCTATAGGTGGGGAACTTTTTTACCATTGGATGCCATATTTAAATTAGGCAGTAATAAAGAATACCGCATAAGTTGATATACCTATAAATGCAACTTTTATAAAAATACAAGATACTTTTTAAAGGCCACAAGAAACTTACGAAGGTCGCAGGTTCCCCACCTATGAAACAAAACATATACCTAATTTACAAAAAAAAATACCATTAAATATTTTTTATTTTATATTTATAAATAAATAATTTCATTTCTTTTGGATAAACAAACAAATTGTACACATATATGTATGTAAACATATTTATATATTTACTCTTCTAACTTTCATAGTAGAAAAATCGTGTATAATGCTCTCAAAATTTATATTATTTGTAATTTCTTGTTCTATGGACAATATTGCAAGATTTTGTGGTCTTAAATCACTCATTGTGGAACAAAGATCATTTTTTATCAACTTCAATTTGGAGAAGCTCCTTTCGCAACTAGCGACACTGATAGCAATTGTTAAAAAAATTCTTAGCAAAATTACAATGTTGGATACAAAATTTTCCAATCTAGACTGTTGAATAAATTTTAGTAGATCAAGAGAGCCTTCCTCCCCCCCCCCCCCGTTTTTCCAACGTTTTGCCTCTTCTTGTAGTGCAGGTACAGCCATAAAAATCTGGATCCTTTTTCTTTCAATATGGAACTGTTCTTTATCGATGTCAATAAAATCATTTATTTGACATTCAAATTCCTTATTTAGTAGGCTACATGATTATACACTAATATTTTATTGCAAGGACATGCAACTGATCAAAGCATTCTTTTATTTCCTTTATAATTCTATCCATAGATAAAAAGATTTCTCTTCGTACTTCTTGTTCTAGGGATAGCCCTACGTCTCGTGAATTTTCCCCACTCATATTTTTTCTCCTTCTAACTCTACATTCAGTCGATATCTCCAACTCTTCACAAATGTTTTGGCTGCTATAACAGCATTTTGTATTAGCGTATCTCTTTGTTCCATGAAATGGGTTTGCCAATAATTTAGTTTTATATGGCATTGATGAATATTTAACCCTTTTATTTGCAGGTAGGTACCCTACATTGACTTGACGATGAGGAAAAATATTCGAAATCATGTAGTAACTCATCGTTCGTAGAAATCGAATAGTAAACTTATGAAGTGAACAAGTTGTTTTTTACAACTAAAACTTAATATAAAAAATGCCGCCCCAAAATATGTGCCGCCTAGTGCGGACCGCCCCCCCCCCCAGATACGCCACTGATTCGACAGGATCCGTATAACGCACCCAGTGCATCACCCGTACCTGAAGGGCTTACTTAATACAAACAATTAACGCTATTTTTTTCTTTTTGTTACAGAACGAAAAAATAAAAGAAAAAATGCCGAACGCTCAGCTAATACATCACCCACTCGATCCTTACAGACTGGAACCTCAGGTGTACATGGAGAATGACCCAATACACGTGATACAATATGCTTGTCCGTGCGGTCGCGAAAATTGCCTGCAGCCAGTCCTGGTAAACGCCTATTACGCACAAGTGTTACAACCTGCTCAAGACGAAGGATTAATGGACAATCCGGCCGAATTAGGTAGTGCCGCTCTGCCAAACATACATAACGACCATGCTTTGCCACCGAATTTACTGGACCTGCAAGTTCCCAATGAATTAGCAGTCAACTATTTGATAGAACCACATCCCGAACGGGTCCAGGATCGGAACAATCCCCCCGAGTAAGACCCACGAGATTATCGTAGGCGTGTTCACGCACGCATACGGCAAAACATGGAGAAGTAAAATTTGTATGATTCTGACGAGTGTGAGGCCGATCGCTAATACGCAAAAGCGTTATCAACTTTTAACGGATTTATTGTTTCAATACTTGACGTCGATGATGCTCCTTAAGAGGAGCAGTCCTTGCGTTAATCAATCACATTTCATTTATATTCAACAGTTTGTTATTATTACGATGTATAAATTGTATAAAATATTTTTAAGTTATGAAAATAAATATATAGATTAGTGTACAGACGAAAAATTGTTTGGACGTAATTACTTAATCCCTTTATCTGCTGCATGCTCGGATATGTAATTTACTTTTGATTCAATCAGAGTTAAAATTTCGGATCCTCCTTTCAACCTGAAATGCCGACTACTTTTGTGTGACCCGACCTGTGTGCGTGTCAGAAAGATCCAGTAATCCATTCTCGACATCTTTTTATTACCTTTATATCTTTATTACCGACGTAGTTCTGTGCAGATGTGTATATAGGTATATCTACAGTTTCAACGTTTATATGGAAATTAATGTCAGGTTTTCCAGCCGACTTACATACGTAGGCTAACTTTTGCTTGTACGAATTTGTTCGTTCGATATTAACTCATTGGGTGTTTCTTTGAATAGTATTTGATTAACTTATCGTTACGTCTTTTGCTTGAATAATAACTGCTGAAGTTTTTGCAACGTCCACGCCACGACGCTCATGACCAACAACGCTACGGCGGCGACTAGCCAAACTTTCTGGTCCAAGATTGAGGGTAAGGCTGTTCTAGATCGTCGATCCATAAATGGCAGTCGATAATCGGGTCTACGTGTAGATTCCAAGCTTCAAATTGCCGTTTGACCGGTGGCGCAGAAATTATCTACCTTGAAAATGATTAATTGGGTGTTTGTCCAAATCCTGAATGGTCAAAATACCGAATATGTGTATTCCTGATGATGTGGGGAATACACATGGCGATTCGTCGCGTATATTCGCATTCGGTATTTTGGCAGAAACCCGATTAATTTTGCTAGGACACGGTCGGTTCAATTGCACGCCCACTTTCCTCCTCTTTTTGTGTGCTTAAGATACAGGTTACAATTTTGATATAAAAATAAATGTTAATAAGTATTTCACTGGAGCAAAATTAAAGCATAGGAGTTTTATCATGAACGAAATGCAAAGTTACGTCAGGACGTAACACTACTAGCTGGTGTAGTCAAATTAATCATGTTCTACCGAGCTCCCGTGAGGGTTGACGCCCAAAGAGTGAAGACATATACAGGAGGAAGATGACTGCAGTACACAGACAATATACACAGTTCATCTAGCGATCCAATTTCGAGAAGGAAAGCGAGGATTTTTGAGGAAATTGAGCTAAAAAATTCTCAAGCTTCAAGATCAAAGTCGCCAATTGAAAGAACACTGGTCGAGTTCATTGCAGCGATAGACTATATACCGGTGAACAACAGATTTAAGGAGTCCATCCGATATGAAAACATCTGAAGATATCTATGCTGTTACAGTCGATAAAGAAAACACCGATTGAGATCAATCGTCAATAAATGAACTAAGCAACGAAAAAAAACCGACACCAAGTTACTCCAAAAAACAAAAACAGAGAAGAGAGCAAAATTGCACACCAAATCGGTCATCGGGTTTCGTATTATTATTATTAATTTATTAATTAATTTATTTATTCGCGTTGCGGCAGTACGGCCATTACAAATTTGTGAAGCTCAACTTAACCGAACTTAACTTATAGTATAATCTACGATTAAAAAACTAAATATACGCATATGGAGACTCTCTCGGGTGAGGCCCTCGTAACATTGTTTGAACAACGTAATCAGAGCTTACAGAGCGGTTCTTTTAGCTAACTAATTCGCATTACTCACTTATAGTACAAAAGCTCAATTTTTACAATAAGAAATTACATGTGCTTCCAGTCTTTTTACAAAGTCTGGGGTAGGGAACTCTAGGTCTACTAGGAAATAAAAATTGTTGAGATATTTATTTCTTTTTTCTTGGTGTAAAGTGCAGGTGATCTGGAGATATACCGATTCTGTTGCTTCTACATCACAGCATTGACATATTTCCTCACCATTGTAATATTTGTATATATTTTTTTTTTAATTTGAAGGAGAAGAAATACTTGCCAGTCTATCTGCATTGTGCCGTAATTCTTGTATGCGTAAGCGGGGCTGATGCAAGTAGATACTTTTCGCAGGCCAGCGAATTCAGTTGCTTGATCCCTTTATATGTGGTACTGTATGACGACAACATTGCTCTTACGGCGTCTGTCCGAAATCGCGCGTTTCTCATCGCTTGGTTTGCAAGCATGTGTAGAATTTTTGCTAGATACGAGTAGCTAAGTGCTCTTTTGACGATTAGTAGTTTCATTGAAAAACTGCTGGTTTCTATTCTGATCATGTATCTTGGCGAACAGGGGTATACCGCTAGAAGGGTCATAAAAAAGTGCTATTGAATAATCTCAATTTCTTTTCCATAGTTAAGGCTCCATATTCCCGCACCATGGAGTGGCGACAAGCGTCGATTCAACTACCGCTCCAAAGAGCTTTAATCGGGCGCTCTGTGTACTCATGCGAGTAGCTATCATTGGTTATCAGATTGAGTCGATTGAAATTGTCGCTTTCAAGATGAAGTGTGTCGATGCTATGTTAAAAAGTCCTGAGCGAGTGAAGGGAACTCCCAAATAAAAGCACGTTTTCACTACCTCTAGAGTGACTTCCTTATATCTAAATTCTCGCATTTTTCGTGTACGTCCCGATTTTTGACACAACATTAATTATGTTTTTGCCGTATTTACCTCCAGTTTGTTCGCGTTATAATAAAGAGCAAGAGAATTTAGCTTTTGGTTTAGCCCTATGACGTCGTCTACTGTAATGATAAGGTCGTCGGCAAACAGTAGCAGTTTTACATTATCTTCAATTTTGTCGAAGCCTTTTTTAGAACACAACTTTCTTTGTCCTCGAGCAGTAGAGAGAACAAGATCGGACTAGCTGGATCCCCTTACGTTGATCCTATTTCCTTCGTCCTATTTCCCGTGTCGGTTCGGACTTAAAATCTTGCATTTCTGTAAAAATTCTATACAACTGCTACCATATTTGCATGCTCACTTCAATTCTAAGTAGCTTTGACCACAGCACACGGTTTACCGACCAAATAACCTAAAAAATAATAACCTGCGACAAAATAACCTGGAAAAAAATAACTGTGACACTAATAACCAGCAAAAAGGAAGAAAATGATAAATCAGATACTGCAATAAGTATTAGGATTGCAGGTAGATAGTTGGACAGTAATAAATACTACTACATTATCACGAAAAATGTATACACGAATTACCAGGTGTATGCATAAGTTTTTTCCGGTTTTTTGGTAAAAAAAAACACGTAATTTTCAAGGGAAATTAATTTTTGTTTTATTCAAAATATTGGCCATCGGCTTCTACACATTTCGCCCATCTTTCAGGTAACTTATGAATACCATGCCAGAAAAACTGCTTGTCTTTTGCGGCAAACCATTCGTCCAGCCATTTTCCAACTTCCTCGAAATTGCTGAAGTGCTGCTCTGGGAGCGCGTGCCCCATTGATGCGAAGAGGTGATAGGCAGATGGCGCCAGGTCTGGCGAATACGGCGGGTGCGGAAGGATGTCCCATCCAAGCGATTTCAAGGTGTCTTTCACTGCTTTTGCTGTGTGAGACGGCGCATTGTCGTGTAACAAAATCACTTTGCCATGTCTTCTGGCCCATTCCGGTCGTCTTTCGATTAATGCGTGGTTTAAATTAATAATTTGTTGGCGATAGCGTTGTGTATTAACGGTTTCGCCGGGCTTCAAGAGTTCATAATACACAATACCGCTCTGGTCCCACCAGACACGGAGCATGGTCTTCTTGCCGAAGCGATTTGGCCTTGGTGTTGAAGGACCGGCTTCGCCAGGTGAATGTCACGATTTTTTCCGCTTCGGGTTTTCAAAATAAATCCATTTTTCGTCACCCGTCACAATTCAATGCAAAAATGATTTCCTTTCGTGGCGTTGAAGCAGCACTTCACAAGTGACTTTGCGATTTTCTATTTGACGTTCATTCAAATCGTGTGGGACCCATTTACCGAGTTTATTGATCTTCCCCATTACTCGTAAACGTCTGCTGATTGTTTCTTGTGACACATGTAATGCTGCTGCTAATTGCCGTTGAGTTTGAGTTGGGTCATCATCCAATAACTCCTGCAATTGCTCGTCTTCGCATTTTTGTGGTCTACCAGAGCGCTCACTGTCTTTCACATTGAAATCACCACTTTTAAATTGTCGAAACCATGTCTTACATGTTCTAATCGATGGAGCGTGTTCACCATATGTTTCTACCAGCAAACGTTGACTTTCAGCAGCCTTTTTCTTTTGATTAAATAAGAAAAGCAATGTGTGCCGCAAATGTTCTTTTTCAGGCACAAAACTCGACATGATCACTGAACGATAAAACAAAGGGCTAGTTTTTGGCGGACTCAACTTGTGTGTATTTGTAGGTTAATGTTAGACGAACAAAATGACGTATGTGTCAAATTAATACGCTGCGTACTTTTCGCTGGCGCCATCTCTTAGTTAAACCGGAAAAAACTTATGCATACACCTGGTATAATACGCGTCTCTCGCGCGTCGATCCACTTCCGCCTACCTTTTCATTTACCTCCCTTCGTCTTATTGCTCATCATATTGGAATGCTGTGAGCAGTTTCCTCCAAATACAACAACAAGTCGAGATTTTCATAATTATAGATAACATTGTTTAGCCGGCTGTCACAGCGAATCTGTTTTTTCTTCTTCTTCTTCGGCAGTTGGCCAGCAATTGTCTGCTCTAATCGATTTTCTTGCATGCGTTGTTCCAATTTCATAGCGTCAAATGGTTTACCATACAATAACGCCAAATAATTTTTTCATCATTTACACTGTGCTGAACGAATGTACAATTACCGTACAATAATTTTTTTTGCTCAGCACAAATTCTAACGGCATGTTTCGGATTTTCTGTGTACCGCGAATGAAAGCTACCAAACATACTAATAACGGGTTAACGGACTAAAGCTGACACACTAATAACAAAAATATAGATCCGTACATATCGACAACAATGTGAGATCACCATATTCAACGGATATCAATTCTTACAAACATATACTCGATACGCACATTCCAATCTCTGCTCATTGAGGTTCCTATACGTGCGGTTATTTCAATGCAGGTTATTTTAATTAATATTATTTTTATTCGGGTTATTTTCTGTCGTTTCTAAGATATTTCATCGCGGGTTATTATTTTCAGGTTGTACTGTTCGGATACAACAGCACGCTATGAATTACGGAGTCGAATGCTCTCCTGAAGTCTATGAAGGTTATAAAAAGTTTAGCCTTTAGGTTTGCTCAGTGTCACTGCAATTTTTGTGTTAAGGGTGAAAACGTTATCGTCGCAGGAACGATTCGCACGAAACCCAGCTTGTGCTTCAGGGAGAATCGCGTTTCGCTCTACCCACGCGTCGGGTCTCTAAGTCAACAGCATTGTAAACATTTTTTTGCTAAAGTCTTACCAACTGCGATGACCCTATAATCGTAAGAATCGTTGGAGTCCCCTTTTTTATTAAGTAAGATAATTTCTGTGGTACCCAGCTTTTGGGAACTACTCTTGTGGTTAAAATTTTGTTGAAAAGACGATTAAAAAGGGCAGTTCACTACTCAGGCAAGGCCTTGAAGAAGCAGCCATGTACACTGTCTGGGCCAGGAGCTTGGATTCGTTTAATCATTTTGATGATCTTGATGAATTTATCTGCATCCACTAAACTATCATGATTCGGGTTTCTGACTATTAATGGTATTTCTACATTCGCTTATTGCGTTGGTAGTACCGCGGGGTAGAAGTTTTCCTCGTCTCTGCATGAAATTAGACATACTCTTGATTTTTCCAACTGAATTTGTTGACTATCCCAACATTTTTTCGCATCGCGTACCTTTAAGACAGTCGGTGCGATTGTTACATAGTACTTTTTTTTATTCGTTTTAAGGAGCCTGGTTTTACGTAGTACTCTGAACTGGGTCTCGTTATCTGAATTATTTTTTTTTATCCGCGTTTTGTAAAGTTTGTTTATATATTTTTTTGGCGTCTCTTTGGCAACATTTTTTAAACCAGGGCTTCTCTCATCGATTCGACAGTAATCGAGTGGGGGATTTTATTGTAATTTTTTATTCTGAGGCAATGGCATAAATCGTATCTATTAATAGTTGACTAATCTCACCTGGATCAGATAACCCAAACGTGTATTAACTTTTTCTCCATACAGTTCCACAAGCTTTCATGTTTATCTGCGTTCCATCTTAAAATTTAATTATATTAAAAAATGATGGCGGAGTAGGATTAAACCATTAATATCTCAGGTTCTATTTGTCGCACAGAGATGAATCAAGGAACGCCTTAAAGCTCACCGAATAAGTTTTTGTCAACAATTTTTCAAGTAATTATAAAACTGCATTTTTCTATCGTTATGAAAAATTGAAATTAAGAAAAAAAATTTCAACAGAACACCCCCTTTTTTCTAAAAATTGTATTAAATTGTTTATTCAATTTTGTAATGCATACAAATTTGTTCAGAATGGACTTTATTTTAAAAATTTTATTCTTCGCTGATACCGCGCGCACCGGTTGTGGGTTCAATTAAGTCACTTTGAGCAATGACTACTTATATGTTAATTATTTAGGGAAGGATGTATAGAATTTTTTTTATTTCAAGGAAACAACGTACAAGGTTTTACTTTGCATCCTTTTTTATAGTTTGATCAGGTCGTTGAAGACTAGCTCGTTGAGTATCAAAAAGTCAACATTGACCATCGCTTTACGTATACGGAAGATGTAAAAATTAACTTAACAAAGTATGAAAGGTATTCGTTAAACTCAAAGGACACTCTTTTAACAAAAATCTCGATAACAAAATGAAACAAACTGATACTCAAAAGTTGAGGGGTTTCAATGAGGAAATGTATAAGAACTTGTCCAGGCATTATAGATCAGCTAAGAGTAATTTGACTCACCATTCAAGCAATAAATATATTTATAATAAAGCTAAAACAGTATGTAGTTGGCATTTTTTATAAATCACGATTTCATGACAGGCGTAAAGATGTTTTTATAAGATTGTGACTAATATTTAAAGTTAATTGCCAATTACTTCCTTAATGACTCTTAAAATCTTGTTCTAGTATACCGATCTGAGGTAATACAGTTTACTATTACTCGATTAATTGAGTATCAAGTTCTAGTAATTTCTGTTAAAAAGCAAATTGATTTTAAACATAAACCAGACAAAATATATCTATACTGCGTGGTTCCGGTTTCCGCTATTTGATGAATTTACGATCGTAACATTGCATCATGGCGAAGTTTACTATAATCAAAGAACAGGGTTTTCGACATTTTTTCTGAAGTAATTTATCGATATTCTTGACAGAACTAATTCCTCATAAATTCCCTAGTTCCTTTTGGAGCGATCTGAAAACAGTGTGATCAACTTGACGAAGAACGCCTGATATAGCATAATATTGTCATTCGGTAGTTCTTTCTAATTTTTTTTTGTACAAATTATTTCTTATTTTTGCGAATTTTGTTATTTATTATTATATTCACGTTCGCACTCATGAAACCTGGAATTTATGTACTCTGATTCTGCACAAAAGTTTTTCCCATCAATTCGAATAACCAAAAAATATATAAATAAATAAATAAATAAATAATTTTAATAAGTACCATTAAAATGATTGCATTTGGTCGAAATGGACATGGGAATTAAATGTAAATAAACGCTGCAGATAAAGTTTTTAAGAATCCTGAAGAGAGTGTTCGTGAACAGCATATGAACTCGCGACCGTGAGTTCATGAGAAACTGGCTGAACGGGACGAGGAAGGTGAGCAAAAAGATAAAGAAGAAACAAGATAACGAGGAAGGGGTATTACGACGTGAGTGCCGTTCGCTCGACGAGGTCCCCGTCTCGCTGTATGATCGCAACATGAAGGTGCTGTGTCTAGGACCAAGTGTTGGCCTGTGCGACGCAGAACCGATCCTTTTCTTCAGTCCGGATCCGCCGGTCTCGCGTTCAACATACCGGCTGTCTGTGTATCTCCGCCACGTTTGTTTGATCGTCGCACACGCCAGTCGCATGTGACTCGCGCCGCTTATTATTCCCGAGGCTATCGTATGTAATTGTCCTCTGAACGTATTATTTGTCGTGGCGCCTCCGCCCCTTCGCTTCATTATGTAGCTCAATCCAGTGGCTGTGAAAATTCCAATTCCATCGGCAATCAATTTATTGGAATAATTCATGCATTTGCTTCATCGTTTCTTTGTAAGTCGATACATCAAATACCGATACGCCAATATTTCAATATATTTTTTTACATGCGATACATTTCATGTGAAAATTGCAAGTTCATTCACAATCAATTTACTGGAATTATTCATCCATTTGCCTCGATCGATCCAAACAATAAGTCAATTAAAAAAATTTTTTACGATATAGTTTTAAAACATTTAAGGTAGTAATAGCTAAATGAATGCCTCTGCAAATCGTTTGTTCATTATTAGTCAATTCATTGAAATAGTTAGTCCATTAGCTAGATTATGTCATTGTAAATTGATACAATATACATATCCAATACCAATACGCCAATTTTTATCACGTATTTGTGAAGTATGCAGATAAAAATGTAAAGCCAGGAACCCAAATCAAAGTTTCCGAAACTTCCAAATCCATAAACAATCATTTTATATTTATCTATTTGTCTCGAACGTTAATTGTAAATCAATACATCAAATGCCATGAGTCCAATTTGTATACATTTTTTTAAGTATGCAACACAAAAATTTTAAGTTAGCAGCCCAATCCAAGTTCTAAAAATTGCAAGTCCATCAATAATCAATTTCCTGATCTAATTTAGTTAATTGCCTCGATCTTTTAATTGTAAATTGATATATTCGATGTTGATACTCCAATTTTTATAAATGTTTTATTTGTATACAAACGAAACTTAACATGTTAGATTATCTAGTTGAATGAATTGGGAATAAAAATAATTATTTCACTAAATTTTGTAATCCAGCTGACAGTTATGCGTCCTCGAAAATATTATTGTAATTATTATTGTAATACAGATACATTTTGGGTTGATTGATATTTAATTTGGTCGAAATCGACGAAGATTTTAGAATTTTATGAAATTTGGAAAATACTCTAACGTTTATAATAACAGTCGCTCCTTGAAAATAAAATGTAATTCATTAACGAAACAAAACGTAAGTAAATTGGCAGGGCATCAGTACGAGTTTCATCGTGCAAAATTAGCTATTGAAAATAAGAAAGAACTACCTTTGTAGATTATTATTTGAAAACACTAAAAAAATACGCATGAGAAATGTCCATAAAACAGTGTACCTATTTGATAATACTATCTCTATTATTATTTTTATATTAAACGAATTCATTCTGCAGGAGAGATTATAACACACCGCTTGAGATTAATCTATAAAAGTTTGTAACAATATTGATTATTTGTTTATTAGTGCAAGCTGCTTTTGAAAATTGAGGTTCTTGTTACATCTGTTATTTACGTTGGACTGCTACAGCAGTAGTATTTGGATTGTTATTACCGTCGCGTTATCAATAGTCAATTGTACATGCGACTTCTTGGTTGAATATACATCGAGAAATGTAGACGAGTTCTTGAGGTATAGATCCACACAATACCATATCACTATCGTATTGAAGACTAATGTGAGTTGGATTACTCATGGTTCCATATCAGTAACAAAGAATGTGTCAATATGGCAATGTCATCAATAAAGAGACGAAATACTTGTCGGTATGATTCTCGGTAGATTACGTCATCTGTTCTGATCCCCATAACGGATCCGTTCTAATCAAAATGTAGTAGAAGTGAAGTCTATTTTTAAATAATAAAAAATTCATTTTAAAGATGTCGTTAATCGTAGCGAATGTTTATCATTGATCAGAGCCAGTCAGATAACGATATGAAGAAGTACCC